>JARHVA010000917.1:2100000-2437500 GCA_037957365.1 Torreya grandis | reverse complement strand
ATGAACTTCATTCCTTACCTTAACATTTTTTAGAAGATTCCATACTTATAATTTTCTTGGAACCATCTCCTACCCACACTAAAACCTATGCCCAATCCTCTAGTGCATAGATACTTTTTAATCCTCCCTCTAGGTGCCTATGCAAAGTGCCTTTTCTTAGTGGTGCAAAAACACATTTTATAATTTTTTATCTCTCCCAAATTCACCATAAATACTTAGACATATATAAGTTATGACTTTTTAAAGGTGTTTAACCCTAAAATATAGATTAAGGAATCTAGGGTTAAAGGAATAGAGATAGCCTAGGGCACAAGGGTGATAAAATATCTCTATAACAAGACAATTAATTTGAAAACTTAGATAAATAATATTATGAATTTATATATTGAGATATGCTAAAAATATAAAGTATAACTATGTTATATATTTCAATGATAATAAAAATAAGATACTTAACTAGTTATGATGCTAATATAGATATGGATCTAGAACAAGAAGGAATCAAACTAGAAGTGGATTTTTGGGCTGCCATAAAATTCTAAATTAAACACTTTTGTGATCTCAAAATTTTATATCAATCTTACATGGTTATGTCAACACTTCTATCTAAACTAAACATAGGTGTCATATATAAAATACCTATTGGATTTAGATGTAATCACTTAGAATATTTTAAGTTCTATGTCACTTTTACTTTGGTGTATTTAGATCTAGATCTTAGGTTGTTTATCCTTGTAAAATAGTAAAACCCTAGTTCTTTATCTCCATAGTAATTGTGGGAAAATGGGTTAGTGGGCACATAATGTTGAGCTACCCTAAATACCCCTCTATTAATGAGTGTTTCCTACATAGCCATTACCTATAAGACGGCCTTAAACTTATGTATTTATCTACTAAATGTTGGATTATGTGTGCATAAAGATGCAATGTGTGATAATTGAGTACATAAAATGATATAGCTTGTAACTTGGCAAATGTGGCTCATGGGATGGTCCTTTAGTAATTTAGACCTAAAGATGTGTTATCCTTCTAAATGATATGGAAACATGGGAAATAAGAAATATTTTCTCACTTGAGTGCTTGATTGAGTACTTTTGGTAAGTTACCTTGTGAGAGGTAAGAAGTTTCTATGTGAATAATAAATGAGGATTGATATTATATATATACCAATCATTTTGGATAATATATCACATTAAATAACTTAAGCCAACCAAAATTATATGCTTCATTTGTAAAATGGAAGACTTTAGGGCACTAGACACTAGCATTAGAATAGGACATTAATGTTGGCATAGGTGTCTAACTGGGACACAAGTGTCCAAAAAGCTATAAAATAGAGACAAGTCCAGAACTTGTAAAGATATAAGATAAGTAGGTTTGTAGCATTTTGGGTATGATATAAGGTTTGATTCATCATGATAACATTGATCAGACTAAGAGATAATTAATAAGCATAAGAAAATATTGTATGTGAGCTTTTTGGTAGTGGGAAGGTCTATAAGTTTAAGGTACATCCATGATATGTATTTTCTAAGTATACATTACTAAGGTGATATATACTTTAAAAACATTTTCTACATTTCCCACCTTTAATATAGTAATAAAATTATTGGTTTAAAGGAAAAGAAATGTGTACCTAAGTTTTTATAACACATTTTATCTTTGGATGAGTCTAAATTAAGTGCTTCTTTGGTAATTGACCTACAATCAATATCATGTTATAATATATAATCAATGTATATAATATGATATAGAAAGAGTTTGAAATGATTGAAAGTAAAGAGAACAAGGTTTAGGAGTACACATGTGTGTTGATGTAACTACCTTGTATTTTGGTAATTTGATTTAGAAAAGATGTATCATTATAAATTTTAGACTAGGAATTTGACTCAAGAGAGGATGGTTAGTATCATGTTAGTTCTAAAATGAAAATGAAATGAAAAAGAACACACTAACTAGCATAACATCTCTAGGCCTAGTCACTAGGGAGGCTTAGTGAGGAAAAACCATTTGAAAACACAACTAAAAATGGAAATAAATGAGAAATATGAACATAAACCATAAATTTCTTACCAAATCCTTGATTACTCTAAAAGTATCCTTCTTTGGCTTGCTTAGCTTGTGCTTCAAGATATCTTCATAAATGGAGTGTGGTTACCTTCATCTCCTCTTGACACCTTTGGCTTGTGATGGCTTTGGCTCAATATTAGAGCATAATAACACTACATTAGTATGTGGTTTGAATCTATTTGGGCACGATAAATTTGGCTTAAAAGAGATTAAAAATCAATAGGCAAGTCCTTTTATTTATTAATTTTGCAAAATGATCAGAATGAACATGAGCCATACATCTCAAGATGGAAATGTGTGGCTAAGAATCCATTTAATTTTGGAGGCCAAATTCAATTAATTCCCTCATATATATTTAGGATAGAGAGGCATTAAATAGGTATGGAAGGTCTTAATGAGGCATGAGAGGGCTTAATCTTGATATTTTATGCATTTATGGCCTACGGATGTCCTACGGATGTCTTCCAAAAAAATGATGTCATTTGATGATGTAGTTATTCAATATCAATTTATTTAAAAAAAACATTCAAAAATATCCATGGAATTCTTAATTAGGTTCTTAATTAAAATTGATTAGCTTTAAACATGTTTAGTCAATCTTGGCAATTGGTGCACAAATTAATCAAATTGATTAGAATGTCATAATATTGGCTCAAAATTTGAATGAATTAGAATTAAGATGTGATATTAGATGCATTGGATATATTATTTCATTTAGGATGTTTCTGACACAAAATAACAAAGGCACATGTTTTGTGCAATAAATTTGGTAGAAAAGAGCAATCTAGAGCACCCAAATACAAAAATGTCATTTTGAATCAAAATGATTTAATCAAAGTTAGTTTTCTTATAAACTACATTGCCTCATTTAATGATACTCTATCCAAAATTGGCACTTGAATATTACAAATTTAAATCTTTTAGTGCATTTTAGTGTTTTTAGGGAAAATTGTGTATTTTGGTAGAAATTAGTCAAAAGCTTAGTTGAAGGTCATTGGTGGCCACTATTAGGTGTCTACAATTTTCCCCTATTTGGGAAGGTATTGCAAACTATAGGCATAGTA
The DNA here is from genome assembly GCA_037957365.1 of Torreya grandis. Classification (NCBI taxonomy): domain Eukaryota; kingdom Viridiplantae; phylum Streptophyta; class Pinopsida; order Cupressales; family Taxaceae; genus Torreya; species Torreya grandis. The sequence continues at coordinate 2,434,366 of JARHVA010000917.1, read as the reverse complement.
ACATCTTCTCAAAGAATGAAAAGGTCCTACATGCCTATAATTTTAATGGTAATGGATGAACTATATGATGCCCCATTGATGGAATGATTAGCATAAGTAGGTCGGCAAATGGTCCCTCAAAAATAAAAAAGTGAAATGAGGGGACCAAATTAAGAAAGATGATGGGGTGAGAACACAGTAATTTTGAAAAAGTAGTCAAAATCATTGAAAGTGCAAGTGGGATAGGGAACAATGGTTTGCCCAAAGGTGGTTATAAGCATTGTACCTTGATAGTGGTAATGTGGTATGATAACACAATGATTTTCCCAAATGTGGTTATAATTATTGATAAGATGGAGCTACCCCAGTTAGGATAGATAAACAAGATAAAAGCATGCCCCTGTTTGGAAAAAAAAGTAAAATTTGGTGAGAACACAATGATTTGCCCAAAGGTAGTTATAATCATTGAGAAATGCAAGTGGGATGGTGTTCACTGATTTACCCATAGGCGGTTATAATCATTGGACCCTGATTATGATAAACATGATTGATTGATTGATGATGATGATAACTTAACATAGAGGGTAATGATGAATTGGAACATCTTGCTTGTAGGGAGATGCTCGTCCAAACTAACAAAGGTTGAAATTTTTTTATTATTATTTACTCTATTTGGGATATGATTGGGATTGGATTGGGATGCCAATGCCTAGGATATGTTGATGCCTCCATTGTTAAGTAGACTTCCTGATGCTAATTTTTGTTTTATCACTTGATGGTGAGCCTCATGATAGAACACCATGAGGACTAGGCCAAAATATGCATAAGGATTAACTCCTAGAATCCAATATTCAAGGGAAAATAATGCACCAATGATAAAAATCATGATGACAATGTAAATGTATGAATATGGATGGATTCATGTATAAATTCATAAAGAATCACCCAATGAATGCATATAGAATGAATCAAGGCAATAGTGCTTAAAGCAAATAAATAGGCACATAAAAAACAAATAAAGAAATAAAGAAACAAATAATAATTAGTCTTAATGGTTCGTAAAACAATATGACTTAAATCTACATGATGAATATTTCCCCTAGAAAATATGCGACAACTTAGCAAACAAACATGATTTTGGAAATTGAAGAAAAGGAAGGGGGTAGCCGAGCTATCTCCATATGCACTAGACAAGTGGATGCTACCTACATATTTTCATGGATGTAATATCCAACAAAAAATTTAGTCCAAATGTAGTTCTCCTAGGAAATGAGAAGAAAATGATAACTGATGAAAACAAACATGATGGATGAGATAGAAGAATAAGAATGAGCTCTCAAAATGGTGAGCATGTGGGATAAAAGGCCAAAAAGGATGGGGAAACTACATGACAAGTAATTTTCTTAAAACTTAGTAAGGGATCCCAAAATCCTTGATGTAAATAAGTGGTCAATGTTTTTGTCTTTTTTAATGATTTTACAAATGTTTTTGGAATTTTTGGAGTATCTCAATTCGATCAAGAATGATGAGACACTAAATGGTCCAAGCTCATAAAATAGTGAGAGCATTGATTAAGATGCTCATAAAATGGTGAGAGCATGGATTAGGTTACTCATAAAATGTTGAGTGTGTGGCTTAAGTTACTCATAAAATAGTGAGAGTGTGGCTTATATTTCTCATAAAATGGTGAGAGTATGGCTTAGGTTGCTCACAAAATGGTGAGAGCATGGTGAAAAAGGTGACTGAGATAACCTCAACAAGTATTGAGCACTGCCTGCATAATCCTATATTAGGACCATAAGTCACTAAAAATCTACCTTAAAATGAAGGAATCTAACTAGTGTAATAGTCAATTCAAACAAAATAGGCACAATTGGTATAAAAGCATAGTATGGCATAGGAAATGGCCAGTTGGTACGGTTAAGGCACAATAAACAAGTGTTTCCCTTAGTTTTCCCATAGGCATTTATAAATAAGATAAAATGGCATAGGTCAATGATACTAATTTACCCATAGGTGATTATAATTAGTATCAAGACAATAAGAGAGAAGAAAACAAGAAATGAAGGATACAACTACCAAACTATTATCTTACTACTCTAAAATACTACCTCTATTTGGAATGTGTGAAACAAATATTGAAATGAAATGAAAATCCTCTTATTAAAAATGGTGATGGAACAGATGGAATAGAACCAAGGTCATAGGGTTAGGTAGGGAGGGATAAATGAACTTGGTTGATGACAAGGTATGGTAAAATGGATAGGCAATAGGAAAAAGTGATAGGTTAGTAAGATGATAAGATGGTAAAACAGTATAGTACAAAGAAGAAGAGTGATAAAATGATACAACTTGAAATGGTCCTTATAGATAGTACACCAAGTCACTCAAGCTAGTACCACTTGAGGTGAATAATGTTCATTGGCTCATCAAGTTCATGTCCATCTAGTGTGGCAAGCCTATATGTTCCTATTCCATAGTTTGTCGTAATGATGAAAGGATCAACCTAGTTGGGTTTGAACTTACCTTTATGCTTTTTTGTGGCCATGGTATTTTTTTGGTTCTATTTAAGGATAGGATCACCAAGTTCAAATTCTCTATGTTTCACACATCGATGGTAGTGGCCTTGAAGTCAGTTATGATATGCTTGAATAATGTTTACCACATCCATGTGTTTTTCATCAAGTAGCTCTAGCTCTTGTAGGTGAGCTACTTGATAGTCATTATCATCTAGGACATCATTTAAAGAGATGCATAGAGATAGCAACTAAACCTCAATGGGAATAATAGACTTAGTACCATAAACAAGTGAATATGGAGTGGCTCCTATGGGTGTATAGTGATTGGTATAGTATGCCCAAAGGGCATGAAATTTTTGAAGGTGCCATTCATAATGGACATCATTGACAATATTTTTGAGAATGTTAATAATGGTTTTATTCAATACTTTATCCTGACCATTACCTTGAGGGTAATATATAGTGGAAAAATGTTGCATGATGTTATATTCAGTACATAGCTTTTCAACATCCTTGTTCTTAAATGATCCTCCATTATCAGATATAATATCAGAGAGGATGCCATAGTGGCAAATGAGATGGTTGAAAATGAACTTGGAAATTTGTTTTTCAATCACATAAGTGAAGGTTATAGCTTCAAACCACTTAGTAAAATATTCAATGGTGGTAAGGATATGTTTATGGATATTGGATGAGGTGGGATTGATCTTCCCAATGAGGTTGAGGCCCCATGTAGCATATGGCTATGGTGCCAACATTGATTTCAAAGTTTTGGCTACGGCATGATTAGATTGACATGTCATTGACACTTGTCACACTTCTTTACATATGCAGTTGCATTTACATCTATTGTGGGCCAATAATAACCAATATGTAAGAGATTTTTAGATAGGACTGCCCTATTGGTGTGGGCTCCACATAATCCTTCATGAACTTCTCATAATACTAGCATAGATTTTGCCAAGATTAAATAATGAAGTAGAGTTCCATCAAAAATATGATGGTAAAGGGTTGATCCAAGTAAGGTATAACAAGTGGTTTGGTGGATGAAGGCTTTAGATTACTTTTGGGATATTTTGGGTGGCATAATTTGGTCATAGAGGTAGTTATAGAGGTCTGAGTACCATATAGAGCAAGGACCAACAATATCACAAATCATCAGGGTGGTTAAAGGTTCATGAGTTGGTGCTAATAAATTCTTGATAAAGAACTGATACTATTTAGTTATGTCAATTTTTTAAATCAAAGAGCCAATATTAGCCATAGCATCCACGGTTCTATTACTTACCCTTGGTATATAATCAAACTAGATGTCAAAAATGTGTTGTTTGAAAGTGTCAACCATGGCCTTATATGGAACCAACTTGTCATCTTTGGTCTAAAAGTGGTATGTAACCTGATTGATGATTAATTAAGAATCACCATAAACCTTGAGATGAGATATGTTCCATTGTACCACTTGGTGAAGCCCTACAACAAGTGATTCATATTCAACCATGTTGTCGGTATAAGGAAAGATAATCCTAAATGATTTAGGGATTAGATCCCCTTGTGGTGTAATAAATAAAAGGCCTTCCCTTAATACATGTGTTATTAATGATCCATCAAAATATATCTTCTAATTCTTCTCCTCAAGGGGTGTGTTAATGATATTCATTATGGATTCATTAGGAAATTGGAATGTGAGTGGCTCTTTATCAACAAGGGGTGTTTTATCAAGTTGATCTACAAGAACATGCCTATTAATGTATTTTTAATTGATGTACTCAATGTCAAATTAATTTATAAGCATGATCCACTTGGCTATACAACCTTGTAAAGCTATTTTAGATAGTAGATACTTAATCAAATCTACTTTTGAAATAACCATGGTCTTGTTATTTAACATGTAATGGTGTAGTTTTTGAGCTATGAAGACCATGTTAAACATGATCTTTATATGGGTGTATAATTATGTTCATATAAAACTAGTGTATGGATTAAATAATAAATGGTATGTTATTTTCCATTATCATCATGCTGAGCCAAAAGTACCCCTAGGGCATTGTCAGTAGCTGATAGGTATAACAAGAATGGATTTCCTAATATAGGAGGCAACAAAATAGGTGGATTTACTAGATAATCTTTTAGTTGACGAAAAATTGTCTGGTAGTGATCATCCCAGTGAAATGTGACTCCTTTCTTTAGAATATGCATAAACGGATGGATTTTGTTGGATAATTAACATATGAAGCATCAAATGGACTGGATCTTTCCCTATAAACTATGTAATTGATTCAAATTAGTTAGTGATGGCATCTATATTATGGCTTAGAATTTAGATGGATCAACTTTAATGCCTCGATGAGACACAATGAAGCCAAACAATTTTCTTGATGTGACTCTAAAGACACATTTCTTAGGATTAATTATGACTTTGTGCTCATGTAGTCTTTCAAATATTATATGTAGAATTGTTAGATGATCGGCCCTAGTTTTTGATTTGCCAAGAATGTTATCAACATAGTCTTCAGAAATGTCATACATCATATCATGAAATATGGTGGTCATGGATCATTGATAGGTGGCCCCTACATTCTTAAAACCAAATGGCATAAATTGATAACAAAATGTTCCCCATGGAGTGGTGAATGTTGTCTTATGTTGGTCTTCTGGTGATATCTTGATCTATTTGTACCCTAAAAATTGATCCATTAATGAAAGCATTTCATAACCCACTGTGGAGTCAACTATCATGTCAATGTTTGGCAATGAAAAGTCATCTTTAGGGCAAGCTTTGTTTATATCATGGAAATTAGTATAGATTCTAATTCCTTTTTGCTTTTTGTTAATTGTCACAACATTAGAGATCCACTCTAAATAGTTGATCGAGTGAATACATCCTACTTCTAAGAGTTTTTCCAACTCTTTCTTCACTAATATAGTAATGTAAGGATGCATCTTACACAACTTTTGTTTTACTAGTTTGGCATTAGGATTGCCCACAAGGTGGTATAGAGCCAAGGCAAGGTCCAAACTTGGCATGTCAAACTATGCCCATGCAAAGATTCAACAAATTCCCTCAAAAGGGTTATAAGGAATTCACACTCTTTCTTAGTAAGGGATGCACTTAGCTTGATCTAATTTGGGTCATCTAGGGAGCCGATGTTAACCTCTATTATATCTTCTACTATAAGGGTCAAACCATCTTCAAGGATAGTGGGTAATGATCTAAATTGGTTGGAAACATTAGAGTCCTCTGTGAGGATTGGATCTTCAAATTCCCCTATGCATGATGAATCAAAGTCCCCCAATGGGAGATTTGGCCATGTAACAAAAATTATTGAAAATTATCGAATGATTTGATCAAAATCTTGTTGTTCTTCAAAAATGAACTCAGACTCATAAATAATTTCATCATTGATGGTCTCTTGAGCTATGTTTAAATAAGGTTGAACACCCCATCTAATGGTGCTTGAAATAGGTTTTCACCACTAGACTAGCCTTTTTTCACTTTTTCCTTGGTCAAAAAATGCCTCAAAGAGGTTTTCACTTCAGGAACTCATTAGGATTAATTATGACTTTGTGCTCATGTAGTCTTTCAAATATTATATGTAGCATTGTTACATGATCGGCCCTAGTTTTTGATTTGCCAAGAATGTTATCAACATAGTCTTCAAAAATGTCATACATCATATCATGAAATATGATGGTCATGGATCTTTGATAGGTGGCCCCTACATTCTTAAGACCAAATGACATAAATTGATAACAAAATGTTCCCCATGGACTGGTGACTGTTGTCTTATGTTGGTCTTCTGGTGATATCCTGATCTGGTTGTACCCTAAAAATTGATCCATTAATGAAAGCATTTCATAACCCACTGTGGAGTCAACTATCATGTCAATGTTGGGCAATGAAAAGTCATCTTTAGGGCAAGCTTTGTTTATATCATGGAAATTAGTATAGATTCTAATTCATTTTAGCTTTTTTTTAATTGTCACAACATTAAAGATCCAATTTAAATAGTTGATCGAGCGAATACATCCTACTTCTAAGAGTTTTTCCAACTCTTTCTTCACTAATATAGTAATGTAAGGATGTATCTTACACAAATTTTGTTTTACTAGTTTGGCATTAGGATTGCCCACAAGGTGGTATAGAGCCAAGGCAAGGTCCAAACTTGGCATGTCAAACTATGCCCATGCAAAGATTCAACAAATTCCCTCAAAAGGGTTGTAATGAATAAACACTCTTTCTTAGTAAGGGATACACTTAGCTTGATCTAATTTGGGTCATCTAGGGAGCCGATGTTAACCTCTATTATATCTTCTACTATAAGGGTCAAACCATCTTCAAGGATAGTGGGTAATGATCTAAACTGGTTGGAAACATTAGAGTCCTTTGTGAGGATTGGATCTTCAAATTCCCTTATGCATGATGAATCAAAGTCCCCCAATGGGAGATTTGGCCATGTAACAAAAATTATTGAAAATTATCAAATGATTTGATCAAAATCTTGTTGTTCTTCAAAAATGAACTCAGACTCATAAATAAGTTCATCATGATGGTCTCTTGAGCTATGTTTAAATAAGGTTGAACACCCCATCTAATGGTGCTTGAAATAGGTTTTCACCACTAGACTAGCCTTTTTTCACTTTTTCCTTGGTCAAAAAGTGCCTCAAAGAGGCTTTCACTTTAGTAACTCAATTTTTTAATTATTTTCTTTTGGCTAAGGGTGTTCATATACTCTATAAACTAGGTTCAAGATCCAACTTGGTTAATAACCCTAATTTATGGTCCCCCAATGAAAAATTGTCTCTAAGGCTGAGAAAATCATAGAAAGCCTCATCATTTTGGAACTCATCAGTCGACACATTGGACTCTTATTGGCCATAATTTATCAGTTGGGGATAATATACTGGAAATGAGTTATGATTAATGATAGTCTAAGGGTACAAATGGAATGAGTATTAAATAGGTTGGTCTCAGTTAGGTCATAAAAAAGGTTATGATTAGACTCTGCTTCACTATCGGCATCCTCATCTCTAGTCGATGGTGATAAAACATGATTAAGGTGTATGGGGTCACCCCTAGGTATTTTAAATCTAAGTCCATAGGGCCCTTTATATTTGGTAATGTAAATTGGCTCAAGAGTTCCATATTTATTTGGTCCTAGGCCTCTTCCTTCATAGTCTTGATTCTTCATGACCATATTCAAAATAGGATGTGATCTAGGAATTTGACTCAAGAGAGGATGATTAGTATGGTGTTAGTTCCAAAATGAAAATAAAATTAAATAAACACACTAATAACATAACATCTCTAGGAAATAAAAACAAATGACAAACACAACTAAAAAATAAGGAATGAAACACAATAATTTCTTCACTTTCCTTGGATGCTCTAAATGCCTTTGTAGTAGTGGCTTGCTCAGGTTATGCTCATGAAGTCCTTAGAAATGGAAGCTTGGCTACCTCCATCTCTCCTTGGCACCTTTGGCTTGTAGCTTGGCTTGGATTGGAATCATTTTATCATGGTAAAACTAATTTAAATAGCTTTTGGAATCATTTGTGCATTATAACTTTGCATTATCAAGACTTAGAAATGATGTTCATGGCCTCTCTATTTATAGATTTTTACAAATATCTAGAATCAATCTGAATCATCCAGCTTGAGATTGAGATGTGTAACTAAGAATTAATCCAATTATGTAATTAAAATTGATAAATAAGCTCATCGATATTTGGGATAGAGGAGCAATCAAGAGGCATGGAGGGCTTTGATGAGGCATGGGAGGCATGAATCCTAATATTTGTGGCATTTATGGCCTAGGGATGTCTTTCCAACAAATGAGGTCACCTAATGATGTAGATATTTAATATTCATTTCTAAAAACAAGTATTCAACAAGTTTCTATGGAATTCTGAATTATGCCTCTAACTTGTATTAATTATCTCTAAGCATGATTAAGCACTTTGTGCACAAATTACTCAAATTGATTAGAATGCCTTATTATTGGTCATAAATTTGACTATATTGGAATTAGAATTCTACATCAGATGCATTGGATCTATATTCCCATTAGGATGTTACCAATAAAAAATAACAAAGGCACGTGTCTTGTGTAGAAGATTTGATAGGAAAGAGCAATCTAGAGAACCTAGGTGAAAAATTAGCATTTTAACTCAGAATGATTTGATCAAATTTAGCTAGCTCATAAATTGCATTTCCCCATTTAGGGATACCCTAGCTAAAATCAGCACTTGAATATGTCAATTTTACATCATTTAGTGTGTTTTTAGGCAAATTGTGTATTTTGGGTGGAAATTGGTCAGAAGCTTGGTTGGAGATTATCAGTGGCCAATTTAGGTGTGTACAATTTTCCATATTTGGGAAGGCATTACGAGTTATAAACATAGTAACATCTTCTCAAATAATGAAAATACCTAATATGCATATAACTACAATGATGATAAACTAACTATATGATGCCCCCTCGAGGGAATGGTTGGCACAAGTAGGTTGGAAAATGGTCCCTCAAAAAGAAAGAAGCAAAATGAGGGAACAAAAGAAAGGAAAAATGATGGGGGGAAAACACAATGATATTAAAAAATTAGTCAAAATCATTTATAATTCAAGTGGGATGGTGTATAATGGTTTGCCCAAAGGTAGTTATAAGCATTGTACCTCAATAGTGGTAATGTGGCATGATAACACAATGATTTTCCCAAAGGTGGTTATAATCATTGAAAAGATGGAGTTACCCTAGTTAAGACAAACAAACAAGATAACATGCCCCTATATAGGCATAAAAATTAAAGTGGTGACAACATAATGATTGACCTAAATGTGTTTATAATCATTGAGAAATGTAGGTGGGATGGCGTACAATGATTTTACCATAGGTGGTTATAATCATTAGACCTTGATTATGGCAAATATGATAAACATGGTTGAATATGATGATAACTTAACATATAGGGTAATGATGAATTTGAACAACCTACTAGTAGGGAGATGCTCGTCTGAACTAATAAAGGTTGAAATTCTTTCATGTTTAATTCCTCTATTTTGGATATGACTAGGATGGGATCAAGATGTTGATGCTAAAGAGATGCCACCATTTTATAATAGACTTCTTAAAGATAAGGTTTATTATATCACATGTTGACATGCATCATGGTATAACATCATGAGAACTTGACCAAAATATGCATGAGGACTGACTCTCATAATCCAATACTCAATAGAAAATAATGCACCAATGATAGAAACCATGATGACAATGTAAACATATGAATATGGATGGATTAAACTGTAAGTGTGGGAAAGGAATCACCCAATGAACACACATAAACTAAATCAAGGCAACATTGTTGAAAGAAAAAAAATAAGCAGACAAACAAATAAAAATAAGTAGAAACAAATAAACAAATAAACAACACAATAAAAACCTTACGAACATTGTCCCTAAAAAATAGGAGACAACTAAAAAAATTAACAAAATGGGGGAATAGAATAAAATGAAGGGGGTGGCTGAGCTATCTCCATATGTACTAGGAAAGTAGACACTACCTAAATAATTCCATGGATGCAATATATAATAAAAAACTTCAGGCCAAATGTAGTTCTCCCAGGGAATGGGAAGAATGTGATAACTGATGAAAATATATAGAATGGATGTGAGCGAAGAAGAGGAATGGTCTTGAAAAATGGCAAGTGCATGAGAGAAAAAGGCTAAAATAGATGGGGAAACTAAATGACAAGTGATTTACTTATAACTTAGTAAGGGTTCCCAGAATCCTTAAGGCAAAGAAGTGGTCAATGTTTTTGTTCTTTTATGATGATTTTTCAAATGTTTTTGGAATTATTTTAGAGTGTCTCAACTTAATTTAGAATGATGAGACACTAAATGGTTCAAGTTCATAAAATAGTGAGAGTTTTTAAACTAAATTTTCTCACAAAATGGTGAGAGCATGGTTTAGGTTTCTTATAAAATGATGAGAACATGGCTTAGGTTGCTTGTAAAATGGTGAGATCATGGCTTAGGGTGAATGAGCTAACCTCAAAAAGTATTGAGTGCTACCTACATAGTCCCAAAATAAGACCTCAAGTCATTGTAGTTTCACCCTTTTTAGTGAAGGAATGCAAACAATGTAGCAGTCAATTCAAACAAAATATGCACAATTAGTAAAAAGGTATAGTACAACATAGGAAGTGGAAAATTGGTACGTCAAGGCTTAATTTTTCCCCTAGTTTACCCATAGGTGGTTATAACTAGGACACAATGGCATAGATCAATGCTACTAATTTTCACAAAGGTAGTTATAATTAGTAGTAAGATCATTGGTAAGAAAGGATTAACAAATGAAGGATGTAACTACCAAAACTTCTATCACATTGTCCCAAAATACAATATTTGTTTGAAGTACCTGAACCAACTGATGAAACTAATTAGATACCTTAATGTTGAAACTACATAATGAATGGCAAAAACCAAGGTCAAATGGGCTAGGCTTTAGAACACACTAAGTTGATAGAAAGGAAATAGAAAGTGGATACGGTGAAGAGGATGAATAAGGATGATATTTATATAAAGAAGAATAGTGATAAAATGGCATAACTAAAATTGTCCTTAAAGACAACACACCTTATCACTCAATCATATTACTGCTTGAGATGAATAATATTCATCAGCTCAAGAAGTTCATCTCCGTCTGGTGAGGCAAGCTTGTATGCTCCTGATCCATAATCTATAATGGTGATAAAAGGTCCTATCTAGTTTGACTCAAATTTTCCTTTGTGATTTTTCTTAGTTGTGGTATTCTTTTAGTTTTATTTAAGAACAATATTTCCAAGTTTAAATGTTCTATACTTAACATGTCAATTATAGTGACCTCTGAGTTGGTTTTGATATGCTTGAAGATTATTGAGTGTAGTTGTGCATTTCTCATCAAGTAGGTCTAGCTCTTGCAGGTGAGCTACTCGATAGTCATGATCATCCAGGACATGCTTGAAAGAGATGCATAGTGAAGGCAATTCAACCTCAATAGGAAGGATGGCTTCAGTACCATAAACAAGTAAGTATGGAGTGGCTCTTGTCAGGGTATGATGATTGGTACAGTATGCCCAAAGGGCAAGGAATATCTGAAGGTGCCAATCATGACCAACATCATTGACAATCTTTTTGAGAATATTGACAATGGTTTTGTTGGATGCCTTAGCTTGGCCATTACCTTGAGGGTAATATGTTGTATAAAAATGTTGTGTGATGTTATATTCAGTACACAACTTGACTACATCTTTGTTCTTGAATGATCCTCCATTATCAAATATAATGTCAGAAGGGTTATCATAATAGCAGATGAGATGTTTGAAAATGAATTTGAAAATTTGCTTTCTAGTCATGTAAGTGAGGGGTATAGCTTCAAACCACTTATTGAAATACTCAGTGGTGGTAAGGATATGTTTATGGTCATTAGATGAAGTGGGGTTAATATTCCTAATGAGAACAAGTCCCCATGTAGCAAATATCCATGGCATCAACATCAATTTCAGAGTTTTTATGGCGGCATGAATCAGATTAGCATGTCAGTGACATTTGTCACACTTTTTTACATATGCAGTGGCATCTATATCCATTATGGGCCAATAATAACACACAAGAGCTTTTTAGATACGACTGCCCCACTAGAATGAGCACCACATACTCCATGAACTTCTCTTAACACTAGTGTAGACTATCAAAGTTAAACAATGAAGCATAGTTCCATTAAAACTATGATCGTAAAGAGTGGATCCAAGTAAAGTATAATGAGTGAAATGATGAATGAAGGATTTGGTTTATTTTTGAGATAGGTTAGGTGGTATAACTTGGTCATGAAGGTAGTTGTAAAGGTCTGAGTACTAGATAGAATTAGGACCAATAATATCACAAATCATGGAAATGATTGAAGGTTCATGAGCCAGTTCTGACAAATTATTGATGAGGAACTGATACTCTCTATCTTTATCTATTTGTTGAATCAAAGAGCCAATCGTAACCATGGCAATTATAGTTTTGTTACTAGCCCTTGGTATGTGCTCAAACTAAATGTTGGAAATTTGTCGTTTAAGAGTGTCAACCATGGCTTTATATGGAACTAGGTTATCATCTTTGGTTTGAAAATGATATATGACCTAATTAATGATTAATTGAGAATCACCATAAACTTGGAGATGAGATATATTCTAATGCACTTCTTGTCAAAGTCCTGCAATAAGTGATTGATACTTGACCATATTGTTTCTATAAGGAAAATTGATTCTGAATGATTTAGGGATTAGATCCCCCTATGATGTAATAAACAATAGGCCTTCCCCATATCCATGTGTAATAAATGAACCATCAAAATATAGCTTCCAAGGCTACTCCTTAAAGGGTGTGTCAATGAAGGTCATTATGGATTCATCATATCAAAGCTAAAGGGGCAAACTATAGAAGCTCCTACTCCCTAGTATGATGACCTTTTCATAATAGTAACTACAGGCACATGTTTTTGGCTAATTGTTTATGCATTAGTACCACTTTAATCAGGACTTGATGTTGTTTGCACATTATCTACTATGTTTGGCTTAGTATTTTATGTATAGGCCAAAGACACTTCTTCAATAATAAGTATATACATCAAGTTATTTATCGAAGCAATTTGTATAAATAGGTTGAAACTTGGATTCTCTTGTCTAGTTAACTCTATCAACACTCACGTTAAAGGAACTAGGTCAATAAGAGGATTACTTACCATGTTCATCTGATTGAAATCATGTACTAGATTTAGGTGGGTTGATATGCTATATGCATTTGGTTAATGTGATCTTCCATCATATTTTTGCCTTGATCAAATATATAAGGATCTTGGTATGTTGTTTGGACTAGAGCCATAGGATTTCTAGAAGAAGCCTATTGATCATTAATGATATTATGGGTCACTCTTACTAGACTTGATAAATTTTCATAGGGGAAGTCTACTGGAAACTTGGCCCATACCTCTATGACTCTAACCAAAATCTCATATTTATTCTCTAAAAAATGTCATTCAAACAAAAATGGATCATACATGGAAGTTGTATTAGTAAAATATGACTATTGTATTACTAGCTCATCCACTGTATGTATTGTAGCTAGGTATTGCATGGTTTACTCTTGGTCTTGTCTTAATAAGGTGGTGTGTTAATGTTGACCATTTTTGGTCCAATAGACCAAAAATCAGTCCCCTTCTTTCCTTGATGTTCTGAGCTAGTTCATTTCTTGATCTTTCACAAGTCTGGGAATTTCTATGGACTCTACAGGTTTTCTATGGACTCTACAGGTCCATTTCTATGGACTCTACAGGCAGTTCCTTTGGTGCTTGAAGAACTAGTTCAAAGAGTGCAAGGTTTTACAAAGCTTCTTCAGACTCTTGTTCAAAGAAATTCATAAGGAAAGAGAGCTAAAATGGTTCAAAGACACTTTTTCTTAAGGTTGGAGAAGTGGTTCAACATCAGGGTTCAACGACATGATCTTTCCAAGAGTTAGCATCTTTGAACCATTGAACCATTGAACCAGTTTAATGCTTTGGTTCATCACTTCGGTTTAATGACAAAGTTCAATGAGCTTGGTTCAATTCTTGGTTCATCAGCTCAGTTTAAAGGCTTGGTTTAATTCAGTTGGTTCAATGCTTTGGTTCAATTAGATGGTTTAATCACTTGGTTCAGTCAGCTTGGTTCAAAGCTTGGTTCAACTACAAAGTTCATCGACAAAGTTCAATGGTGAGGTTGAATCAAATGGTTCATCGACTTGGTTCAAAGCTTGGTTCAACAACCAATTTTAACCATTGAACTGGTTCAATCAAATGGTTCAACAGTTGGTTCAAAGGAGCAGTTCAACCAAAGAGTTCAAGAGAGTCTCCCGAAGGACAAGTGCCCTTGTGGAAGGTAGTTTTGGGTTCAAGAGCCCTTGCAGAGGGTAGGGAACACTTTTGGAAAGGCTGCAAACAAAAAAATCTCATAAAATACTAAGGCATAGAATGAATTCTATTGAACTTTTTGTCTAAAGGAATTCCTTCAGATAAAAAGTCTAAAGAAATTTAGGGAAATCGCAAGCCAAAAAGCCTGAAAGGAAATTTCTGAAGGAAGCAAAGTAGACAAGGAAATTCTCATAGACTTTTTGTCTGCAATAAAATGTCCATAGAAAAATTCCATGGGGAAAAGTTCCAAAGAAAATAAGTGAGTGAAACATTCTTGTAGAATTTTGTCCACAAGAAAATAGCCAAGAGGAAAAGGGCACCGAAGGGCAGGAGCCCTTGCAGGGGACTCTCAGCTACCAAAACAAAGGGACTTTTCTCAAGACGTTAAAGGGCAAGCCCCTTTGAGAAGGATCAAATAATAAATCTAAAGGAGAAATTTGTATAAAAGGTCGAAGCAAGAAAGATGAAGAAAGTCTAAGGGGTGATGGGCCTGAGGACGTCAAAGTCAAGCATGGCAAACTAGTCATTGGTTTTCAAGTAATGACGAGTGCACGAACATAAAATTCAAGGCTCATGAAATAGCCATTGATTTTGAAAAGCAAAAACAAAGAATAACCCAAGGAACTTAGTGACCCACCAAGGAGATAACCCCTGAAGGTTGAAGAAACCAGGAAGAGACAAAGTGTAGAAGCAGACAAACAGTCTAGGTGGCAAAGTAGAGGTGTCAACTAAGGGATTTATTCCTGAAGTTGGAATAGTGCTTGCCAAGTGGTCATCAAATAGTATGAATAGTAAATGGCACAGCTTATTTTCTCCATTTGCATTTATAAGTAGACAAACCATGTGAGTATTTGGAAGGAGCAGTCTTGTCTGCAAAAAAGAGGTGCAGCCCATACTTTCACATTAATGTTGGAATGCCAAAGTCAAAGCAGTAGTCAATAATCAAACAGCTTCCTCTTCCTAAGGCTCAGAATGCACATGGGCCACTTGAAATAAGAGTGCCAAAATATTTTCTAGAAAGTGCCAAGTTGTCTTCTCTTTCTATATATTATAAACTTCTCATTTTGAGAAGGGGGATCTCTCAACCTTAAGGCAAAACTCTACCCAAAAATCTCTCAGGCTTGTAAGGTAGAACTCTGCCAGATTTTACCTTGAATCAAGACTTAGCATTTTTACCTCTATTTGAGCTTGCACTTTTGGATGTGTCTATGCCTTTGTTCTGTGTTAAGTCATTTTCCTTATGCTTTCACAGGGTGATTTCAGTATGTCTAGTGCATTGTGAGTTTCTCTTTTACAAGTTTGACAAAAGTGTCCCTAGAGGAGTGTAGGTACATGTGAATAGGCTACCATAAGTGTGTCTGAGGATGCTTCTGGTAGTTTCTTCCTCCCTGTATTTCCATGGACCCCTAGCTCACTAATGTAGAAGGATTTCTCATATCAAATGAAGTGTATCGAAGCTTCTTCTTGGTGAAAAGTGTATATTCAGGCTGGGTGGGTCATCTTTTTTGGTGTATCACCTTTTTAGTTTAGGTTTAGGTTCCATTTCAGCATCTTTCTCCCTTTTCATCCCCCCCTTTTTTTATTTATTTGTTAGCAGTAGGGAATCCAAGGTCTAAAAGATACATCAAAGGGAGCTAACCCTTATCTAGAGACTCTCCCCTCCAGCTTTGCCGGTCCCATAGGTGAGAGGGGAGTTTCCATTTTGACACATGGAAGGCAGGAGCTCTGCCTCCTATCTAAGGTGCAATCCACTGTGTCAACAATTTTTGGCATGCCCGGTGGGACCAACTAGGACAAGTTGTGTCCAAAGAGTTGAAGAATTTTTGGTGTGTTATTTAACCATCCAGCCTTTGGAGGCTTTTGCATCAACACCAATGGTGACTCTAAGTTGAATTAGCTAGTTAAGCAGTCTTGGTGCCATCAAAAATCTTATTTTTGTATGTATAATCCCTTCGCCTAGCATCATGGGCATTGTATTCCTTCATATATCTTTGATCAAGCTCAAAATGTTTAGGGAATCACCTCAAGTAGCCCTCTTAGTTTCCCTTCAATGATAAGGGAGGTGGCACTAGAGTTTGAGAGGTAGGTAATGGAAATTGATAGACTAGATGAACAGTATGGATTTCAACAAGAGCTGATGTATAAAGAGGAGTGTTTGTTCAGGCAAGCTCAGGCCTTGCAATCCATGGAGGAGGAGGTAGCAAAATGGAAGAGTCCTTTCATTCAAGGCAATTAGTCTTGTATGCCCCCTCCTATTCTAAAGAAAGCCCCCTCTTACGCACCAAATCCTTTCTATCAGATAGCACTTGCTCACTCTAGCTCATCTAATCTGTTAATCAACCCTGCTCTTGACCCTATATGCCTAGCCTTCAATCATCAAAGGGAACTAGAACAACCTCTGATGGAGATGAACCTTCTAAATTCCTTATATTTTGAATCTTCCTTTGGGGGAACATTATGAACCAGAACATCTCTCTTGAAACTACTCCTACTCATGATGATGATGCTGGTGACCTCTAAGAAAGACTCTCTTAGGATAATCTACCTGAGAAAATTGAGGATTTAGAGGCTAAGGTGAGACTACTTCATGAAAGAGATATGTAACTTTCAGACCTTGTAAAGGAGCCCTAAGACCTTGGAGAAAACAAAGTTGTTGCCTGTTTAAAGGAGCAAAATTCCAATTTTGAGACCCTAAACTAGAAGCAAATAGTAGAATCATGGGGTAGGAAGGAGGAGAAGAAAGGTTTTGCTCAAAACCTTGAATAAGATGAGGCTGCTCCTACTCATGATGATTTTGGTGACCTCCAAGAAAGGCTCTTCCAAGAGGATATAGCTAGAAGAATTGTAGAGTTGGAATCTAGAGAGAGATTCCTCAGCCAATGTGTGATGGATGGTTTAGACCCAACGACACATTCCACATCTAAACACACCCCACCTACACACCTCCAAGAGAGCTATTAGGCCACACCTAATATTGATGAAGTACTAGCCAAATGGAAGGAGGAGAATCATTCAATTTTAGCTCAAGGACTACCTCTTCTTCCACATGGTTTTTCCACTTCACCCCTTCTCAAGGAGGAACCTATTTTGTGGGAAGCAAGTGAGGAAGAAAAGATCCAATTTGTAGCTCTCTAAGATGCTATCAAGAGCGAAAATGAAGAAGAAAAATCATCGATGCTCCTTGTG
Source organism: Torreya grandis (assembly GCA_037957365.1). Lineage (NCBI taxonomy): Eukaryota > Viridiplantae > Streptophyta > Pinopsida > Cupressales > Taxaceae > Torreya > Torreya grandis. Next base: position 2,416,715 of record JARHVA010000917.1, on the reverse strand, counting down.
AAGAATTCATCAATAATGTAGAAGACTCAGGCCACGTATACATGTAGATGTTCTAGCAATACAAGGAGGAACTTAAGCATGGTGAGCTCTCTCCCCCTTTGTTTGATGAACTTCCTTGTTGCTTCGATGAGGAGAATGACTACGTCAAGAAGCCTAAGTTAGAGGAGGACTAGATGAATGCCTTTAAACATCTAGAAACTCTAGTCCTTGAGTAGGAAAAGGAGAGGTTTGTCTACCTTAAGGAAAGCCTTGATGAAAAAAGCTTTAAACAAAGAGGTGATGTTCTGTGGGATGAACAATCAATTTGTGATTCCATTTTAGACATCACAATAGTCACCCTCCTTCAAGAAGGCCAAGAGAAAGCAAAAGATGAGTTTGACAGGGTCTTCAATGAAGCACAAGGGAACAAGTCAAACCATGATGTACTACAGAGGGACTACATACATCAAAGGGCTTATGGTGATGAGCCAACATCCATCAATTTCTTGGTGAAATGCACCAACATGAAGGACCAGCATTCAATAATCTTTTAGGAACAAGAAGAATACATGTATGTTAGAAGCATGTTTGATTAGGATCCACTCAAATATAGGCCAATCCAAGTGACAGGCAAGAGGAGCAGGTCACCAAATCTCCTTTTCATTCAGCCACTTTTTTGGCACCATAAGTCTTCTTGCTAGAATGGGGACTTAATAAGTTTTCCCTTTGATCTAGGAGGGAGGCAGATATACCTGGTTAGATGTATATAGTAGTTTGCTTTCAGTTTCTATCCTGCTTTCCCTAAGGTGTAGTTTGCATAAGTAGTGTTTTTAGCTTTGCATGTGCTTTCCTTTGTGCATGTGGGGTAAAGGCTCATGATTGATTCTTGGATCTTTTGGGGCTATTACTAACCTTTCTTCAAAGCTACTTTATGACTCCATGCCCAATGGAATTCAAGGCAACTGGTCTCTAAGCATAGTAGGCATGCTTCCCCTAGGAGTTGCCAATCTGTTGACCATTTTTGGTCCAACAGGCCAAAAATCAGTCCCCTTATTTCCTTTCTATTCTAATCCATTTCATTTAATGATCTTTCACAAGTTTGGAAATTTCTAGGGACTTTGAAAGTTTTCTACAGACTCTGTAGGTCCATTTCTATAGACTCTGCAGGTTTTCTACGGACTCTGCAGGTCCATTTCTATGGATTCTGCAGGTAGTTCCTTCAGTGCCTGAAGAACTAGTTCAAAGAGTGCAAGGTTTTACAAAGCTTCTTCAGACTCTTATCTGAAGAAATTCATAAGGAAAGAAAGTTAAAATGGTTCAAAGACACTTTTCCTTAAGGTTGAAAAAGTGGTTCAACATCAGGGTTTAACAACATGATCTTTCCAAGAGTTAGCATCTTTGAACCACTGAACCATTAAACTGATTCAATGCTTTGGTTCATCACTTTGGTTTAATGACAAAGTTTAATGAGCTTGGTTTAATGCTTGGTTCATCATCTCAATTCAAAGGATTGGTTCTATTCAATTGGTGCAATGCTTCAATTCAATCAAATGGTTCAATCACTTGGTTCAGTTAGCTTGGTTCAACTGCAAAGTTCATTGACAAAGTTCAACAGTGAGGTTCAATAAAATGGTTCATTGACTTGGTTCAAATCTTGCTTCAAAAACCATTTGAACCATTGAATTAGTTCAATCAAATGGTTTAACGATTGGTTCAAAGGAGGGGTTCAACCAAAGAGTTCAAGAGAGTCTCCCGAAGGACAAGTACCCTTGTGAAGGGCATTTTTGGGTTTAAGAGCCCTTGCGGAGGGCAGGGAACACTTTCAGAAAGGTTACAAAGAAAAAAATCTCACAAAAGAATAAGTCATAGAATGAATTCTTTTAGATTTTTTGTCCAAAGGAATTCTTTTAGACAAAAAGTCTGAAGAAATTTGGGGAAACTGTGAGCCAAAAAGCCCGAAAGGAAATTTCTAAAGGAAAGCAGACAAGGCAATTCTCACAAATTTTTTGTTTGTGGGAAAATGCCCTTAGAAAAATTTTGTAGGGAAAAGTTTTGAAGAAAAGAAGCGAGCAAAACATTCTTGCAAACTTTTGTCCACAAGAAAATAGCCAAGAGGAAAAGGGCACCAAAGGACCCCAAAGGGTAGCAGCCCTTATGGGGGACTCTCAGCCACCAAAACAAAGGGACTTTTCTCAAGACCCTAAAGGGTGGGCCCCTTTGAGAAGGATCAAACAATAAATTTGAAGGAGAAATCCATAGAAAAGGTCGAAGCAAGAAAGCCAAAGAAAGTCCAAGTGGTGACGGGCCTAAGGACGTCAAAGTCAAGCATGGTGAACTAGCTGTTGGTTTTCAAGTAATGATAGGTGTGTAAACATCAAATTCAAGGCTCATGTAATAGCCATTGAATTTGAAAAGTAAGAACAAGAACCCAAGGAACTCAGTGACCCGCCAAGGAGATAGCCCCTGAGGGCCGAAGAAACTAGGAAGAGACAAATTTCAGAAGTGGACAAATAGTTTAGGTGGCAAAGGAGAGGTATCAACTCAGGGATTTATTCCTATAGTTGGAACAACACTTTCCAAATGGTCATCAAATGGTGAAAATATTAAACGACATGGCCTATTTTCTCCATTTGCATTTATAAGCAGATAAACCATGTGAGTATCTAGAAGGAGCAGTCTTTTCTACAAAAAAGATGTGTGGCCCATGCTTTCACATTAATGTTGGAATGCCAAAGTTAAAATAAGAGCCGACAATCAAATGGCTTTCTCTTCCCAAGGCTCAAAACGCACATGGGCCACTTGAAAGAAGAGTGCCAAAGTCTTTTCCAAAAAGTGCCAAGTTCTCTTCTCTTTCTATATATTGTAAACTTCTCATTTTGAGAAGGGGGGATCTCTCAATCTTAAGGCAAAACTCTACCCAAAAATCTCTCGAGCTTATAAGGCAAAACTCTGCCAATTTTACCTTGAATAAGGACTTAGCATTTTTACCTCTATTTGAGCTTGCACTTTTGAATGTGTCTATGCCTTTATTCTATGTTAAGTCATTTTCATTATGCTTTTGCAGGGTGATTTCAGCATGTCTAGTGCATTGCGAGTTTCTCTTTTACAGGTTTGCCAGAAGTGTCCCTAGAGGAGTGTAGGTGCCTATGAATAGGCTACCATAAGTGTGTCTTAGGATGCCTCTGGTAGTTTCTTCCTCTCTGTATTTCCATGGACACCTAGCTCACTAATGCAAAAGGATTTCTTGTATCAAATGAAGTGTATAGGAGCTTCTTCTTGGTGAAAAGTGTATATTCGGGTTGGATGGGTCATCTTTTTTGGTGTATCACCTTTTTTAGTTTAGGTTTAGGTTCTATTTCAGCATCTTTCTCCCTTTTCATCCCCCCTTTTTTCATTTATTTGTTAGCAGTAGAGAATCCAGGGCCTAAAAGATACATCAAAGGGAGCTAGCCCTTATCTAGAGACTCTCCCCTCCATCTTCACCAGTCCCACAGGTGAGAGGGGAGTTTCCATTTTGATGCATGGAAGGCAAGAGCTCCACCTCCTATCCAGGGTGCAATCCACTGCATCAATAGTTAACCAGATAGTTATCCAATGGATCTTGGCTTTGTGCCCTTGATTAAGCATTATAAGAGGGATAAGAATCCATCTCATAAGCAATATTATCCATATAGGGGTCTTTCACTATTCCTTCTTATGCAACTACATTACTTATCCTTGGATTGTACATGAGTCCACTACAAGTGTAGGAATACATGTTGGGATCCATAGTCAATGATTTTACGATAAAAGGTCAAAGAGTTTTACAAACTCTAAAAAATATAATCTCTAAAATAGATGTTGTTCCAACTTGGTCTAGATTCATCAAAAGGATCAAAAGTTTTATGCAAAGGTTTGTAAGGAAATAAGCTAGTGTGAAGTATCTAACATTTCACTATTCACACAAAGATAAGAAAATAAATGGACATAAAATAAAAATTCTAAACTCTACAGTTAAAGTGTTTCAAATCAGTCTAATCTAAGAGTTTAAAAGTTGCTAGGTCTTTTGGCCAAACGCGATATCAAAATCTAGGCTCAAACAAGGCATGTGTTAGGACTCTTGGCCAAATGGCATCAAAATCCAGACTTTGAAAATAGATGAAATTTTTAATCTAATGGATTTGAAACACTTGTAAAAAACACTAGACATTTGATTCTTGGACATGAACTTGATCAACTAGGTATAAGGTATGAAATAAAAGGAACTTTAAAAATAGTTTATTTTCTCATTAAAAATGGTATAAAAATTAGTTCTTTTGACAAACAAGCTAGAAAAAAGTGAATAGTATAACTATTTTAGACAAAAGATCACAAAAGTACACTTGGATTGGTTTGAAAATATAACAACAAATTTAGAAATCTATGCAAGAGGGAAACAATATTTGAAATGCTTTGGGCAGTGTAATGATGCTATACTACCCAAAAGGTGTAACAAAAAAGTTTGTTTCAAAAACTTTCTAAGGAAAGATGTTTTCCTACAATTTTGATAGCATAACACTAATTTTCTTGATTCAAAATGTTGTGCCTAGACTCAAAGTGCATGTGTTTAGCATAAAATGGCTTAAGTCTATCAAGTGATGATAATTATTATGAGTCTTAAATGGCCTTCAACCCAAATTGGAAATTGAACCTAAGTTCTTTAAAGTTTAGTGAAAATGGTGAAACCACTTAACACATCAACCCCATGAACTTGTAAAGATGTAATTCTTAATTTAGATTATAAGTAAAGGACTTAAACAACTTCGGTAAAGGTCTAGACTCAATTGGGCAGCATAACTGTGCCAAAGTGGATGATATGACTCTCAATCTTTTGATGAACTTTGAACAAGGCAAATTGATGATCTCATGTGGGCAACATAACGCCTCTTTATTCAAAGGAAAATTTGGGCTATGTGTTTGGTTTGGATTATTTTTTTACACCAAGTTTTGACTTCAAACAAGACTTTAACCTAAGATAAGACCCCCTAATTAATCACTCTTAGATCCTAAACTAACAAGGTTGATTAGTATTGTTGGAACCCATCAATATACGTCATTTGAGAGGATTTTCAGTGTTCATCCAAAAGTAAATGTGTATTATATAGTACAGTTTTTACACCCCTCCTCCTCTCAAATGATAGTACTGTGACATGGACCTTGAGGTTCACCTTACACCAATAATACTTTCATGGTAAGTGGGGATTTTTATAAGATCTAAAAAGTTTCCAAATGATCTAGGATAATCAATTGCACAATGACTTTCATGCCAAACAATGCAAAATAAAAGCACAAATTTTAGGTTCATATCACTTGGCTTATTACAAAAAGGTCTAGTCCTTTTTGCAACCACTACATCCTATTGTTCACTCAGTGTAGTGTGATGTCCAAAGTTCCACTACGTCCCATGTACAACTCCAAAGGAGCTAAATGAATTTAATGCCAGGAGATGAAACCTCAGGTCAAAACTTTCCTAAATAACTTGTGGGAGGTGATGAAGTCCCCCTCACAAGCCAAGTTTGCATAAAAAATAAAGAAATCATGAAATAGAAAGACTTTAGGGTCATTTTTAAGGTTACCCAAACTTTGATGAGTTTTTGGGGAGTGCTTTAGATGACTTTATTTCTAATCCTTAGACTAGGCTATTTGTAATAGGAATGGCACTTCTGATTCCAAGGGTTCCCTATAAGGGAAAAATAGAAGAGCATACATGCAACATCCCTCTTTTTGCCAAATAAAAATTTGATTAAATAACTATTGTAAATAAGAATTGACAAGTGTATTCAATTTTAAGCCCAAAATGAAAGATTTGGTGGGTTTGTGACAAACTACATACAATAACCTAGATCTTTTAGACTTTGTCAACCAAACATAATCTACCATGTTTACTCTAGGACCACAAGAATATGCACAAGTCAGAGCCTTAATACTCCCACATATATTATGAGGTTTAGATACATAGAGGTTGATTATGCTCCCTACATTTGGGCAGCTATATGAGGTGATGCTCACTTTTTTAAGTCAATATAATCAAGGGGTTATCCATTTATACTAATATATTATAATCTAGATCGATGCTCTAGCTATGGCAAGAGCCATAGGCCTCCCCAATCATGGGAAATCCCTCCTTTAATACAAATCTACTACACCACCAATCCATGCAGACATTTGGGAGAAGTATAACATAATAGTAGGTAGAGGAATATTTATTGATTTAATAGAAGATACTTCGGTGTGCATTCTAGTTGAATGCATCAAAAAAGGATTTTGGCAGACTACCAAACATGCCAAATAGGCAATAAAGAGGGTAATTAATATTATGTATCAAATGATATGTCTATGGGAGGACTTCAATTGGCTCAATTTTTTAGGATCAAATCTCATCGCTAATATCAAGAATGTACTTATAGGTGGCTTGCAAACATTTCAATATCAATTTTTGGTCTTACTATTGTGATTTATTGAAAATCTACATAAAGACCAGTCAATGTTACTATAGTTTTTTGGCCTACCACTACCCTTACAAACATCACATGGACTAAACTAGGGTACTATTATGAACAATTAGGTAAATTTAATACATGGTGTATGGAGGCCCTATCCTTAATCATAATGCACCCAAGGATACCATAAGATGTCATGCAATATTTGGGATAATATGTGTCAGTTACAAAGATACATAATGGTATTTAGATCAAAGTTCATGAGTTGACCACTCCAACTATGACTCTGATGTCATTCTTCATTACAATGATAGTGGTATGGGTTGAAGTATGGAGTCATAAAGATTTAGCTATAAGGAATATTCCACCTCTTCAATTCATTCCTCTATAATGGAAACAACTAGCATCAAAGCAACTACAAGTACAATAACAATCACACCCACATGTACCACCATAAGATTCAACAACTCCATCCCAATAAGAGAAAGGAAAAATAAAGGGACCTATGCAATGATCCTTACCTCCCCTACCAATGAAGTGGGCATGATAGATAAAGTCTTGTTTAGATAATCCACATGTTCCAAGCATAGTGGCTTAGTATGACTTGTAAAAAATGGGAGTGGAAGAACAAGAATTATTGAATATCATTTTTGAGGACATTAGCAATGAGGTTTATGACAATGAAGAGGTGAAATAATTTTTCTTTTAGAAAGCAGTGCACACTTTTCAAGTGAAAAATCAGGTAAGGTAGGATATTTGGGTTGATATCATGCAACCTCCCTTCCATCATTATTGACACTATAGTATAGGAAGCAACATGAAAAAAATTGGTAGCTAAGACATTTCACATAGATCTAACTAAGTGATCTTTAGCTACGCAAGAATAAGAGAAATTGGAAAACAAATTCCATTGTGAACTCTAAAGCACAAGCCAAGGACTCATTTTTTGAAAATGTCAACACAACATGTCAAAGAAAGGATGGTATCTTTTGGAGAATCATTAGAAGGGACTAGTGTGTAGGAAGCACAAGCTTCACAACAAAAATTATAGACTAAGTTATAAAGAGATTTAAGAAGACCCTAACTCCCCCACCATTAACAATATAGAATACTTTTGTTCAAAGAGGTATTATGATAGAATCAACCTCCTCCAAGGAGAACCAAATAGTCATTGGGATCGACACACTAGAGGAAATGGAGTAGACTGCACAATATTAAGAAAACCCAAAATAGTAATAGAAGAGGAATGAAAATAAAATAAGAAAAGAGGGGAAAAATAAAAAGAGATAATAATCTCACCAACAAGTAGCTGTGCAGGAGGCGTAATACTAGCAACATGAAGCCTTGTAAGATTAATAACAAAAATAATAGGTTGAAGAAACATAGGTCACCAAGAAATAGGTTGAGGAAGCCAAGGTTGAAAAGAGTAAAGTTAAGAAAGAATAATCCCAAAATAAATAAGATAAGGAAGCAGAGGCTCACATAAATCAAGTTGAATAAGTAGATTCAAGGAGAAAATAAGAGGACGCAGACAAGAAATAATAAGAATCATAAGCTACACAATAGTAGAGAGAGGAATAAAAATAAAAAGCCAAGGAAGAACAAGCTAAGCAAGTAGCTTAAGAAGAATAAGCTCAAGAGAAATCCAATGTTGAGCTTGAGGCCAAAGTTAAGGCTAAGGTGGATGCCAAATCCAAATCTGACGTTGAAGTTAAGGCTCAGACTGACGCACAAGCCAAAGCTTAATTTGAGGTATATGTTAAAGTTAAGGCTAAATCTGAAGCTAAAACTGCATAATTTGAGAAGGAAGCAGAGTTTGTAACATAACATAAGCTAAAAACACAATCAAGTGCATAGGAGGAGCACTCACATATAAAACCTCAAATTTTTAGCTAGTGGTTGTTGGATGTTCCCACAACATCCACTTGATGCACCACTTTTACTCTTACTTTGGCATAATTCACACAAGTTCCATATATAACTCCTACCATGTCTATGGTTCTTGCCACTGTTACTTTAAAAACAACTTTAGATGTGTCTCGACTGCCATTGTCAAGTCAAATTGAAGATATAATTATGTTCCAAGAGTTAATTGTGCAGCAGGCATCAGACTTGGAATAGGAAGTGTTGAGGCTATGAGATGACAATGTAAACATCAATAATCTATTATCAAACACACACCAACTAATAGATTCTACTCACCCTAATTTGGTTATGCAGGTGTTAGGTGATTAGGTAATGTCTATAGAAAAATAACTCACAACCCTATTGACACAACTTACTAAGGATTGGATGGTCATGCAATGCCTACAAAAATTATGCGCATAAGGGCAAGCCCTAATAAGGGAGATAGATAAATTATGAGCTACTATAAGAATAGGAGCAATTTTTGGAGAATGTTGTGTAATAGGACAAACAAATAAGCTAAGGAATGATCAGTTAGAGGCAACACCTCAATTAATTTTTAGCTACTATGAAACCCGAGTTCACATTAACTAATAAATCCAAAGTGGTTTTAAATGATCAAACAACTACTCCAATCATAATGAGCATTACACTCAAGTAAATGTTGGATGTTAGGGAAAATACTATGCAAAAGCCTCAAATATGGCAAAATGAGACAATGTGCAACACATTTTCTAGCATTTAAGCTCAAAGGGATGGAAACTGATTGGATGAGCTAGTGTTGGATACTTAGCTCAAAATATCAAACAAAAAAGTACTAATATGTATTACAGAAGATGATGATGTGAAAGATTTAATGTTGATCGAGACTCCACTATGCATCTTATTTTCCATGGTATGTAAGGCCCTCACATATTAGAAAATGATAAAGTAATATCTTTCATAGATTGATATTTCCATTACTAAACTAGTGGAGGTACCTCAATTCATTCCACCACAAAAACTACATCAAATTCTTCATTAGAGGAAGGTATATGTGTAGAATCAAGTAGACAGCTAGTAATAACAAACTCCTCCAACACACCCTGAGCACCCAACATATCTAACTATAGTCGAAGAAGAACTAGTAATGCAATAGCCTCCACCTCAACCATTCCAAATAACACCACCACATTCTCAATAGGTACTGTGCACTTCAATTTTATAGATTACACAAGCTTTGTACAAAGAGTATAGAATAGTATTAAACATTAGAAGTGGGGACAAAATGGTTGAAAACCTATAAAATGTGGCCACCTAGTTATTCTAGTCTATTAAAAACCTAAAAGGGTGGTATTCTAGTATGCTACTTAGTTGAAAACCCAAAAAGGAAACTAAGTAGTGTGTAATGGGTGAAAACTAATAAATGACACCTCGAGCGATAATTATGACTAGTGGTTATGACTCATCCTCTCAGCTTTAGGTAAAAAATTAAGTGTGACTTTGTCTCAGGATGAGACAATAAATTAAGTCTAGTAAAACTATGAAGTATAATTAGATGGAACATGTACAAAGTATATGAGTTTTTCTTTTGTATAGTCTTTCAAATGTATTTGACCTTGTAATCTTAATCAAATGTAGAAAAATGAAAAAAGTCTTTCCTTTTGAGTATATTGAAAGACTAGAATGTAAAGAGACAATGCTCTGGAATGATCTATACATAATGCTCAAATGTAATGAAAGATGGTTCTGATGTGTGATAGAGATTAATAGAATAGTCATGATATGGTTCTTTGAATTATATTTTATCATTGTACTATGTGCATTGATTACTCTATTTTTATTTAACATTTTTTATTCATTTAGCTATGCCAACTTGCTCTATATTTGCCATTTCTATGATTATTATTTTGATATGTACATATGTGTTTTCAAGTAACACTCTATAATTATGAATTATATGTTGTGTTTATCTCTATTCTTGTACTACACAAGTTGTCCCTATAACTAGCACATTTTGGAATCTTATAGGAACATCTAATAATAAAACACAACTAACATGACCCTAGCCTAGATCCTCTATTCCTTGACACCTTGAGTGAGCTCACAGGATTTTTCCTCCTTGCATGGTATGTTGGTGTGGGAACTAACCCAAGCTGTGCCAATATGGAATCATATGATACCTTGGCTCCTTGTCAATTAGACTAGATAATAGGACACTTAGGTATAACTTCTTTGTTTTTTCATGTATTCCAAATCCAGACTTCATTTTGTTCTCATTTGATATGTTAGAAATGTTTTTTCCTAAGGCTTCAAATCTCAAAATCCAAAACTTCATAAATTTTTTACACTAAAGATCAAAAACATTGGAAAAAGCAAGGACAAAAGGCTAATCAGGTGTAAATTCTCTATTTTGATATATATTTTACATCTGATTTCCATTTTGGTTCTTGTTTAATGCATTGAAAATATATTACCTTGAGGATCATCTTTGCTTCAAACATTAAAGGCTTAAACTTCATATATTTTTCATACCAAATATTTGAAATAATTGAGTTAGTAGGAACCAAAGGCAAATTAGGTGAAAAATTATTTGTTTTGGTATATCTTTCACATGTGTTCTTTATTTTGGTTCTCATTTGATTCATTGGAAAGATATTGTCTCAAAGGTCATCTTTGTTTCAAATATTAGGGGCCCAAAGTTCATAGGTTTTATGAAATATTCAACCTAAGATCTAGAACTCTCAAGGCTAGAGATCCCAAACTTCCAAGGATGTCTGACCCAACCCCATGGGCACATTGACTTCAAGGATGCACCATGGACCAATTGAAAAAAATGATAGTTTCATATTTTAGCCATAACTTTTATGTTTGGACTCCATTTTGACTCTCATTTGAAGCATTGAAAATGTATTGAAATAATCTATCCAATGATAAAAGATATTTAATCCCTTAATGATAATTTTGGCTAGAAAACAAAGAGGGACAAATGTTGTTATGACAGTACATCACATGCACACTAGGAAAGAATTCTCCATTTGGCCATATCTTTCTTATCCAAAATCTGTTTGAAGTGTTAGAAAGATCTTGAAACAAGAACTCCCTGATTCAAAGCATATTATCCTCAGATACTTTTTAATGTGTAAAATTCTTAGTTTTTTTTATAAATGTCCATTTATGAAACCCATTTTCATATGATATGGTGTGGCACATACTATTTTCAGACTTTATCACCCAATGGATAAGGTTTAGTGGGACTGATTTGTGATTGAGTTACTTTCTTAAAAAATAAATATAAAATAAAATAAGAAAATATTGAGAATACAAAAGGTAATTCCATACTTCTATGTGTTATAAATAGGACAGACACAATTATAAAAGCATTCTTATTTCTTTGAAGCTCTTGGGGAATAGATGGCTACAAATTTGTGTGTGAGCTATGTAATTTTACAATTTTGAGCAATGAAATACAAGCAAGTGATATCAATATTTGGCTTCATGGGTTTTGATGTTCTTTGTTTATGAATTTTGTACTTCTATTCATAAATATAAAATTTATTAAAAAATTTCATTTTTCTTGGTTACAGGAAACTCACAATATTTTTAGAATTTATGTTGTAAAACTCATAAATGAGCTTTGAGCCAAGTGTACCCAATCCAAGTTTTGAGGATACTTTGTGCTTCCAAGAGATTCATTTATGTCCATTACATATATTGTTCATATTTATATTTTTGTAAGAGAGAAATATTTTTCAACCATTTTATTCAAATTCGAGTTATTCCAATGCTTTTATGTATTCATTATGTTATGGATTTATCACCTACATCCTCCTCCATTCTTTTCATTTTCTACCATTTCCTAATTTTATTTCATTTTTGTGTTTTCTAGTTAAAATTATTGAGTGTGGAGCCCTTTGGGGCTATCACATGACCATAGGAATAAATTTTGGGGGCTTAAATAGATCCAAAGATGGGGGGGGGGGCGCGGGGGGTGTTGTAATTTTCATGTTCTCCACATGTGAGTGGAATATTCCTTGTATTCCTAATTTCTATGTATTCCATATTTCATGGAGTTAGTTGTTAGATGTCTTTTCCCATGTTTACTTCCTTATTTTGAGGAAGCTAGTTATTTTTTGGAAAAGGGAACTCCTTTATTGAGTGGAGTTTGGTTATGATCACATGTTCATGGGAAAATGTGCCCTTAGAAGGTGGAGAAGACGAATATATCAAATTTCTCCTTGGGAGAGCTTTAAGATAGGCTTGATGAGGTGGAAAGACATTGTCACATGTTGGATAATGCTTATCTTGGATAAGCATTGCATATTTGCTCCTCCTTTTGTGAATTTTCTTTATTTTCTTATATATATATAGGATGTGGTGTGGCCTTTATAAGTTGATGGTTTATTTTGTAAGGTGTGGCTTTGAGGATCAAAGTCAAAGTGCAGGTGTTCATTACAGGGTGTCGTTTAGTAACTTATGAGATACAACATTGTGTAGGTGTAGGTGAAAGTGTAGTTTTTATGAAACACTTTTTATAAGAGATTTTTCTACCTCTGTGAGAGTTCATTGTAATCTTGTTTTAGATTATTAATTTATTTGAGAGATTTCATTTGGTGGATGTAGCCCACAGTGGATGAACCACATTAGATCTGTGTTATTTTTATTTTACTCTCATTTATGCTTTCATATTATTGGTGAATTAAGGAATATTTTATGATGCATTTTACTACATAGCTTTATATCTAGTTTATGGTAATAATTAATCTGGATTTGTAAGTGTTTTATTCCTAACAACTAGTATTAGAGCCATTAGTTATGTGTTTTGCTGAAGTGGTAAATCATAGGAAGGATATTAGCTTGAGTGGGAGCTATGGGAGAAGAGATTAGATTCAGAGTTGAGAAGTTTGATGGTAAGAATTTTGGTTTTAAGAAAATATAGATGGAAGATTACCTATATTAGAAGGAACTTCAACTTCCCTTGGACGGGAAAGGAGAACAACCTATAAGTATGAGTGACGTAGATTGGCCATTACTTGATAGGAAGGAATTAAGAGCCATATGATTATGCCTTGCATCTTTTGTTGCATTTAACATTAAATTTCAGATAACCACAAAGGATCTCATGGATAAACTTGTTAATTTATATGAGAAACCTTCAACTTCTAATGAAAAAATTCTTATGAAAAGATTGTTTAACATGAAAATGTTTGAGAATGGTTCAATAGATAATCATCTAAATGATTTTAATATGGTTGTAAGTATGCTAAATTTAGTTGGAATCAATTTTGATGATGAAGTTATAGCTTTTTAATATTATGTTCTTTGCTTGTTAGTTGGGATAGTTTAGTTATGGCTATGAGTAATGCAATCCCTACCAAGGGAAGCTTGAATTTTGAGGATGTTGTAGGTGTGATCCTTAGTAAGGAGATGCGAAGGAAAAATACTAGTTTATCATCTTTAGGTAATGATTTATTCATTGATACTAGAGGGAGGAAAAAGGATAAGAGTAAATAAAATTGAAGAAAGTCAAAAGGTAGATCTAATTCCAGATCTAGATCCAAGATGATATGCTGGCATTGTGGGAAGAGTGGGCACTCAAAGAAGGATTATTAGTCACTTCAGAATAAGAATGCTAACAAGGAGGAAATGAATGAGTTAAATGTGACATTAGGTAAATCATGTCAAGATGCCTTAATTCTTTCTATAATAGTTTTTTTGAGTCTTGGGTATTAGATTCAAGGGCTTCTTTTCATGCCACCCCACATAGACATTATTTTACTAATTATGTTCAAGAGAATCTAGGACATGTATATCTTGGTGATGATAAACCATGTGAGATAGTAGGGAAAGGTTGTGTTCTGGTTAAGATGCAAAATGGTATCACATGGATCCTTAAGGATGTTAGACATGTGCCTATGTTAAGATGGAATTTGGTTTCATTAGGGCAATTAGGCAATAAGGGATGTTTAGTATTGTTTACTATATATTCTTGGAAATTTATCAAAGGTGCTCTTGTGATCTCGATAGGTAAGAAAATTGGTACTTTGTATTTGACTAGTAGTGTTTATTCTATTGATTTAGTTGCTGCAGATGGACATGCAACTATGTGGCACTATAGGCTTGCTTATATGAGCCATAAAGGCATGCATATCTTAAAAGATAAGTTGCCTAGATTGAAAGATCTAGATCTAGACTTTTGTAAAAATTGTGTGTACGAGAAATAGAAGTGGATTAAGTTCTTGAAGGTTGGACCCATAAAGAAAGAGCACAAGTTAGATCTGGTACACTTAGATGTATGGGGACTAGCTCATGTATCTTATATTGGTGGATCTAATTATTATGTTACTTTTATTGATGATGTAACTAGAAAATTTTGGGTTTATTGCATTAAAAGGAAATTTGATGTATTTAACACTTTTAAGAAGTGGAAAGCCTTGGTTGAGAATGAAATAGGTCTAAAATTAAAACTCAAATCAGATAATGGAGGTGAGTATTATAGTAATGCTTTCTTTGATTATTTTTATAACAATGGAATCCATAGGCAAAGAATGGTTCTAGGAACTCCATAGCAGAATGGGGTATCTAAAAGGATGAATAGAATAATAATGGAACGTGTTAGGAGCATGAGGTTACATGTAGGGTTGCCTTTACATTTTTGGGTAGAATCAATTAGCATAATAGTATATCTGATTAACAAAGGACCTTATATGCCTTTGGATGGATGCATTCCATAACAAACTTGGTCTGGTAAGAATGTTGATTATTCTTTTCTTAGAGTCTTTGGATGTGAAGCATTTGCTCTCATCAAGAAACAGGATAGAACCAAGCTAGAGGCTAAATCAAATAAATGCACATTTGTTGGTTATGGTGAGGTTGACTTTGGTTTCCATTTATAGAGCATTAAAGATTGGAAAATATTTTGGTCTAGAGATGTAGTCTTTAATGAAAAAGTCATGCATAAGGATTAGTTGTAGGAACAAGATCAAGAACAGAAAGAGTACATAGTATTAGATGACATTGTGGATGGAAAAGTATCCAAGGATTTAGTTTAAGAACCCTCTACACAAGGACCCCAAACTCCTATGGTAAGAAGATCTTCTAGGGTAAGAAGAGCACTTGAATGTTTTTCTCCTTATTTGAATTATTTATTACTCATTGACAATGGAGAACCAGAGTTTTATGAGGAAGCAATGCAGGTAGATGCCAAGTTGAAGTAGGAACAAGCCATGGATGATGAGCATAGATCTCTCATGGAGAACCAAACATGGGATTTGGTAAGGCTACCCAAGGGCAAGAGTGCATTACCAAATAGGTGGATCTTTAGAATAAAAGAAGAGGATCAAGGGATAAAAAGGTATAAGGCTAGGATGGTGGTCAAGGGGTTTGCACAAGAATTAGTTATTGATTTTGATGAGATTTTCTCTCTCGTTGTAAAAATGAATTATATTAGGACTGTTCTTGGTTTAGTTGCATTTGAGGATTTGCACTTAGAGCAGTTAGATGTGAAAAAAAATTTCTTCATGGTGATTTGGATGAAGAGTTGTATATGAAGAAGCCACATGGATATGAGGTCAAAGGCAAGGAGAAATGTGTGTGTAGATTAAAGAAGAGCTTGTATGGCCTTAAACAAGTTCCACAATAATGGTACAAGAAATTTGATTATTTTATGTTGGAAAAAGAATATCAAAGGTGTAATTCTGACCATTGCATGTACATCAAACATTTTGATGATGGTTCCTTTATTATTTTATGCTTGTATGTGGATGACATGTTAGTTGCAAGAAAGAACATACAACATATTCATATGCTCAAGAAATAGCTTAGTGACTCCTTTGCTATGAAGGATTTGGGTGTTGCAAAGCAAATCCTTGGTATGAGGATTACTCATGACAAGAAGGAAAAAAAAGTTGGTTTTATCCCAATCAAAGTATGTGAAGAAAGTCTTGGAAAGGTTTAGTATGTCGGATGCTAAATCTATTAGTACTCTTTTGGCAGACCACTTTAGATTATCAAAGGAGTAGTGTCCCAAAATGGAAGCTGAAAAGCTTAAGATGTCCAAGGTACCTT
This sequence comes from Torreya grandis, assembly GCA_037957365.1. NCBI lineage: Eukaryota > Viridiplantae > Streptophyta > Pinopsida > Cupressales > Taxaceae > Torreya > Torreya grandis. The sequence goes on along the minus strand of JARHVA010000917.1, from coordinate 2,400,327 downwards.
AATCTTTGATAGTTGGCAGCTTGATGTATTCCATGGTTTGTACTAGGCCAGATATTGCCCATGTAGTGGGAGTTGTGAGTAGGTATATGAGTGATCCAGGTTATGAGCATTAGTAGACAATCAAATAGATTCTTTAATATTTGAGAGGAACCATTGATTTTGCATTCTGTTATGGTGGATCAGATACCACTTTGCATGGTTATGTGGACTTGGATATGGTAGGGGATATTGATAGTAGGAGGAGTAAGATAGGATATATATATTTATTATTAGAGATATAATAGTTAGATTTCTAAGATACAGAAGGTTGTGGCTTTGTCAACCACAGAGGCAGAGTGTGTTGTTTCCATAAAGGCTAGCAAGGAGATGTCCAAGTAATCTTCTCACTTGAGTAATCTTCTCTCATAGGTCACAACTAACAACTAACACAAGCTGTTGTTCACCTCATTGTATGTCCAGTACAATCGAGTATGAACCAGTACTCCAAGTAGATCTCACCATGATCCTACTCTTGATGTATTGCTATCACCTTGATCTTGCTCCCCCGCTGATCCCCTTCTGACCCTTGCATACACACATCCCTGCAGACCAACCTGATCTTACTTATCACATGTAGATCTCCACCATGATCCTGCAACACCCTGCATATCAAACCTGATCTTACATACATGAGGAATCCTACTTGATTCCACCATGGGAAGAACTCTCCAAGTTCCACACTTGAGCTCTTCAAGTTCTCCACTTAACAATACAGCCCATGAGTCTATTATATAGATCTCATGCATACAATAATTAGACTTGCGGCTCAAGACTTCAAACTCGTCTTCATCATGCAAACTGCCCATTCACTTAACTGACTATTCATCAACAGCAATTCTGGAACCGCCACAGGCTATCGACGTCGATCCCTGTCTGCCTGGAGGTGATCGACGCTGGCTGATCCCTACTGATGTCAATTTATGTACGTTGAACCCTGATCGATGTTAGTTTTGGCATGCTGACGTCAGTGACTGCATACTCAGCATCCTCCTTCTGTTTGCATCAAGGTGAAGCTTTTAGCTCCACACCCTAACATATGGTAGGGGATATTGATAGTAAGAGGAGTAAGATAGGATATATATATTTATTGTTGGAGATATAATAGTTAGATTTCTAAGATACAGATGGTTGTGGCTTTGTCAACCACAGAGGCAGAGTGTGTTGTTGCCATAAAGGCTAGCAAGGAGATGATTTGGTTATAAGAGTTGTTTCAAGAGTTGGGGCATGAGAAATAAGTTAGGAGACTACATAGTGATAGTCAGAGTGTTATTCATTTGGCAAAGAACTCTGATTTTCACTCAAGGATGAAACACATTCATTTACATTATCACTTCATCAAGATAGCTTTGAAGGAGAACTTGGTGAAGCTGGAGAAGATTCATACTAGCCAAAATCCTATGGATATGATGACTAAGGTGGTCACATTGGACAAGTTTGGACTATGTTCATATTTGGTTGGCCTTAGTGGTCATAGAGTAGTGATGGATTGTGTTCAAGATAAATGGTCTCCAAGTGGGAGATTATTGAGTGTGGATCCCTTTGGGGCTATCACATGACCATAGGAATAAATTTTGGGGGCTTAAAGAAAAAAAAGATGTGGGGGTCATAATTTTCATGTTCTCCACATGTGAGTGAAATATTCCTTGTATTCCTAGTTTTTATGAATTCCATATTTCATGGAGCTAGTTGTTAGATGTCTTCTTCCATGTTTACTTCCTTATTTTGAGGAAGCTAGTTGTTTTTTGGAAAAGGGAACTCCTTTGTTGAGTGGAGTTTGGTTGTGATCACATGTTCATGGGAAAATGTGCCCTTAGAAGGTGGAAAAGATGAATATGGAGAATTTATCCTTGGGAGAGATTTTAGATAGGCTTGATGAGGTGGAAAAAGGTTGTCACATGTTGGATAATGCATTGCATATTTGATCCTCTTTTTGTGGATTTTCTTCAATTTCTTATATATACAGGATGTGGTGTGGCCTTTATAGGTTGATCATTTATTTTTTAGGGTGTGGCTTTAAGGATCAGAGTCAAAGTGTAGGTGTTCATTATAGGGTGTGGTTTAGCAGCTTGTGAGATACAACATTGTGTAGGTGCAGGTGAAAGTGTAGTTTTTTTGCAACACTTTTTATAAGAGATTTTTCTATCTCTGTGAGAGTTCATTATAATCTTGTTTTAGATTACTGATTTATTTGAGAGCTTTCATTTGGTGGATGTAGCCCACATTGGGTGAACCATATTAGATTTGTGTTATTTTTATCTTGCTCTCATTTATGCTTTTATATTAATGGTGAATTAAGGAATGTTTCATGATGCATTTTACTACATAGATTTAGATCTGGTTTATGGTAATAATAGATCTGGATTTATAAGTGTTTTATTCCTAAGAAAAATGAACAATTACCCCAAAAAATACATATATCCTATAAGGGAGCTTCCCCTCTCAAACGTAGAGTAAATTCACCATCTCAATGATAATTTCTCCAATTATTGGCAAATTTGTGTCATTTCTGATTAGGTGAGTCATAAAACCAAAAAATACAAAAGGACCTAAAATTATACCAATTATGTGTGCACGTGCATGTTTATATTCTATTTTTGCTTTCTACATTCAAAGAGAGAAATAAGAAACTAAGAAAAATGGTCTAAGGCTTGTGTGTACCTGGATGAAGTCGTGCGCACCGTTATCCAGACGTCGTGAGAACTCCTCTTTGATTGTGGAGGATGACACCTAAAAAAGAAAGAGACTTGGATAAAGAAGGCGTTAGATGAGGAGATGGTGGGTTGCCAAGCAAAAGCTTGATCCCAGAAGCAAAAGCTTGAGGGATGCTAACCCACTGATTGATAAAAATGGTGTCTAATAAAAGGCAAAATGATAAAAGACTGAAAGAGGAAATGGAAGCAAATGCTTACCTGAATGTTGCTGTTGGCTTGGTCACAGTCATCGATGTTGGTTGTCAGGGTCTACCGACGTCGGTTAGTATGCCGACGTCGGTGTGGGCAGTGGTCTCTGCGGCCGATGTCGATCGGGGCACTAGTCTGTGGACAAGGTCTGGACAAGTTTTTAGTCTGTGGACAGGTTTGAGAAAGGCTATGGCTCTAGTTGAATGATCTGGGGGTCTGGGTCTGAGAGTCTGGTTGAATGGGTAGAGTGTTGAAAAGGGACAGAGGGGCAGAGGAGGCCTTTCAGCGTATTCGAAAGAGCAGGTTGGGTCTAGGCTAACAGAGGTTGCAAATGGGCAGAAGGTTGAATGACAGATGAATTAAAAGAAATATTGAAATGAAAATAGTAGCAAATACTTACCTCATATCTGTTGGAGAAAGAATGTTGCAAATTGCTTGTACCTGTTGTTGGTGCTGCTAGTGTGAAGGCCTTGTTGCTAGTGGAGTGGTTGAGGCAGAGTACCTATTGTGCTTGCTATTGTAGAATCCTGTTGTGTGTACCTGAGAGAGAGAGTGAGGTCTAGCAGAAAGATTGGTCGATTGATTGATCAGAGTGTAAGATTCAAGAGTCGGATGAAGAGCTGGGGCGAAGCGGAGAGTAGATCGAATAACAGATGTAGAATATCATTATGAAGGAAATCGATGCTGGCAATACCACCGACGTCAATCGATAGTTGACTGACGTCAGTGGCTAGAAGGCAGGAAAAAGGCTAAAAATAGCCTTTTGTCCATTTTCCAAACTGTCGGGTTTAAGTGGCAGGGTAAGAAACGATCGAGAGGGGTTAAATGGGTGTGAGGATGAGGAATAGGTCATAAATGGGTCATGGGGGGATGAAGGGAATCCAAAGAAGGGCATCCTAGGGTGGTGAGGTGGCAAGAGAGAGAGAATTATTAACTTAAAATAAGATAATTATTTCAAATTAACAAGACATGGGTTAGGAGTGGTGAAGTGGACCAAAGGAGACTAAAGGGGGAGAAAGGACCAAGGGGTAGACACAATTTTGGTGTCTACATTTGCCCCTTTTTGTCTTGTTGGTTGTTCTGGATGAACTGCAAGACAAAAACAGGATTTGATTGCCCCAGGTGTAGGATGAGATTGATTTTGTCCTGTTGGTTGTTCAAGTGAACTGTAAGACAAAAACAGGAAGAGGTTGGTTGCCCCGATTATGGATGAGGTATTCCCCCTCAAAGCAGGAGTCGAGGGAAGGAAACCTAGAATCGAGTGCTGATTTGACAAAGAGTGGATGAAAATGGTGAAGATGGAGTGTGAATGCTGTAAAAGTTGTGATTGCGTGCATACCACTTCATGAGATGGTCAGGTCAAATTGTCATAGGTCAAGGGTCAAGGAGTGCCAAAATTGAAATAATCAGGCCCCAGCATTTGGTCGTAGCTAATTGGGTTATTCAATCTAAGTTGAAGCTCCAATGGTCGTCGTGTTTTAGGTATTTCAGGCTCAAGAAGTGCTCTTGAAAACATGAAAATGTCACAAGTAGTGGGGATCAACTGGCTTGCAATCCTATACTTATGAGGGTCAAAAAAGTGGTTTGCAGACAATTTTGCTAACCAGTCGTGAGGTAGCATACATGCAAAAACAACCAAGGCAACGTTTGTCTTGGAAGTGGTCAGAGTCGGAGGAGATAGGCATGATCTCCAATGGTCATTGGTCGAGGTGGATGGATGGATGAAAGAATGTGGCCGAGCTAACCTCAGAAGACATCATGTGATCTGAGTGCTGCCTACATAGCCCTTGTGTGAAGGGCCTCAAGCCAATGTAGTTCTCCCTAAAAGGGAGGAATGGTCAAAGGTATGGATTGGTCTTAGTCGAGGTCAAGGTCATGGTCAAAGAAAAGAAGGTTTGTCCATCAGAGAGATGAACAAATGGAGGTGGTTGAGCTAACCCCAAAAGACGTCGGGTCATCTGAGTGCTGCCTACATAGCCCCGGTCTTAGGGCCTCAGACCAATGTAGTTCAGATAGAGGGGTCAAAGAGGTCGATAGGTTGGTTTGGTCATGTGTCGAAATGATGAGGAGAAAAAAATGTTACAGCCTTTTCCAAATGGTGTATTCTATAACATTGGTTGAGGGGTCTTTCATCCCTAGCAATTTTCCATATTCGTGATGGATGTATGCTAAAAATGAATTGAGGTCTATTTATGCTTCAGCAAGTATTGGTTTATGCTTAATATAAATTGTTTCGGGTTGATAGTTTCCATGTGTATTGGTTTCCATAGAAACTATGTGAAATGGACTATGATGATGTGTGATGTCGTGTTGTTGGTCTAAAAATGTTTTGGGTTGGTTGGGCAGAAAAAGGTTTGGTTGAATGTGGCCAAAGTGTGAAAAGAAGTGAAAGGCGAATTATTCTTTCATTGACAAGGACCGAAATGAAAGCATAGATATGAGTTATTAGAACAAAGAGCCCCATTCATGCATCATGTCATTGACCAGGGGGTTATGCTAGAGAAGTAATCGAATCACTTGACGTTAAGTGAGCTCAAAGTCCCTTGAGTATGTTGGGGTGATAGGATGAATTATGTGATATGAGAGGATGGGGTAACCCTTTTGTGGCAGGAAGAACCTTGCCCCTTTTATAGGTGACCCAAGAACGACTATAGGCATGTCCATGACTTGATAGCTTGTCAGTCTTTTTTTTTTTTTTTTTTGTGGTGGACTGATCGATGCGGGAAGTCCACGTAGGGATGTTGTTTTGCTTGGTGGTCATATATGTGAATTTGATCGATGCGGGAAGCTTCAAAAAAGAGTGCTGTCTATAGCAATATTTAGTCATAGCCATCCTTCGAGGGAGTGGTCTATATTTTGCTTTAAATGCTTTTGATATGTCTTGGCCTAGTTGTCCTTCAAGGGAGCAGTCTAGTAAATACAACAATTATGTAGATGTCCTTCAAGGGAGCAGTCTACATTTAAAGTTTTATGACCTTTGATATGATAGGTATCCCATTTTTGATATGTTTTTGTTGACTGAAGTTTAGCCATGGACAAGCCTCTAGAGGTTTAAGGGTTCCCTTTTATTAGGACAAAGCATTCATGCTTGACAAAAGGGTTGATGAATGTTGGGAAATAGGGTTGAAAGGAATAGGAATGACAATGACAGGGAGTTGCTCAAGGGACGAGCTCAAGTATAATGTCAAGTGATTGATTACTCGACTAACAGTAGAATGGTCGAAGATGCAAGGCATAAAAGGGCTCAGGTTCTGATAAGTCCCTGGGCCATGCTTGTGCATTATGATAAGATCCAAGTCAATTAGGAGCGGACTTGCCCCATTTGCCTCTTCAAGATTGGTCACATGTTGATTGATGTTAGATGTGAAGTTGGTTGATATGGTCGTTGATTGGTCGAGACTGGTTGAATGTTTTGATAAAGAGGTTGCTTGAATGTTTGGTCGAGGTCATGATTGATGATTGTTCGATGTCTGGTTGATGGTCTGGTCGATGGTATGGTCAATGTCATGGTCAATGTTTGGTCATGGTTAATGTCTGGGTGAATGTCTGGATTGATGATTGGTCAATGTCTGGTTGATGTTTGTTGATATTTGGTCGATGGTTGGGTTGAAATTGGTATTTGGTCGATGATTGGTCAAATTTGGTCAAGATTGGTTGAATGTTTTGATAAAAAGGTTGGTTGAATGTTTGGTCGAGGATTTGATCGAGGTCATGATTGATTATTGGTTAGTGTCTGGTCGATGGTCTGGTCAATGCCTGGTCATGGTCAATGTCTAGGTGAATGTCTAGTCAATGTCTTGGTCGAGATTTGGTTGAGGTCTTGGTCAATGTCATGATCGAGGTCTGGTTGAGGTCTGGATTGATGATTGGTCGATGTCTGGTTGATGTTTGTTGATATTTGGTTGATGGTTGGGTTGAAATTGGTATTAGGTCGATGATTGGTTGGATTTGGTCGAGACTGGTTGAAGCTTGGTTGATTGATTGGGTGAAAAAGTTGGTTGATTGATTCGGTTGAGACTCGTCGAGGTTGGGTTGCATGTGTAGTCGAGGTTTGGGATTAAAAGAGTGATTGATATTTGGTCGAGACTGGGTTGAAAGGTTGGTCGAGGCTTGGATGAACGTTGAATTCCCCCAGCGGGTAGGGAGAATGTTTGACAGATTGGTCGAGGTTGGTTGAGGCTTGGTGGTCAGATTGACTGTGTTGATGTCGAATAAGGGGGTTAAAGGCGGCAAAGGGACCATAGTCTGGCGTGGAGATCTCGATCTAAGTGATGAGGTATGAGAAGCATGGGTCGGTGTTGATGATTTGTCAAAGGGGTGGTCAAGAGGATCCTTAATGAGAAGGGTATCCTTTCTCCGATGTTGACGAGTGACAGATTTAAGAGTGCAATAATGCTCAGTGTCATGTCCTGGAGTGTGATGATAGTGGAAAAATTTAGAGTTGTCAAACCAAGATGGTCTTGATCCGAGAGTCAATGAGTGGGGCGGTGTTGAAGGCTTGTTGCTAACATGGTTGAGAAGAAAGGTGTCATTCCCCAGACATTGGCGAATGACAACCTTGAGGGCACAACAATGCTCAATGCCGTGCCCAGGCGTGTGATGATACGCACAAATCTGAGTGTCATCGAATCAGGGCAGTTTTGGTTCGAGAGATTGATATGGTTTAAGATGTGGGAGATTGATGCGAGAAGACTGCAACAATTGCCGTAACAACAAGGCATAAGAACCTGCTAATGGGTCTGTGTGTCTTATTGCAATAGAGGTTGATGACTTTGGTTTAGGAGGCATTGGTCGATGGATTGGAGGAGATATATGTCTGATGGGTTGATAGAGTAATGGAGGTGATTTGCCTCTGTGAGGTATGGGAGTAGGGAGCACTCCTATTAGGGTGGACGGATGTGGGCCCAAGATTGAGGGTAATGATGAAGGTGGGGGAGGAATTCTTTGGTGTGGTCTAGTGGCCTTCTTTGGTTTGGATTGAGGACCACCATTGTGCGAGGCGAGGTTAGATACGGGTTTGGGTTCAGATGTGGACGGAGGTGAGTGAGATGTAGCAATCTCATGCAAAAGGCAAGAGGAAACCGAGATTGGGTCTTCCTTGGTCAAAATGGGTGAAAAGACTAGTTCTTCTCTTGGTGGAGAAGAAATAGGAGAGTGCAGCTCCTCAAGAGGGCAGAGGGCAGGGATGATGGTGCCTTCTACTTGTGCTTGAGGAGTAGGCAAGGTAGGGTCCTCCATTGGAAGGAGGAAAGACGAAGGTGGGCTTAATGACGTTGGTATGGTCAAGGCGTCCTCCAGTATAAGAGAGGTCGATGGAGGACTAATAAGAGAAGAGGGTTCTTCTACCTGTGATGGACGAATAGGAGAAGAAGACTCTTCCACCTGTGAAGGAGGTTGGTCAGGGACAAGAGGCAAGACAGTGTTGACTATGTGAATATTATGGTCTTGGGGGTCATTGATCATGGTCTGGACATTATTTTGGGTAGGAGGATGGTTTGGGAATGATTGTTTGAAGATGTCGATGTGTTGGTTGGGTGGGGTGTTCGGGTTGTTCAAGACAAGATCATCCTTGTCGATCATGTCTTGGACTATGTTTTTAAAGGTTCGGCAATTGTTGATGTCATGGCCGTGGACGCGATGATAGTGACAAAAGTTGGCCTCCCTATACCATGTAGGGAGGGATTTTAAAGGGTCGAATTGGGGTGGTCAGATTGGAGGGAGATTGAGGACCCCCTGCTTGACTAGTTTTTCCAAAATGAAAGCATATGATTCTCCAAGCAGAGTGTATGAACGTTGGATGTACCGTTGTTGGAATTGTTTGGTGATGCTTAGAGATGTAAAAGGTTGAGATTGATTATTTGTTATCGAGGATGGTGATCTAATGACCACAGTGTTGGCCACTCCTTTGGATTTAGAATTGGCAGAAGAAGGTCTGGAAGAAGAAGGGTCATTGGCTTTTGCATTGGTATTACGCAATTTGACCTTATCCTCTTCAATGGTGCAGAGTTCGAGCTTTTGGGCCATGGTGAAAGCTTCGTCGAAAGTGCAAAATGTTTGAATCCATAAGGTAGAAGAGATGTGCCTGGCGCATGCTCGAGAAAAGAGCTCGATGAGCTCAGGTTGAGGCAAGGAGAAGGAGAGTTGGTTAATCAAGCCTCTCCACTGAGCGAAATAATCAACTATTGATTCATCGTCAAATTGCCTGATGGAGTAGAGGTCTGTGATTGAGACTTGCTTGGTGATATTGATAGAAAAATGGTCGAGAAATAATTGGGCAAGTTGAATGAATGAAAAGATAGAATGTATGGTAAGAGAGCTATATCAGTCAAGGGTGGGGCCAGAAAGAGACATGAGAAACGTGCGTAGAAGTAACGCATCGTCATGTGCTATGAGATAGCAGGCATGTCTGAATGCCCATAGGTGTTATTGTGGGTCTTCCTTACTCTAGAAGTGAGTAAATTTAGGAAGCTCCCACTGGTTGGGATATGGTCAGATCGGGATGGAGAGATGAATGGGTTCATTGCAAATTTGGTCATACGAGAGAGCATTGTGTGAACCAGAAATAGAGGTCTCGAGACTAGACATTTTGTCCATCAGTATTTTGATTATGTCTGCTGATGGATTGGCAGATGGGGTGCCCCCTAGGTTGTAGGGTGCTTGAAAGGTGCTAGAGGGGGCATACGATGTAGTCGGTTGGGCTTGTAGGGGCGCAACATATGTGTAACTAGTCGCAAGGACAGAAGTGGAGGCCAAAGGTTGTTGGGTTATGGAAGTAGAAGGCATAAGTTGAGTAGATATTGCCAAAGGTGGTTGCATGGTGGCATTGGCAAAAGGGGAGATAGACGCTCCTACATTTATGGGCGCAAGAGTGTGAGGGGTCGAGACAATCAAGTTCTGGTATGATGTAGAACTTGGTTGAATTGTGTGTGGTTGAGGGGGTAATGGAACCCCGATGGAGGTTGGTCTAAAAATAGATGGGGAGGCCAAACTTTGTGTATTGGCCATGGTCGGGTTAATGGTTGAGGCAAAAGGCTGGGTAGCGGGTGGTGTTAGTTTCATTGCCGCTTCACCTGAAAGGTCTCGCATTGGGTTTCTTGCGAGATAGTTTTAGAGGGCTGTGACATTGAGGTCCAAGAATCTTTCAAAATCTTGGTCCCCTTCAGGGATAATGGGGGGCTAAGTTGGGGTCGATCGAGTAGGAGTTCTTTCGGTCTCCGAGTGGAACTCCATTATACGACTGGTTATGGATGGGGAAGGTGGAAGCGGTTGATGTCTCACTTGGTCAAGAGGGGCCTTGGTTTGACTGCATGTCAAAACCATTTAAGGCAAGAAGGGGGTCAGGTTCCAAAAATTGTGTTTTTTTAGTTTCAAAAACTCAAAATGTGGTTTTGGCAGAAAGAGGGTCAGGTTTTAAGGTTGCTGTTTTGAAAAAGGACTGTGACAGTGACCAACGTTGGTTGAAAAACTGATGTCGGTGGGAAAGATGGTCGATGTCGATTAAGTAAATGATGTCAGAGAGGGAAGATGGCCGACGTCAGTGATAAAGCCGATGCCGGTGACTATGGTTTCCAAAAACTCAGAAAATTAAGATTCTTGAAAAAAAAGGAAGAAGAACGTCCTCACTAGCTCAAATAAGCAGATGGGAACAGAAAAATAGAAGAACACAAGCAGGTCCTAAGCGTTAAATCCTAAGAATCAACTTTTAGAATCCTGTTGGCTTATGCCTTAAAGTGATGTTTGGGAGGTTGGCTGTTAGAATGGGTCTTAGAAGAAGTAGTCTATGGATGGTTTCAGGTTTGTTTAGGCACTCAAGAGTCTGGGTTAGGTTCCGTACATGGCCTGGTGCTAAGGAGCAAGCTCCCCTCACTTCACGAGCCTAGTGATAAGCTGGTCTCACTTAGCCAAAATATACTTTCCCTAGAGATTAGACTCTGCCAGAGAACAGAGTGGGCTTTCCCCTTGGTGATGAAATCCAAGTGAGATTGCCGGGATGGGTAAGTTATCCGCTGGGTGATGAAATCCCAGTCGGGCCTTGTCTCAGGTGAGTTTGATGTTTGATTTGGTGCAAGTGGTTTGGTTGTGTAACATAAAGTGGACTATGATTAATTCATGATGCGGTTTGTTAATTACTAGGTGTGGACTAAGAAATGCAAGCAAACAAAAATGACATGCAATGTGTTTTAAGCCCAAGTCGAAACGTGAGTTCGAATGAAAACAAGTTGAGAAAAGGTTGAAGAATATGACTTTTGACTAGTTTGAAATGCAAGAAAAGAAAGAAAAGTTCTTTTTAATCCCGCTAATGGTGTCGTTTAGAAGAGAAAAAAGAGGTGAAAAGGGAGAAACCTAATGCACCTATATGAACAGAAAGAAAAGAACCCAAGGAAGGCCCTAAGGTCCCACCGGGCGTGCCAGAATGTTTCTATGCTATTTTCACTTTCTACATTCAAAGAGAGAAATAAGAAACTAAGAAGAATGGTCTAAGGCTTGTGTGTACCTGGATGAAGTCGTGTGCACCGTTATCCAGACGTCGTGAGAACTCCTCTTTGGTTGTGGAGGATGACACCTGCAAAAGAAAGAGACTTGGACAAAGAAGGCGTTAGATGAGGAGATGGTGGGTTGCCAAGCAAAAGCTTGATCCCAGAAGCAAAAGCTTGAGGGATGTCAACCCACTGATTGATAAAAATAGTGTCTAATAAAAGGTAGAATGATAAAAGACTGAAATGATTAAAGACTGAAAGAGGAAATGGAAGCAAATGCTTACCTGAATGTTGTTGTCGGCCTAGTCACAGTCGTCGACGTCGGTTGTCCTACCGGCGTCGATTGTCAGGGTCTGCCAACGTCGGTTAGTATGTTGACGTCGGTGTGGGCAGTGGTCTCTGCAGTCGACATCGGTCGGGGCAGTAGTCTGTGGACGAGGTCTGGATGAGTTTTTGGTCTGTGGACGGGTCTGAGAAAGGCTATGGCTCTGGTTGAATGGTCTGGGGGTCTAGGTCTGAGAGTCTGGTTGAATGGGCAGAGTGTTGAAAAGGAACAGAGGGGCAGAGGAGGCCTTTCAGCGTATTCGGGAAGAGCAGGTTGGGTCTGGGCTAACAGAGGTTGCAAATGGGCAGAAGGCTGAATGACAGATGAATTAAAAGAAACACTGAAATGAAAATAGTAGCAAATACTTACCTCATATCTGTTGGAGAAGGAATGTTGCAGACTGCTTGTACCTGTTGTTGGTGCTGCTGGTGTGAAGGCCCTGTTGCTGGTGGAGTGGCTGAGGCAGAGTACCTGTTGTGCTTGCTATTGTAGAAGCCTGTTGTGTGTACCTGAGGGAGAGAGTGAGAGGTCTGGCAGAAAGATTGGCCGATTGATTGATCAGAGTGTAAGATTCAAGAGTCAGATGAAGAGCTGGGGTGAAGCGGAGAGCAGACCGAATAACGGATGCAGAATATCGTTATGAAGGAAACTGACGCCGGCAATACCGCCGACGTCGGTCGATAGTTGACCGATGTCGGCGGCTGGAAGGCAGGAAAAAGGCTAAAAATAGCCTTTCGTCCGTTTTCCAAACTGCTAGGTTTAAGTGGCAGGGTAAGAAACGGTCGAGAGGGGTTAAATGGGTGTGAGGATGACGAATAGGTCATAAATGGGTCATGGGGGGATGAAGGGAATCCAAAGAAGGGCATCCTAGGGTGGTGAGGTGGCAAGAGAGATAATTATTAACTTAAAATAAGATAATTATTTCAAATTAACAAGACATGGGTTAGAAGTGGTGAAGTGGACCAAAGGAGACTAAAGGGAGAGAAAGGACCAAGGGGTAGACACGATTTCGGTGTCTACAGTGCGCACACACACATACACACACACACACACACACACACACACACACACACACACACACACACACACACACACACACACACACACACACACACAAAGTGGAGAAAAAAATAGACACCTAAAATAGCCTCTATGCATTTATTAGCCTTTGATTTTCACAATTTTAGAATGGTTGTGTACCTGTTAATTATTGGTATAAATTGGCATTATTAGCATGTTTTGTGTACTTCTAATTATTTCTGAGCTTTCTCTCAGCCTATTATAGCTTTCATATTCTCTCTCCACTAATTTGATTACATTATGAGCACATGTACAAAATGTACAATAACATTCCAAGAAGTCTAGAATGCTAATGTATGGTCTTGATAAACTCGGGTGGCCCCTTGTGGCTAGTATGCCCTCATTTTATTTATCCCATATGTTTTTCCTTGTGACCATTTGATATATGTTTGCATGCTAATAGGGTCTTAATTTTAATTAAATTTATCTATAAATATACAAGCATTATATTCATTTAGACACAAAGAATTTATCTTTCATTCACAAGAATTTATTAAGCACTTGCAATCATTCTAAAGGAAATCAAATATTCATTGGAGCACACAAGTTTATGTTTAGCCACACACCACAAAATGTTGGTTTGCATGTTATTGAAGCTTCTACAATTCATATGAGGATTGTTGTTTGTGATATTATTACTATTTAGGAGCCTAAAAAATTCAAGATAGTTTAGCTATTATCTTGTTTGTAGCAAACCCCAAAACACATGTTTTTTCTTTTCTTAGAATTTAATGTCCAATTAGGGTAAGAACAATTTTGTTTTGCAGGTGATTAGAGTAAAAGATCAATAATTTGAGCAAACTTTTTGGAGATCAAAATTAAGTGAACATAGTTGTCAAATTGTTTTGGTCATGTTTACAATTTTGTCCAAAAAGATAATGTATAGCCCATATTGTTTAGAGTGTAAGTGTATGGTCTAAATTATTTTGAATGTCCAAGTGTAAGTATATGATGTAAACAAGTTTCTCTATTCATCGTCATTTTTTTGAACTAACTTCCTAACATGTTTCAATATGTATTTCTAGTGTCGCCTTCTAAAAATATCATTAAATAATTTAAAACAAACTAAGTAACTAACTAAACTTTACATATCTTTCTCTTTCTTTAATTTTAAAATTAAAGAAATAATTTAAATATTATTTTGTACATATTATTTAACTTAATTAAAAATAATTAATAATTTATATTACAATTTAATTGAAATCTATTAACTAATATTCCACTTAATCATATTGTTAAATCGTTATATATATAAGATAATATTTTATGGATTTTAATATTCTACATTTTAATTTAGAATAAAGCAATCATTAAAATAAAAATTATTAAAAAATAAAAATAAAATATATGAAATAATATTTTATAAGGTTTAATATTCTACATTTTAAATAAAATAAAGGGAAAAAAATGTTAAAACACAAATTTGTTACATTGTTAAGAAATGTATTCATTATTCTTCAACCTCTTTCCTCCTTTTTTCCCCCTTTTTTCTTTTCCTTTCTTTAACTTTTATTTTTTATTCTCTTTTTCTTGTCCATCGTGATTTTGGTGAAAGTCTTTTTCACCTTTTTAAATTTAAATCATTATTTTAAAATATATTAATTAATCTTAAATATGAGTTTATTAATTTTTTAAAATTCTGATTTTAATTTGAAAAATAAATTATCATAACTTTGAAATATAATAATTAAAATTATTATTTTTAAATTATAATTTAATAATTATAAAGAAAAAAGAATTGAAGGCTATATATTCAACTAACCTTTGGAAAAAAAATTGACGTTCCACTCAAATATTTTTTTGAAAAAAATTCAATCATATTTAACACTTAAAATTAAAAAACTTTCATATACAAGTGTTAAATTTATATAAACGCCCAAAACTCACTATAAAGTGATGTAATTCCGACTATGTTCCCATCCATACATATATATCAATGAAAAGGATAAAAATAATTTTGAAAGTTGCATTCACTTCATTAAATATCATTACTTAATAGACGCCCAAAACTCACTATAAAGTGATGTAATTCCGACTATGTTCCCATCCATACATATATATCAATGAAAAGGATAAAAATAATTTTGAAAGTTGCATTCACTTCATTAAATATCATTACTTAATAGCACGCCCAAACACATTCTCTTTTAAGGTTATATTTTATTAATTAAAATCACAAACATAATCATATTTTTTTATATAATAATTTTTGTTTGAAGTTTTTTTTGGTTTGGACTTGATTAAAAATTTCCGTTTGTCTTGTTTAATTTTATATCATTTTTTTATTAGATAGGGTAAAAAAAATAAATTTTGGAAGGCCTGAAACCATGATTATATAGGATATAATAATAAAGCTCGAATGAGATGTCACAATAAGTAACCCATGTGGAATCAAATGACCAACAAGCAGCGAAACCATACCCTGCCAAAAGGAACACCCCAACATATAGCAAAAAAACAACCAAAAATAGTCTTCACAAAACTTATGACTCTGCAAAACTTTAGTATAACCATAGTGAAGCAGTGCCCACCCAAGAGGCTCATGTGGATCAACCAACCAACAAGCATCCCTCAGGGAACTACCAACTGGGACTAGACCATCAACAACTATCTTCTTCAATTCTGCTCGAAGGCCCCCAAGCAAGGAGTCAACTTTCAGCTTGGAGTCCTCTGAGTGGAGGGAGAGACAGGGGGGTTGAACCACTGCTTTTGTACCCTTTTTCCTTTTTTGATCCTTAGGCCACCCTTCCTTGTCTTCAACAACATCCATTTGGACTGATAAAGAGTTTTTAATTGAAACATAGCGTTGGGATTTATCTTTAGTTACTATGACATCGATTAGTTATGCCCTATATAAGTCAATTTTTGGGATCTTCTCAGAGGAGGTGACTAAAGCGGAGGGGACAACCAAGTTCATAGCCTTCCTTGGAGAGATTAAATCCTTCAATATTTCATCTTCAGAGTGAGGGGGACTTTTAAGGTCCTCATTTGGAAGAGGTGATTGAAGATCTTCCAAAAGTGATGTAGAATCATTTCTATCAGATTCAGTCGACTCATCTTTAGCCAACATTTGTAGATGGGTGGGGAGGGAGTCTTTCCACCAAAAAGAATCCTTTTTTTTAGGAAACTATAGTTTTTGGTCAAATGGCCTATATTAAAGCAACTAAGATAGCAAAATAACAAACGTTCATAGTTAAGGGGTTGGGACCAAGAGCAGTCTCCAACTTGAAAAGTGATATTTTTAGGAAGATTCTTGGAGGTGTCAATATTCATCAAAATCCTGTCAAACGTAGTGTGGTAGAAATGATTGATATCTAGGTGTATTTGCAAATACTCACCCAATGATTTACCAATAGCCTTCCGGCTGGATTCGGTCTAAAACTAATTAGGGAGATGAGGCAGACGAACCCAAATGAGTTTTATATTAAGTGGTTCAGTAAGGGGATTGAAGGTAAGGGACCATTGTTTGATGACCAAGAGGTGGTGATTCAATCACCAAAATTGGTTTTGAATCTTTTACTTGTCCTTAATATTGCAAAAAATAATGATAAAGAAACTTCTTGCACAAGGATAAATATCAAGATCACCTGTTATGAGGGGTTGCTAATGTTTCGAGATCCAAGCACAAAGATCTTGAAGTTTTGGCCAGTGATCCATGAATCTGTAGATGACCCCTAAAGTTGAGAAGTATTCTTCCTATTTGATCATTTATCTATATTCCTCATCAAAGATCACAACAAGGTCAGGGGATGTAGGTTTGAGAAGTTTGAGATCTACTCTTGGAGTTGTTTTATGAGATACTGCTTTAGTGAAGGATTTGGATCTAAACTTTAGGATTATGGAACCCACTGTAGCTTCTATATCTTTGACGTCTAGACCTCTATTAATGACAGAGGTGAAGAGGGGACTTTTTAGTTTTGGGCTCCTATCCCATGACTGATCATAAAAAATTATAGCTAAACTAACCAAGGGAACCATTTGTAGCTCTAGATCTAGTCGATGCTTTCTGAACTATGTCTGATTATGCATGTAGATCTACGTTGGGTCATCCATGATCCCTACATTTTATACAATAGTCTCCCACACAACATCGGTCCTCTACATAACATTGCCAAACATAGAGGAATTGTGTCCATTCTTCCCAAAAGGAACATCTAGTAGAAAAGTTACAGGAACCTTCTTATAAGATTATTGGGAGCTTCTACCAAGCAATGCAGGATCAACATCTGGATGATGAGTAGAAAGAGGAGCAAGGAAAGGCATTTTCCAAAAAGTCATTTTTTTTAACTTGTAAAATCATTTGAGAATGCTTAAATTTATATCATTCTTATGATTTAAGAAGACTATTAATTTTGATCATTAGAGTGAATTTTATTAGTTGAGATGTTTTACAAACACAAATATTATTAATATGAAATTTACGGAGTGGATATTATCTATAGTCCTTGATACTTAGTTAAAGATTATGATCAATCCCAAACAAAATTATATATTAATTAATATATAAATAATTATAAATTGGTGGAAGTTTATAAGATATTAAGATATATATATAAATATAAAATTTAAAGAATATATATAAAAAAAAATGAAGTGTATATATTAATACTTTTTTAATTTATTAATTTTTTAAAGTATTATAGGTGACAAAAATTTAGAAATAATTGGAAAAAGTTTAAAAATTACTGTCAAAAAATATAATTACAAATAAGTATTTACAAAAATAATTGAAAGGAAAATTGTTTTTTTACATATATTTATTAGGTCTTAGAAATCAATTTGATTTATAAAACCTTAAAATAAAGTTTAACCAATCAATTTGATACAAAAATTGTTAAAAGTCATTATTATATATATAATTAAATGAAAAGAGTCTTAAATAATTGAAGGCTTCTATTAACAATTTAACTAATATAGATACAGAAAATATCGATAGATATCAAAAAAATTTATTTATAACATTAATTAAAGACTTCATTACTTTCTCTATAAATTTTTTATTGTGTGGTGGCATATGGCCTTGTTTTCATTGCACTCTACCTTATACAAATCACCTTCTCCAAACAATAAGAAAAACTTTGTCAAATAGATGTCAAATTTAAATTTGACCATATTTATTGTCATCTCACACTATTTTTTTATTTGATAGGGTAAAGGTTTTTGTTGGGGGTTTTTAGTAGTTTTAGCTTCGACGTTGAAGTCTAACCCAATGAGTTAATGCATTGGCCCTTTCACATGAGGGTTAGGTCTTGCATGCTCACTCAAAGCGTGTAGCGGAATACTAGTTCCCATAGGTTTTGAGGCACAGTACTGATGTCATTCATATCCTTCTTTTTGTTATTTTTAAATAGGGCTATTGCATAGATAGATTACCTTGATTCTTGTTCTTGAGTTGATTATTACTATTATGTAGATTATTGTCATCTTATAACAACATTAGTTACTAGAAAAGAATGGTATAACTAACACACACACACACACACACACACACACACACACACACACACACACACACACACACACACACACACACACACACACACACACACACACACACACAGAGTGTACACTTTCATTATTCATGACATAAGTTTTATCAATCCTACTATATGTATTATGCTTAAAATAAAATGGGTGTTATAATATCATTCAAAAAGGGTAAAGATTCATCATAATGTTCTGCCAAAAAGGATTCATCCCCCAAATAAATTATAACAGGGATATTTATACTTTTTTCCCTTGACTAAGTGTCACAATCATTTATAGCCTGAAGAATTGGTGCACAAACTCTTAACAAACTAAGAGTCATGGCACTTAAAATTGGTTCTTCTTGAAAACACAGGCCTCAGTACCCCCCAGATCCTCACTCTATGTTATAACTTGGTAGTCATGTGTTCCTTCCCTTGCAGGTTGGTGCAAAACTTCCAATCCATAAGGTCAGAGTGACCCATGTCAATCATTCTTTTAATTGCTTCCTGCTTTGCATGCACTCCCCTAGTCTTTTGCATCTATTTTGAGTCCTATGTTATTATGTTCCTCATGAATTTTTCTTCTCTGACTGGGTCCTCTCATGTTGGTTCTCCTGCACCATTTTCCTCTTATGCCTAGTAGGTTTCGTGCCACAATACTTTTGTGCCTATCATCTATGCACCATGGTTCTCCCACACTATGCCAGTCTTGCACAAAAATAGGATAATGGTCCTTCTATACTGTGTTGGTCCTATGCCAAAATGGGATAACACTTAGTCAAAATTTAAGGTCCAACATCACCCCATGCTATGCTCTTAGTCCATCTTGGACTAAGCCACATTAGCATCCTCCAAAAATTTAGGCCCCTTCTGCTCGAGTTCTTTTTTTAGATTGTCTTAATAGGACAATGCCTTGATAACCTTAGTAGTTATTCCCTCTATGGCCTCATTTGATATGTTTATCTCCTCATGTTGGGTCAGAGTCTCACTAGTCTTCTTTACCTATTCATCTAGGGTTGTAATGGCATCCTTCTGAATGTCTTTGAGGGTAGAGACCTCCTTGTCAACCTATCCTCAGAGGGCTAAAAAACTAGCATTTAGCTATTGATGATGTTTATTAATGATGTCCTCCATCATATCTGCATCCCTAAATTCTTTCACATTCTTGATATGGTTCTTTATTAAGAGTGTAACATCAACCACATGCTGCCTCAAGTCCTCTTCAACTTGGAACTAAGCCTCCAAGACTTTATTTGGGTGTGTGAGTTGTGCAAAAATACCATCCAAAATGGGGATAACTTCCCCAATTCTCTCTAAATTTTACTTATAGACATCAACAACCATGGTGAACTATTCATGTAATTCCATCCCCTCATCTTTCAGTGTAGGTCACTCCTTGAGTTTCTTGATCAGTATTTCCACCAGGGTTTCTAGCTTTCCTATGGTGTCCCCTTTGAGAGGTATGTTGTCTACAAGTGTTGGATCTTCTTTAAAAATTTTTTACAAAGTTTTAATACCCTTAGTTTTACCTCTATGGCCTCTTAGAGATTTTGTTTCATTGAGGCCACTTCCTTAATGAGCACTTAATTTTCTACAAGTACTTTATTATACATGTCTACAACCCTGATATGTTTTCACTCAGTCGTGCATGCATCAAAATCTAACAAAATATTCTAGTGTGTAATTTCCATGCCCAGTTTTAAAAATGCAATGCTTTCTATAAGTGGGGTGAAATTTTGTGGATCAACCCTCATTGATTATGACAATACTGGGGCATTCAGGCCTAAAGTGAAGCTATCCTATGAGAGTTCAAACTCATGCTCCTCATTATATATCTCGAGTAGGAAGGACACTTGAGTTGTCTCCTTGAGATGGAAGTGTGGCCAAAGATAGAGTCTTTTGTCCTCAATGTTAAACTGGTAACATTCACCCATAGTGCCCATCATTCGTTCATCATCCTTCCCTTTTATCTCAACTAAATCCTTCCCCTTATTTGGGTCATGCTCAAGCTCAGCCTCCTCATGGCCACCAACATCCATCTCATTGTATTCCTCACCTTCATCCTCATTATACACTATTTTAGCATCAAGTAAGGAATCATTGGATATGACCTTCTCTTGCACTAGGGAGGAAGTTTTCTTAGAATCTAAGCCCAAGCTATAAATCTACACCTTAGGAACATCTAGTTGGGGTGCTTGCCTTATCGACTATTGGTAGGTAGCTCTTACATTAGTACTTGGGGGAGATGGTGGAGGCAGAGAAGGTGGGTGTGGAGAAGGTGGAAGTGGAGGGGGGAAATGTGGTGGGGACAAAGGGGGAGTCAACTAAGGAGATGAAGGTTGGGGAATCAAAGAGTGCAAAGGCATAGAGTGTGAAGGGGATGGAGAAGTATGGGGAGGAGATGTAATATAGGGAGGGGATGGATATTGATGAGGTGGTGAGGGTGAAAGATGAGGTGGAGGTGGAGGTGATATGAAGGGATGGGAAGATGGTCTTAAAGACTATGCCTCTGCCATATTTTACCACTTTTGGTGGGCCTATTGCCCACTTGTACTTGTACCCACATTTGATCACTTCTTCTTCAAGGGTGGCACTAGAGGGAGTTTTTCCTTAGGGTCTCTACCCTATGGGTTCTTGTACGGGTGTAACATGTAAAACAACTTGTGAATCTTCTCCTTAACCAAAGTTTGCTCGACCTAGATGTTAGTCAGGTCCATCTCCAACCTCTCCATGTAGGCCTTCTTGCCTAGATATACTTAAAGTTTTGGAGAGTGTAAATCTTCATGTTTATCCTCTCAACCTAAAAAATGATGGGTTATGCATCATATATTTGATTGATGGAGTCTATGAGGTACTGTGTGGAATAGGCATAGGGTAGCTTGAGCCATGCTAAAAGCTCTCTAAATGGATTCATACAGATCTATGTGAGGGAGAAGTGTTACTTTACAGTGAACTATGTCTATTTTATAGCCAAAGGGACCAAGTCCTTTGGGATTCACCACTCATTCCTAAATACCACCTTCATCCCATCAAACTAATACGTCATCTTAATCTTGTAAGATGAAGTGATGTGTCCAAGGCAAGTGAATGCCTTGTAGTGCTTAGTGGGGGACCTATGTTTGGGAGGGTATACCCACTTAAACACTCTCAAACTATAATCTGGTACTTCAATCTCATCAAATACTAGTAAGAAGAGGATTACCCCCCAAGGGAACTTGTACTTCAACATTTGATGGGTTTGTTGACGATGAAAATTATACCATCAATGAATCAACCCTTTTACCTATCATGAAGGTCAAGTTGGAATCATACCAGTATAATCATGAGTTTCTAAAGGTCACTTAAGATGCTCAAGATGTGAGGGAGTTTTTATTATAATTTTTGGGAAATAATCAAGAAGTTATCAAAACAACTTATTCCATTATAAAAATCAAAAATCCATTTATCAAATCATGAATCAGTTAAGATAAGAATCTATAATTTATTCTATCCGAAAGAGAAAACCTATGACTTAGATAGTCTCTTAAAGAATAGAAATATAATTTAGTAAGTATTCATATATTCAATGATATTTTGCTTTTTTTTATAATATTCTCCAATCAATTCTAGAAGATGACAAAAAGAGAAGAAGACAAATTTAAGAAAAAGAGGTATAAGACATTCAATCACTTAAGCAAAGAGTGAGATAACAAATGATTAACTAAAGAAAACTAAGAAAAGCACATAACTATACTAATAAAGCTAAGAAAATAATCTAAGCAAGACACGACCTTGAAAGAGAAAGACAAATAAATTAAGAGAACAACCTATTAGGAAAACAAACTACTAAGTTATAAGAACTAACTAATACAAATTTAAAAGGGAAAAGATTAAAAGATCAAACTAAACTAAAATAAAAACTAATAGAAATAAAATAACAATAATGAAACAACTATTAATATAAATATAAATAAACACAATATATTAATTTAAAGTTTTGAACAAAACTAGAAACTAATTAAAATAAAATCTAAAAATAAAAGAAAGGGACTAATAAGTATTAAGCTATGAAATAATTATCAAATGACTAATTTTAAAATAATAGAAAAGATTATTAATAAATAACTAAACGTATAAACTCTGATTAAGACATCTATTCAAACTAAAGGATTAAATAAAGATAAAGAACATTAAACTTGAACATAAATAAACAATGAATTAAACTATCTAATAATTAATCTATAAAATAAAAAATAAAATGAACCGAAAAGATCTCCCCCATTACTTCGGTTCGTAGCTATGGTATATCAAAAGTGTTTATCCCAACATTTATCCTTGATAATAGGGTCAGCTGAAAAAATAAAAAAAGTAGGAGAGACATTTGGTATCCTCCATCTAGCCCTAGGATTAAGATTAACTTTTATGTTGTGGCTAAAGGCAATCTAGGTATGGTAGGTGTTTGAGGGACTTTCATGGATTCTAGAGGTAAATTCTTGCTTGGATTCAGTGAAGCACTTGGCTTCAGCTCTAACAATGTCATTGAAGCCAAAGCTTTGTGATGTGGCCTTTCTTTAGCAAAACAAAATAATTGGCTTGATTTGGATATAGAAGGGGACTCAAAAATTGTCATTGAAGCCCTCTCAAATGGATCTACACATAATTGGATCTTGAACAATATTGTGGAAGACTGCAAATCTCTATACAAAAAATTTAGGACTTACTCCCCCTTGCACATCTTTCACGAAAGCAATAACTTAGATGATCACATGGCTAATGACGGTGTCACCCTTAACCACTTAAAACAAATCCTCCATATGACCAATTATCTCCCCAAAGGTTCTAAGGCATGAAGGTTGGTAAAAAATGATTTATCTAACCACCATATTAATGAGGATCATCCTTAATTGATTGGGGTGCACTTTGGTAGATCTTTGGAGCATTGGTTTTAATTACAAACAGTGGAAAATGATGGTTCTCAAGAGAAAAATCATTGTGCATGTCTCACGTCATGCTATTTACCTCCTTCCATTCTCCAATTTAAGAATTATACACCCTTCTCTGCTTCTCAATCTTGGCTCTGTGAAAATATCATTATTGACAAAATGGACTCGAGAGGATCTGGCAGCAAGTGTCCCAAGTAGGAAAAAGGTAAGGCTTTTGTTTTTAATTCAATTAATGCCATGAATAGTAGTATGATGCATAACTATTCCTTGGAAGATGTCCATTCCTCTTTTTTGGGCCTAGTGGATGATCTAAAGCTCTACCATATGGTAGATTCAGGATCCCTCTTGGATAAAAAGACCCGCTTTACTACCTAGGAGGCTATATATTTTTGGCAAAAAACCTTGCTTGAAGGTGTGAAGGATGAAAAATTATTGAAATGGATGGCTACAAATTTGCTTCATGTCTAGCTTGTTGCTCATCTAGGAAGAATCTCCTTGGTGGCTTCTATGGAAGCAATGATCAAAGCTATAGAAGATACCAGTCAATCAAATACTCATTTGGACACTTTCAAAGTTTCTTAGCTAATTAGAATTTAGATTGTTCTCTTCAGTGCTAGTAATTCTCTTGCAGTTCATAAATATGTGGATCATTTCAATCATTTGATGGATACCAAGATTGATCAAATTTTGACTCTGATTAAGGCAATGATTGAAGATAACATTCTATAGCATAGGAATTTAAAGGCAATTTGTGAGAGGCTAGGTATCAGTCATGACACTGGGTAAATTAGCCTGACAAGCTCCTTGGCTGCTATCAACCTAGAAAAATAAGTTCATGATGTTGGTAATAATGCTAATATTGTTATCTTTGATGAAGAATAGTTTTTGTTTCCTTGTAAGCTCAAAGTTTCTTGCTCTATTTTAAACTTTAATGTAGTTGTATCTACCTAGTTATATTAGATTTTTTTTAAAAATAATTTAAATAGATGGGCTTTGCCCATTTTTTTGAATTATCAAAAAAAAAAAATGAACTAAAAATATTAAGTCTAAAAAAAACTTAAAAGATTCTAAACTCTGAATAGAAATAATAAAATAGTAGTCTAAGAAGGATCAATCATTATCTAAACAAAAAAATAACAAAATCTAAATAAGAAACTAATTAAAATAGATAAAAACTAATCATTGAAACTCAAATTAAGAAGATAACCTAAAATAGAAAACAAAATTAGATTTAGAAGAAATCTAAAAGATATAATTATATTAAAGTTAAAGTTGAATAAATTACAAAGAGTATGCGAGTTTCAAAAAGAGAGTCATCTTAGCCCAAAAGGGTAACTTTATTGAAAAAACCAACATTATTCCTTTATAAAAACTTGAAAGGCAATTTTACAATCAAAATAGATCAATGAAGTGTCATAAAATAACAAAATGTTTATCATTATTCAGGTTGAATACTTGAAATCTATGCATAGGACTACAAATAGTAATCATCAAAGGATGTTAAGATTAGAAAACTTTAGATAATTAGTACTAAAGGATAAATAAATCTAAATATACCTATGTTGTATAAGCAATTACTCAATCATCAGATAATGTACCATTAGGTCTATCTATAAAAGTTGTACTATCTCAAAGAAGTTGCATAGAAAGAAGAAAGATGAATGATTGACTTCTATAAAATGTCTATGTCCATAATACCTATTGTTATTTTATCTTAAAATGAGTCCTTTATCTCCTCTTATACCTTCAAACTTAGTTTTAAACAAGTGATAACTAATTTTAGTTAGTTATTAGCCTATATTAATTAATTGACTTTTAACAAATTCAATTAATTATAAACTATAATTGGTTAATGACCAGTTTAATTAAGACTTAAAGTCTTAATTGATCAAGTTATTAAATATAGATCGGGGTACTAATCTTAATGGGTGGGGACCCATATTAATTAATAATATAATAGAATACACATTTTGATCATAAAATAAATAAGTCAAAATTTGATAAATCTCATTCATATTAGTCCATAATGCATATTAATTAACTTAAGCATATATAAGTATGTCTAAGAACTCCAAAATTGTTAAACCTGATTGGTCCCACCCAAACATAATGGAGAATCTAAAATATAACATCAAAATCTAAGATTTGGAAACAAGTGTTGAAAAAAATGAAACTGAAAATTGCTTCAACAAACTGAACCCAAACTATATCATAAATTGAAAACCATCTATCTGAATCAAAAATATATATTGAATACTCAATCATTATCATAATTTTAATACAAGATTCTAATATCAATTTCAAAAGTATAAAAAAATCTTAATCTCGATATCCATTTTCAAATAAAAACATAAAACTTCAATATTAAGGTTAAGTTTTAATGTAAATCTCATTTTAGCTAAACTTTCAAAATCACATCTATAACTGTAAGCTGGATGAAAACTCAAAATTCTAAGATAATTCATACATATTGTTTCTTGGCACATCATTCACAAATTGTTGACTGAAACTATTTAAAATCCATAAAATCATTTCAAGACTTTTAACTATGAATCCAAATCATTGAAACTGAAACCAAACCCTATGTTTTTTGAGTTCATAAAAAAATACCAAATCTGCAATAGATAACTAAAATGAGACCAAAAACATCTTCAAGACTTCACAAACTTAGATATTCCCAAACCATACATATGCATGAATCCAAAATCATCAACTCTCAAAATATATGCAAACTATCACATATAAAATATGTTTGATGCAGACTATTTTATGCATGCAAAATCCTTTAGAGACCGAACATCATATACTTAGGATAAAAACCATAATTCATGCTTTATCAAAATTCAAACAAAATGTATATTGTAGCTTATTAGCTTCGTGCATATAAATCTATATGAACATATTGATCCTTTATCGATATAAATCCATTAATCATTTTATTACATGACTTGAAAAATAGACAACCAAATCAAAATAAATTATCAACCTTCAAATTGAATATCCTAAAAATCCATCAACTGAGCCAATCTGGAAAGTATTATCAATCTATTCTCAACCATATATGTAACTTCAAAAATGTATGCATCAATTCAGTTCAATTTTTTTCTTATTCCATACCATAGCCACTTTATAATGATCTTTTAAATATACCAAACTGAAACTGCTAATTTATTATCAATTCCATCACTGCTTCGAAACTCATTTATTTCTTTGTTCAGGAAAATACTTAAACATTACTCATAGATTTTACTTGAGACATACCCTAGGTCCAATACCAATTTGAACTAAAATATATTTACTTATTTATTCATCTGATAAATATTTCAAATCAAAGTAGACATCTTTTATATACATAATTGATAACAACTTTAGTCATTTAGAAGACAATCATTTAGATGGTCAAGGGAAATCAACAAAACTTAGTGCATATATTCACAGAAGGGTTTAACTATAATATACCTATATAGGGGTATATATTATATATTGGGGATTTAGTAGAATAATGAATAGTGGTTTAGTACCACATGCATAAGAAGGATAAGTTGGGTAGATGGGAACTAGTATAAATAAGAGGGCATAGCCCATTGCAATGCATCAAATAAAAAATATTATAATTGAGCATTGTTATTAAAGAGGTAGCCCCCTCGAAGTGGCAAGTGATTATGGAGTTATTCCTTCCCATCAAAAAGGAATATTTTATTGATATATTAAGTATTTGTGTGTATTTTATGTATGTGAGGTATTGGGTTTTTCTCATCTGATATCAGAGTACTTTCTAGGGTTACTTTTGTGATCATGATTTTGATTGAAATCTCAATTTAGAGTTTCATGGAACAAGTCTAAGAAGTGCATATTTTAATTTTTTATCCTCAAAAAACTTGAATGCTCTTCTTCAAACTAATAATAAAATGTAATGAATTGAGACAAAAAATTTCTAGGTTTTGTGCATATTCATTTTATCTTTCTATGACATTTTTAAGTTTTGAATTTTGTATAATATTTTTAAAGTTATCAAAGTTTTGGTTAATACTAGTTTGTAAAAAAAATAAAAAAAATAAATAAAAAAGTAAAAAAAAAGGTTATGGATCCTTCTACTTTATCTAAAGCAATACATTCATTAAATAATATTAATGCTATTTTTGATAGAATTGAGCTTCACTTATATATAACCAAACAATATGATGGAGAAATTAATGCATGGTTAGATCAAGAGAATAACTATAGTGAATGGTATGTGTATTCATTTTCTATAGTTAAAGAATATGAAGCAGAAATAACTACATGGGTTGAGTTAAAGGACACTTGCAGAGCATGGTATGTTGATCACTTTAGAGTGATTAATTCAGTTGATCTTTTTTTCTCCAAATCATCCCTTCACACAACAAATACTTATTTTATTTTGCCTTCAAATATTTATAGCAATTTGATGGATTCTTTGATGGGGTTAGTCATTGTAAACAAAATATGTGCAAGGAACAATGCTGAGGGGGATGTCATGTATCATCTATTTATTCATTAAGCTGACTATTTTTATCACCCTTGCTCTCATTTTGAGGAGATGATCACCTTTCTTCAAATTACATTTTGACCGTTGATTATGGTACTCATGTTCAACTTGTTGATGTATATACTCATATCACAATATCGAAGGAAGAAGTAAAAGAAAAAAAAGATGCATGGACGGGCTTCTATCTGATCTTCAATCTAGTTTAAAATATATGGTTAAACTTTATTTGTTCATCCTTCTATTTTTTATCATGTTTTGAGGGAAAAACATTTTTGAGGGGGATATAATGTAATATACCTAGAGAGGGGTAGAATAGTAAAATAATGAATAGTGGTTTAGTACCATATGCATAAAAAGGAAGAGTTGGGTAGATAGGAACTAATATAAATAAAGGGGCATAGAATATTGTAAGGCATCTAATAATTCATTTGTAATAGAGCTTGCTCTAATAGGAGGTTTCCCCCTTGAAGAGGCCCATGATTCATTACTCATGAAGAGTTTGTCTGGTGAGTTAATGGAGTTTTAGTACCCAATAATGTCAAAACTAGAGACTCAAAATGCATATGGAGGGACTCTTAGAAATTATTTAAGATGAATATAAAATGAATACACAATCACCCAATAATATATGTTGATGATAACCATAACCCTTAACTCCATTTTACCCAAATTTTATGGATAGCCCAAAATTTCATTCAATCATGCAAGAAGAAAAGACAAACTACACAAAATTAAAAGAGATCATCATAACCTCAAATGATTACATGAAAATGACTTCACTAAAATAAATGAGTCAAGGTTGTTCTCACTAAAGAAACAAAATATTTGTTGCATGAACCATCAACCAAAATCTTTATCTTATAATCCTGCATAGTCTATCAAAACATTCTCAGAACAAATATCATTTCTCTTCAAAAAGTCTGCATGTAGTAGAACCTTTATATTTTCACATTATAATCCACACCTTTTAAGAAAACCATTCATGAAATACCATAACTTTGAATAATGTACATGAAAACTATTATACTTTGATCATACATCAAAGAGTTATTTCTTTCATATACTATAAAATTTCTAAAAGATCCACAAAAGATATTCTTCCAAAAATCTTGAAACTTATTCAAAACATAATTGAATGTGCACATAAAGGTTTTTTCCCAATACTCTTCACCAAACCTCGCTCTATAACTCAACAACTATTTAACTAGGGCTTCGTTCCTACATCAAGCTTGCAGCTATGAACAATATCCAAGAAAATTGAGAATTTTATTTGACAACTAACCTCTAGAATAAACTATATGATGTGTCTAAATTGGATTGGCCTTAATTAACTAAACACATACTTAAGGATCCTACCAGCTTATTTATCGATTTTGATAAAATTATCCATTACTAAACTTCACATTAAAACCTTAACTGGCCCCCTTGAATTGAAGCAATCAGTTATACATTAAATCCTCATACCGATATCAAAGTACTGAGAATGTGCATCAACTTCAATGCTTATGCCACCCTAACCAAGTTATGATGGATCCAAATTCCAACTAGACACTAGCTCAGCAAACCATCAAATCAATGAAAATATTTTTGTATTTACACCGAAGGCCTTTCAAAATTATACTTTATACTTAGGTAAAAGATTATTCATGATGAATTTAAAACCTTAACCAATATCAATGCCCTAACATCATGATTTAGAGTTGTACCATGCAACTTATGATAAGCCCCTTTGGACATAAAGCAATTGATCATAAATATAAAGTTTTTAAAGTTCAAATGAGTCTTTATAATATTAAAAATGTTCTTCATGAACAAGTCCAGGGTTGATAGCCAACTAATCTCAATGAAATATGAAGAATGGTGTGTATGCATTGATATTAAATCCATCAATTTTGAATACTTATTCAAATATTAAGATGACTGAGACTTAGAATATCAACTAGGTAATCATGATCTTAACCAATATTCAAGCAACAAGATCATCATATAAAAAAACAAGGTTGTAATCTAGATGAAATAGAATATCAACTTAAGCATTTCAATTCTTCAAATAACCATTATATCATCAGTAGTGAATGAAACCAAACCATACATCAAATTTATACCTTTTAAATAGTTTTTAAATGTATTAATTTTGAATGTAATGTTTTTCAAGTCATATCACCATTGTTTGTATTGAATCATGAATCAAATAAACTATGAAGATCAAAAACTATTACAAATCTATCTAAATTCATAATGCATTTTCCAACTAAAACTATTTCAAATTGAACTGAACTGAATCATCAAATAACTGATCACACACAACAATATATGTATATTGTATTCATTAATCCATCATACTTTTTGATAGAAACATAAATAAAATTCTATCAATCAATCATTACTATTTCATAATCAAATATGCATCTAAAAATACTATCAATCAATAGGGTCCCCGATATAGTTTTAGGTTTGATGAGAGGGTCATCTCTATGGCAACAAGTATTGATTTTAAAAATTTTAGTGGGTGTAGAAAATAGGTATAACACTTACAACCTTTCTAATCAATTTTGTGAAATAAATTTGAGTAGAAATAAATTATCTATCATATAAAATATGATTTTGTCTTAAGAGTGTGATGTAGGAAAATCATTTCTCAAGTAGGTAAGCATAAACCTCTTAAATAATGAATTTGGCAAGGGATGGGTTGTTCAGCTAATGTGGCATGAAGAAAGGGAAATGAATTATAAGGAAGTTCGAGTTAGATGCATAATCAATTACAAATTCCTTAAACAAAAAATTTATAAACGAAGCAACAAAATATAACTCAGCCATATTATTCATTTATCACAAAAAATTGAATTTATAAGAGTAATTTTTGAAAATGAATGATACTTATAACACGTTCGCATCTTCCTTGCATTCTTCTTTTATAATGTGATATTTTTCATCTGTGACATTTTATTGATAATTTTGAAATAAAATTAAAATAAATTAAAAATGAGGCAATCACAAAATAACAAACAAAATAATAAAACAAAGGAAAAGAAAAATAAAATAAAATAAATAGAAAACAAAGCAAAAGAGCAACAGAAAGATAACTAATCATGAAATAATTTTAAGTGATGGCCATTTGTTGAATAACAAAACTAATTTCCTTCAAGATCTTTAAGATGAAATGCATTACTTCCAAAAAATATGGCAATTCTATAAGGTTCAAGCCATAATGTATCAAACTTATGATGTTTTCTAGGTTCCTCATGGGCTTTGTTCCAATACAAAACTAAGTCACCAACATTAAATTTTTTATAGAAACCTTTTTATCAAAAAAAATCTTTAATTTTTTCTTAGCCTTTTCTAATTTTTGCAATGTTGTTGCTTTGGATTCGTCAAGAGCTATTAAATCATGTAACCTTTATTCAACTAAATTTATATCCTCAGTTACATATTTTAAAATAGTTCTAGCTGAAGAAATCTAAAGTTATATTGGTAAAGTAGCTTCAAACCCATATGCTAACATGAAAGGTGAATAACTAGTTGCTACCTTAACAATAGTTTTATTAACATATAAAACTTCAAAAAATTTAAGATCCCAATTTATTTTTTATCACAAACTAGTTTCTTCATAATATAAATCATATTTTTATTTATAGATTCAACTTGTCTATTTTCTTGTGGATATTATGTAGATGAATGATTGGAAATAATCGAATACTTTCTTAAGATTTCTAAAAATTCATTTGAAATGAATTGAGGTCCATTATCCAAAATAATCTCATATAGAACTCTAAATCTAGAAAAAATCTTATTTTTTAGAAAAGAAATTACTTCACCTATTATTGAACCTTTAAAT
Source organism: Torreya grandis (assembly GCA_037957365.1). NCBI lineage: Eukaryota > Viridiplantae > Streptophyta > Pinopsida > Cupressales > Taxaceae > Torreya > Torreya grandis. Next base: position 2,368,774 of record JARHVA010000917.1, on the reverse strand, counting down.
TCTTTGTCCTCAAGTCACTTGGTGAAATTATTCGTAGTTGTCAAAATATATCTATGACTTATAGATGAAGGTGGATAAATATCTAAAATAAAGTCAATATCCCAATTTGTAAAAGGTTTTTTAATAATAATTAGATTTAAAGGCATTGTGGTAGTTTATCCCTTCTAACAAAAGCTGATAAGACATGCATGAACAAACTAACTTATAAGCATCTTGAAACAAAGTAGGCCAATAATAACCAACTCTCAAAATATTATAAGTTATTATTTTTATATCATAATGTCCATGATAGTTTCTTTCATGGAAGCTCCTAAGAACTTTCTGAGTTTGATTATGCATAAGACATCTTAACAAAACTCCATCTCGATTATGATAAAATAAAAAAAACTATAATAAACAAAAATTTAATGCTTTTAGTTTTAAGAAATGCCTTTATTTATTATTTAAGCCATTAAGACAAGACGAATTTTGAAAATAATAAACTAATTCATGATACCAATCATTTTCAACTAATAAACAACAATTTTAAAAAAAAAACAACAATTTTCATAATTTTTAAGTGTGGTTTTGCATTTAAATTTTTGTCAACTGATAAAATCAAGACATTAATATCTGATTCAAATTTTTTGGCTAAGTATTTTTCTAGTTCATTACCTTATATTTGTAAAATTTTTAGATTTAATATCAAATTCTTGAATGCGTAGTTTTAAAAGTTTCAGATTTAAGATCAAATTCTTGAATGCGTAAGATCCACTTAGCAAACCTTTCTTGAATAGTTAGTTGTTTTAAAATATATGGAAAAATAAGTACATTAGATCACACAAATTATTTTTTTCCATTAATAAATATCAAAATTTAATCAAAGATGAAACAAGTGAGAAAATGAATTTCTTAATGAGTACCTAGTTTTTGTATCTTTTAAGACTTGGCTTATATAATCAATTGATTTCTCTTCATTATTTTAAAATTCTTAAGTTATTACAGCTCCTATAGTCTTTTTAGTAGTATTAACATAAAGAATAAATATTTTCTTGTTATCAAGTTTAACAAGGATAGGAGCACTTGTAATTGCATTTTTAACAAAATTAAAAGCTAATTTAGCATTTCATTGAAAATATATGTTTTATCTTTCTTAATTAGTAATTGTAAAGGATTAAATTTGTTAACAAAATCATAAATGAATTTTATAAAAAAATTAATCTTACCATAGAAAGACCTTAAACTTGATTGATCTTTGGGAAGAGGAAGTTCATTAATTACTTTAACACGTTTAGGATCAATAGAAATACCTTCTTTAGAGATTATGTGTCTTAATAATTTACCTTCAATCACACCAAAAATATATTTTTTGGGATTTAAATAACTGCCAAACTTTTTACATCTTTGAATAGTTCATGAAGATGGTCTAAATGATTTTTTCTCCTTTTATAATGAATGATGAGATCATCCAAATAAACTTGAATAACTATGCATATTAGATCATCAAAATCCACATGCATAGCCCTTTAAAAAGTATCTCCTACATTCATCAAACTGAAAGGCATTTTGTTATAAGAGAAAATGCCTTTATCTATAGTAAATGTAGGCAAAATATCTATAGTTCTTCCATCTATTTTATGAATAGTTGTTTGAGCTTTTAATTGTGGAGAAACATTCTTTCCATTACAATTCCAATATATCTTCTAGAATACCTTCTCCATCAAGAGCAATCATCTTCATCTAGAAGAACAACTGTTAGAAAGGGCCATATCCTTATACAAGATGAGGAAATAAATCTAGGTTCAGACCCTACCAATATTGAAAATCAATTACCTTTCACCATGATGAGTCTCCCAAGAGAAAGGACTCTTGATTTATACATAGAATATAAAATTACTCTATACAGAGGTGGAAGGTGACCTCCTCATAAAGGAGTATACAAACAACCAAAAAGTGTTATCAGTTATTTCCCTATAGCCTATCAACCCATAGGAACTAATACAGAGCCCTCAAATGAGTTTAAACAGAGAAATTATGTGTCTAGATACCATGTAAAACTTTCTAAAAACTTTGATGATCTTTGTAAAGATGTTTTGTATATCTAAAATTCTTTGTTTAGCTTAGCTATAGTAGAATAAAATACAATGCATATAAGGAAGGTCTGTAATGATGTACAATAATACACAAACTAAACATTGAATTATGTCAGGCCAAAAAATGATAAGGTTGTTACATTACATCAATTTATTTATGCTTTTAATGATCAGTTATCTTCTATTGATTCAAAAGTGTCTGCTTTTAAAGACAAACTTAACTGGCTTGTAGTAGAAGAGAAAATAGATACAGTAAAGATAGAAGAAATTCTTGAAATAGAAGTTGATCCATTATATGGAACATCTTCAATTAAATTTGGAGGAAAATTGAGACAAGTAAATAAGACAAAAGGTCCAAACACCTCCATGATGTAGAGAACTCAGATACCACTTCAACCTTGGTATCTTAATATAGATAATATATTGAATCCATTGAATGAAATTAGTGCCTAGTGTAATAGCATGAGAGTCATTAAAGTAGTATCAAATCTAGATCCTGCTACTATGACTCTTTTTGCTTCAAAATACTTATGGGGAATCACTTTAAAATGGTGAAACTCTATGACAGAAGCCAAACAATATGTTTGAGTCCACAATCAACTAGATCCCCTTGTAGTTCTATATAATATGCTTATTAATGAGTTTGATCGCCCCATAAGGAAGAAAGAAATATAATCTCATAAATGGATAATGAAAATGAATTGTTGTGATTTAAAGCAATTTGAGCCATTTGCACAACAGTGCAGGGAATTAGCATACGAAGCCAAAAGTTTCAGTACAATAGAAACTAAAATTAAGTTTCTTGAGGCATTACCTTATAACCTCATTGATAAGGTATTATAATATATTAAAGGTCTAAATCTTGCTACCATGTCTCTAATAGATGTTATTGATTTTTCTAGGTAGTAAGGTATGCAGCTCATCTCTAAAACCAAGACCATCCAAAAGCTCAGTAAACATCAAGCATCTTGAATTTCTCCCATATTCCTTAAGACTACTCCCTTTAGTTGTAGATAGTTTGTATAACCAATAAAATCTCAAAAAAATTGCATCCCTAGCTTTCCTTCAAATGCCAATCATTTCCTCACAAACATTCCTATGCTCCACCTTTTCATTTCCTTCACCATCGCAAGACACCTTGACCTAATTCTAAAACTATAATTTGTTATATCTATAAGAAACCTGGCCATATCACCCCTAATTGCCATTGTAAAAACAAAGCTATTAAATCTATATATTCTTTCAACATAGTAGTGTGGTGGGATGTAATAGACCCTGAAAAGATATGCATCTACAAGATGATATTTATGAGCCTATCATAGAAGAATATTCTAAAGAAGATGAAGATGCTCAAGATGAAACAGAGTTAGAATCTTTAGCTGATGAGCTAGAACACCCTTTCACAAACATGTAGAGGCCATGGTTAAGATCATGCCCTTAGAGGGAAAATTCTCAATTTGAAACATATGGATAGTGGTCTAGGAATCACCATGAAGTGATACCAAAATATGATAGAAGGCCCAAACCACATTCAAGAAGAAATACCAGAGGTAGGAAACCTACTATGCTTTGGATGCCTCCATCAATGCAAAGACCAGAAAATATTCCTTTGCATTTTCTAAGTTCTTTTCAGCCTAGTGATTCGTTGATTAGGAACAAATTTGCCTGCAATGATCCACCAAAATAAATCCATTTTCTAAGAATAGAGCCAAAATGGGATGAAATCTATCCTCAAAAAATTGAAGAAGAAGAAGCAGAAGAGTTGATAGAAGAATTCTTCTATAATAAACCAAGATAATGTAGCAGAACTCTTGAAGAAGAAGAAGAAGAAGAGTTCCAAGAAGAAGAACAAGTCTATATAGATGAGCATAAAACCACTCTAGATCCATCCAATTGTAGACTGGTATGTACAAATGTTCCTCCTGTTAAGGATCCACAACCTGCATATTTGACATAGCATATTAATGGCAAGTTTTCTCAATTTATCATGGTGGAAATAAATGGTAGACTTGTAGATGCTCAGATAGATATAAGCACATCATTATCATTTGCTAAGCCATAAGTTATTAAATACTGATAGAAGTTAGATGAATCACAATCATATAGAAGCTTAGATGTCTAAGGAAATAGTTTTATCTATAACTTGTATAAACATCAACAGCCTCTAAGGGTCCAAAATAGAATATTTAATTGTGATTTATTTGCCCATAAGTCTATGCCAGTAGACATACTCTTAGGAGGTGCTCTTATAGATCGATATTCTCCTTATGGATCTACTCCTAAAAGTGTTATGTTAATAATTAATGATCAAAGGCTTATAATTCCTCATCTAACATATGCCACAGAACAATTCCCAAGCTCTATGAGCTAGACTCCTGAAGAAAAAATCCCAATTGAAATATTGAGTTTAGGGAATGAGATAAAAGAAAATATTTGTTCTGACAACCCTAAAAAAATTTGGTCAAAATCAATGCTGATCATGGAAATTAATTTGATAGAGGTAAAATCAATGAAAGTAAGGAAGAAAACACCTATCCCTACTAATGATTATGATGATATGGAAAAGTAGATTATAGATCTATTAGAAAATGGCTTCATAGAAAAATTAACCTCTTCTTATTGTTATTATACATTCATGGTAAATAAGCATTTAGAACAGAAACAAGGAAATAAGAGAATGGTCATCAATTATAGACCATTAAATGTCATTATTCAACCTTATCCATATCCTATGCCAAATAAGACATATCTTCTATAAAAGGTAACAAGATGTAAATACTTCTCACAGTTTGACTGCAAATCTAGATTTTACCAGATTAGAGTAAAGGAATCTAACAAAGAGAAAACAATGTTTAGTTGTCCATTCAGCCACTTCCAATAGATAGTCATGACATTTGGATTAATGAATGGACCTACTTATTATCAAGCCCATATGGACAATATATTTAGAAATACTTTAGATTTATTATGTGTATATATATGACATACTAGTTTTTAGTAGTAGCCTAAATGAACACCTTGTTCATTTAGTAAAAATTTATCAGTTAGCCACAAATGCAAGAATAGTAATCTCTGAAACAAAGATTTAGTTATGTAAAATAGAGTGTAATTTTATTGGTATGGTTATAACTAATTCCAGACTATAGGTTCAATCACATATAAAATTAAAGGTTGCTAAATTTCTAGAGTAAATGGATAAACCCAAATTGTAAGCACTTTTAGGATTATTAAACTATCTCAATAGTTTTTATCCTAATTCTGGGCAAGACATATTTATATTATAGGAACTATTGCAGAAGAAGAATTCTTTAAAATGGAAAGAATAACATTCTCAGGCTATCAAAAGGATAAAGTCAAGGGTTCAATATTTGCTTGAGCTGTATATACCTAGTTCAGATAAGTTTATTATTTACTCTGATGCTTGAGATGTTGTTTGGGGTGGTTTCTTAGTTTGTGTAAATAATGATAAGGAATTTGTATGTGATTTTTATAGTGGTGTTTTTAGTTTTGATGTTCTAAAATGGATTTCATCTGATAAAGAAATTTATGTGGTGAAAAAATACTTAGAAAAGTTAGCTCTAAAACTGATACATCTACCACATTTTATTATAAGAATTGACTGTACCAGATTCTTAACCTTCAAAGAAAAGGATCATGGTAGGAAAGATGGTAGAAGTAAATATGTCAGATGGCAGGCATATTTAACCAATTCAATTATAATGTGGAACATATCAAAGGAACTAATAATGTGGTTGTAGATTGGATAAGTAGAAACTATCCTTGTACTTTAATGTTCCAACTAGACCCTGGTTTTAATCTAACAAGGATTCACAACCAAAGATTCAATACTTTGAATATACTTGTGCAAGAATAGATTTTGAGAGAAGACTTCATCCAAGGTATACACACTTCTCTCACAAAGCTTCTTCAGACCTTTAGATGTCTACAACAGCCCATGTCGAAGCAAACCACCATCGTCGAAAAGGAATAATTACTATTTATAGATTGAATAGCAAATTACTATATAATCATTTTGTTGATTTAATCAAAAGACCTTTGTGGATATGGCATGTAAAAATAAGATCATAGTATAATGAACATCTTTACAAATGGATAGCATGATATGGTCCCTATAGAATTCATGAGATGGAAGATCACAATCAAGATACTGTAGTACACACAATCATATAGAGATAGTTGGAGTGGGAATCCTACTTTTACATCAATCGATGCAATATGGATAATAATGGAGTACCATAATGGCATCTTTATAATATTTTCCATCTCATATGTCTTTTTCATCCAATAAGTGAAGATGACTTATTGACTGAAGTGGAAGCAATGTTGGACCCACCTTATCAAGAATCCTTGTCTAGTGCTTCTAACAGTATCTCACTATAGACCCACTTTTACGTTGTAAATCATGATGGGATAAACACCACCTTAGTAGAGATTCTAGGTAGGACCTCCTAAATTACTATATAAGGACCCTTCTTACTTAGTTTTGGATCATCAAAAATCACTGAGTCAGTATTAAGTGTTTGTGTAAGATTTTATGAATGCTCTTCTCTAGCCCTTTCAAGACCTTGAGAATTAGATGTACAAAATCTATATTGTAAAAAGAGTGTTGTAATTCTAAGTTTGATAATATCAAAGCTATAGCCATTCATCCCCTGCCTCCTATCATAGGTTTTTTGTTCAAAATTTTTGGAAGCATCTATTGATAATAAAATATTGGTATCAAAGACAAACTATCATGATAAGGAGTGATCAAGTCTGTAAGAAATTCTTTTCTTATTAAACTTTGGAATAACCCTACTATTTTTTTTTCTTTTGGGATATTATTGCATCGAGTCTCTTGGCCATTTATTAAATTTGTCATAGGCCCTTTTTATCTCTGTAATCATTTCTCCCTTTCAAAGAAGCACTCATTTTCTAGTTTTTCATCTTCGATAAGAAATGGAGTTTGGAAGGACTCAGTCTACTTTTACTATTGAAATTTTTAATGAAGCCAAATTTGAAGGATCATATGAACTTCTAGCTTTTTTTCTTGAACAAATTTTTGATTGCCCTGATATTGAAGTTATAGAAGAAGTCTTAGAAAAGGAACTCGATTAGTACAAACCCTCAGCTATTAAAACTTCTCAAGTCTACAAAAACTCAGAGCTATTAAATTCTAAGTTTAATTATAATTCTATCTACTTGTCTTTTGTGCATCTTGGAATTAAGTCTATAGAATTAACTCTTAGTTATAAACCTAGTAAGGTTTTCCAAACAAATTTGTTGTCTATATTACCTAAGTCTGAGATAGACTATATTAGATCTCATGAAAATGTCAAGTTTGTACATTTTGGTCTCATTCATGTTCATATTACCCCATTAATTCCTAGTAATATTAAACAAGATTTATATCTAGCCTTGTGTGACCATAGACAAGTTAGCTTTAAACATGCTTGTCAGATGTCTAGTATAGGAAGACTTAATGATTTTGTGATTTGTTATGATTTATGTCCCAATTTATCCATAGCCATAAGAGATAAGGGTTGTAAATAAGTCAAGCATGGTTATCTTGATTGTTGTGGAATGTTCACTTCTCTATATGGTTTAGACATGTTTGGTGAATTCAAATATGCTTCCATAAACATTACAGTTGTCTATAGTATGACCAACATAAATCACCCTAAGATCTTAGAAAATTTTCCATATGCTCGTAGGCTAAGTGGTATTGTAAAATTACAAAAGGGACATGTTGAATATGTAGAAATACCATCAGAATGGAAACTTGACTGGTTAAAGAATGTTGCTCCATAATTAAAAGGTCAAGCAACTATTCATAAAATAGATGGAAGAACTATAGATATTTTGCCTAGATCTTTATCTTTCCATCACAAGTCTAATATATCTTCCAGAATGCCTTCTCCATCAATAGCATCATCTTCATCTAGAAGACAAGCTATTAGAAAGGGTCATATCCTTATACAAGATGAGGAAATAAATCCAGGTCTAGACCCTACCAATATTGAAAATAAATTACCTTTCACCATGATGAGTCTCCCAAGAGAAAGGACTCTTGAGTTATACATAGAAGAAAAAATTAATCTATACAAAGGTGGAAGGTGGCCTCCTCATAAAGGAGTATATAGACAACTAGAAGGTGTTATCAATTATTTATCTACAGCCTATCAGCCCACATGAACTAATACAGAGTCCTCAAATGAGTTTAAATAGAGAAATTATGTGTTTATATACCATGCACACCTTTTTGAAAACTTTGATGATCTTTGTAAAGATGTTTTGTAGATCCAAAATTCTTTGTCTAGATTAGCTATAGGAGAAGAAAATAAGATGCTTTTAAGGAAGGTCTATAATTATGTATAGAAATACATAGACCAAACATTGAATTATGTCAGGCCAACACATGATAAGGTTGTTACACTGCATCAAGTTGTTTCTACTTTTAATGATCAGTTATCTTTTATTGATTCAAAATTGACTGCTCTTGAAGACAACCTTAATTGGGTTGTAGTAGAAGAGAAAAAAGATATAGTAAAGATATAATAAATTCTTGAAAAATAAGTTGATCCATCATATGAAACATCTTCAGTAAAATTTGGAGGAAACTTTAGACCAGTAAAGAAGACAAAAGGTCCAAAACCTCCATGATGTAGATAACTCAGATACCACTTCAACCTTGGTATCTTAATATAGATAGTATATCTAATCCATTAAATGAAATTAGTGCCTGGTGTAATAGAATGAGAGTCATTATATTAGTATCAAATCTAGATCCTGCTACTATGACACTTTTTGCTTCAAAATACTTTTGGGGAATCACTTTAAAATGGTGGAACTCTATGATAAAAGCTGAATAATATGTTCAAGTCCATAATCAACTAGATCCCCTTATATTTTTGTATAATATGATTATTAATGAGTTTACTCCCCCCATAGGGAAGAAAGAAATATAATCTCATAAATGGCTAATGAAAATGAATTGTTGTGATTTAAAGCAATTTTATCCATTTGCATAATAGTTCAGGGAATTGGCATATAAAGCCAAAAGTTTCAATACAATGGAAACTAAAATAAAGTTTCTTGAGGCATTACCTTATAACCTCATTGATAAGGTATTAAAATATATTTATGTCAAAGGTCTAACTCTTGCTACCATGTCTCTAATGGATGTTATTGATTTTGCTAGACAGCAAGCTATGTAGCTCATCTCTAAAACTAGGACCATCCAAAAGTGCAGTAAACATTAAGCCTTTTGAATTGATCTTGTCTTCCCTAAGACTACTCCCTTTGGCTGTAGATAGTTTGTATAACCAAGAAAATCTCAAAATAAATGACATCCCCAGCTTTCCTTCAAATGCTGATCATTCCTTTGTAAACATTCATATGTTCCACCTTTTCATTTCTTTAATCATCACAAGACACCTTAACCTGATTCCAAAACTATCATTTATTATATCTATAATAAACTTAGCCATATCACCCCTAATTTCCACTATAAAAACAAAGCTATTAAATCTATTTATTCTTCCAACATAGCAACATGGTGGGATGTAATAAACCCTAAAGAAGATCTGCATATGTAAGATGATATCTATGAGCCTATCATAGAAGAATATTTTGAATAAGATGAAGATGCTCAAGATGAAGTAGAGTTAGAATCTTTAGCTGATGAGCCAGAATAACCTTTCACAAACATGCAGAGGCCATGGTTGAGATCATGCCCTCAGAGGGAAAATCCTCAATTTGAAGCAATGGACAATGGTCTAGGAACCACCATGAAGTGATACCAGAATATGATAGAAGTCCCAGACCACATTCAAGAAGAAATACCATAGGCAAACAACCTACTATGCTGAGGATGCCTATATCAATGCAAAGACCAAAAAATATTCCTTTGCATTTTATAAGTTCTTTATAGCCTAGTGATTCATGGATCAAGAACAAATTTGCCTGTAATGATCCACCAAAATAAATCCATTCTCAAAGAATAGAGCCAAAATGGGATGAAATATATCCTCCAAATATTGAAGAAAAGAAGCAGAAGAGCCAATAGAAAAATTATTCTAAAATGAACCAGGATAATGTAGTAAAACTCTCAAAAAAGAAGAAGAATAAGAGTTTCAAGAAGAAGAACAAGTCTACATAGATTAGCATAACACCACTCTAGATCCATCTAACTATAGACTGGTATGTACAAATGTTCCTCCTCTTGGGGACCATAGCCTACATATTTGACACAAATTATTAATGGCAAGTTTGCTCAATTTATCATGGTAGACTTGTAGATGCTTAGATAGATACAAGCACATCATTGTCATTTGATAAGCCACAAGTTATTAAAGATTTGTAGAAGTTAGATGAATCACAATCATATAGAATCATAAATGTATAAGGAAATAGTTTTATTTGTAACCTATATAAACATCAACAGCCTCTAAAGATCCAAAATAGAATATTTAATTGTTATTTCTTTGCTCATAAGTCTATGCCAGTAGACATACTCTTAGGAGGTGTTTTTATAGATTGATATTCTCCTTATGGATCTACTTCTAAAAGTGTTATGTTAATAATTAATGATCAAAGGCTTAGAATTCCTCACCTAACATATGACATAGAACAATTCTTAAGGTTTATGAGCCAAACTCCTGAAGAAAAAATTCCAGTTGAAATATTGATTTTAGGGAATAAGATAAAAGAAAATATTTGTTTTGAAAACCCTAAAAATTCTAGTTGAAATCATTGTTGACCATGGAAATTAATTTGATAGAGGGAAAATCAATGAAAGTAGGGAGGAAAATACCTATCCCTGCTAATGATTATGATGATATGGAAAAGTAGATTATAGAGCTATTAGAAAATTGCTTCATAAAAAAATCAACCTCTTCTTATTATTGTTATGCATTCATGATAAATAAGCATTCAAAATAGAAAAAAGGGAAGAAAATAATGGTCATCAATTATAGACCATTAAATGCCATTACTCAGCCTTCTCCATATCCTATACCAAATAGAGTGAGAGGATCAAGATGATCATGTTGAGATATTATATAGAGATGAGAGTGATCAGGTTAGATGGCATGCTAGGGGATTCAAGTATACAACACTATATTATAGGGCACTTATTGAGAGGAGACTCATGACCATACTCATGATTGTCATGACATACTTTAGGCTTCCTAACTCGAGTAGTGTGAGATTTCCTTATTTGATATTGGGGGTTATTATCAAGCTACTATTAGGTCAGATGGTATTTGGTTGGGTACTAGTTTTACTTATAAATATATATAGAGAACTATGGGGGTTTAGGGACCACAATATATATGGCATCAGTGTCAGCTTGGTTTTGTATTACTGGGCTTATGAGCACATTAGGGTGTTGAGGCCAATCAAATTATCATGGGTAAGATACACATAGATTGATCTCCCTATTAGCTTCATGTGATAGAGGGGTGATTTTTTTGCATTAGGTATAGGGGGTAATGTTCATGACATGGAGTGGTTTAGGGGTACACTGGGTGTACTAGTGATAGGGGATATCACATGGAGGCCATACATCTAGTTCCCAATATGGCCATGGTATAAGAGGTAGACACTCTCCCTCTAAAGCTATAGATGGATGCTCGATAGGCAAGATGGAGAGGTGGATTTGATTCTATTTGATAGGTTACACTGATAGTTTGACCTGGTACAAGGTATCCCAGACCCATTCCCTAGGTATAAGAGAGAGTATTTAGATATCATACTACCAGAGCCACATCTTATTCTTGCTATAATAGAGTTTAAGGAGATACTTGCTAGGGTATATATAGATGATTTCAAGTTTGTAGATAGGTATATGGCATGGTATCAACCCATATATATAGTTATAGATATTGGTAGAGATGACAAAGGTGTGAGGGTGATGGTCGTGGATCCAACTAACCATAATGGATAGGTAGGAATGGTTTTAAATATGGCATATGGATAGATACAAGTATTATAAGGATAGGTGTCCATATTGTAGGGCTAAATTATCACACTATAGGGTCAGGTTGTGACCTTATAGGGTCAGCTTGCTATTATCATAGGTGAGAGTGATCAAGCTAGGACCTATTTAGGCTTGATGACCTAGGAGAGGCACTCTTGAGGTAGAGAGGAGGAGAAGTAATAGTAGGATAGGCATCACCACCCATATTTACCACTAAAACATAATACCTATATATAGTGGAGAAGTTATGGTACTATGAGGCTATTATTTTGGAATAGTGTCCAAATGAGCTCCAATGGGAGGAGGATAGAGCTAGCTTGGCAAGTAGAGCTAGTTTAGTGACACTAGGATAGTGGGGAGTGTCTATATCTAGTCAGATAAGGATAGTTGGGGGATCATTAGGCATAGCAGGTGTGTAGGCACTAGGATCCAGTGGTGCTCTAAGAGGCTATGGTGCCCCTAAGGCATAGATATAGCTAGATATGACATTTTGTATATCATTTTGATTCTAACATATGACTCGATGAGGTGAAATGTACATTTTTGAGAGAGATTCCTATCTATCTACTTTATATGCATTATATTGTGGTTATTTGACTTATAATTTTACATATATGATCATTTATTTATGCTCATGTTCATTATTCATGGTTCATGATTTGATGTTGATGTTTATTGATTATGATGTGTTGTTTGATATGTTGTTAGTGTTTATTTCTTATGTTATGGTTGACTTGCTAGATAAAGTCATTGACTTGCTAAGCAGGAGATGGCATTGATATTATGGTTATGCTTATGACATGATAAATATTAATGTGTATCTATCACATTTTTAGACTTTAGACATGTGGTGAAAAATAGTTGATTGTTTAAATGCCCATGGATGTTATGGTTTCATTATACGTGTCATGGTTATGCTTTTGTTATTGTTATGCTTGGTTGTTAATTTGGAGGATAAAACACATGAGGTATTTTAAATAACAACATTAGATGGGAGAATTAAAGAATCTAATCAAGAGATAAACATCATAATGAAAATATCAATTATTCATGATAAGGTAGGAAGAGGGTATGATGTTGCTTCATTGACATGGACTAAAACAAAAACTAAAGTTGGATGACTTAATGAACATAATCCCTTCAAATTCTTTTCATGAGCATTCATTAGTTGGTTAAAAAGGTGTCTTGACCATATAATGTCAAGTAATCTCAAGAATCCCTTGCATATAGTGTAAAGGGGAGATGGGTGAAAATGGAACCTTCTTGTGAGACTAGTTTGCCTCTTATATAGGTGTCCAAAAACCTAGGGTAAGCAATCATATGCCAAATTGTGTATATTGATCAATGAAAGAAGTCTTCTTGTGAGATCCAAGTGTGGATTTCACCTTATTATGTTGTTTTGAGAGTTGATTGCAGCTTTCAAGATTAGTTTATTTGTTGTGATTTTGATAATGGGTCTTTTATTGATTGCTATATAAGGGAAGCTGGTCAATACATGAGCCTTTTAAGAAATTACTATAATTTTGACAAATGTTTACTCAACTATCCTTTGAGGGAGTGGTATAAGTTTATGTGTTTTGCTTAATTTTTGATAATTATCCTTTGAAGGAGCAGTCCACCTTACATTTTGGCAATTCTAAATAAATTTTCAATATTTGTCCTTCAAGGGAGCAATCTATGAATGCTAGGAATGGCCCATGCTTACTAGTGATAGACATTTCATTATTTTGCTTTGATTTTCTTGACATATACTTGCTTAATCTGGCTTATTGGTTCACCTTTATGAAGGCAAAACTAAAAGCACAAGAAGGTTGATTAGGTGTGAAGAGGTTTAGGTGAAAATGATCATGGGAATCCATCCTATGAAGGTGTGGAAAGTACCATGAGAACCATGCCATGGGTAGAGCTATGATACCCATTGTTTAAGATAAGGCTATACCGGTGATAGATAATCACATGATTTAGTTGTAATTTATTACCCCTAAAATAGGGAGATGAAATGTGTGTAGATAGAAAGGAATGAACTTAAGTTAGACAAAAGGTGAACATGATTTTTCTCAACAAAAGAATGGATTTAGATTTGAAGCATTGAGTGGCTTAGGTTTTAGGTGGCCTTCAAGAGAATACAACCAGTAAGCTCCTAATCCATACTTATCAGTTATGATATAAGGTCCAAGCCAATTGAAAGCAAACTTGCTCCACTTGTTTTTCTCCATATTAGTGACATGTTGGTTTTCCTTTAGGATGAGATCTCTAATATTGAATTCTCACACTTTAAGGTGTTTTTTATAGGCACACTTGATTTTTTGTTGATAAACATAAAGATGGGTAAGGGCTACTAAACAATGCTCATCAAGTAGCTTGAGCTAGGCTAAATAGAGCAGATGATAATCATCCTCTAAAATAAGCTCTTGAAAATATATATAAAGAGAGGGAATTTGGACTTCAAGAGGCAAGATGGACTATACTCCAAACACAAAGGAAAATTAGTTAGCACCCATAGGAGTTTTAATGCTAGTATGATATGCCAACAAAGCAAAGCGGATGTGTAGATGTTAATCCTGACCAGATGCATTGACCATTTTAGATAGCATGTTAGTTTTACTTGTCCATTTGCTTGAGGGTGATAGGGGCAAGAGAAAATTAACTTAATGATAAATAAATCACATAGACCATAGAATTATTTGTTATTAAAGGATTTACCATTATCAGTGATAATATTATGAGGAACACCAAAGTGATAGATGATGTGGTGGTTGATAAAACTAATAATCTTTTTTGTTTTGGTTGAGACTAATGAAATATCCTCTTCTCAATTGGTAAAATATTCAATCATAGTGATGATATAATGGTGTCACTATGAATAATGGGGGTTAATTTCACCAATAAAATCTAGACCCCATTACAAGAAGAGCCAAAAATTAGTGGAAACTCGAAGACTATGGCTAGGTACATGATGAAAATTGGCATGCTATTAACACTTAACACACTTTTTCACATAATCATGAAATTTTTGGTTAAGGGTAGGCCAGTAATAGCCAAGGTGAAGGATCCTCTTAGGTACAATGAGGCCACTAAAGTGTCCCCCATAGATTTTATTGTGTTTCCTTGATAGTGTGAGAGGCTTCTTGACTACATAGGTAATGGAAGAGGAGACCATCAAAGTCATACTTATATAGGATTCCCCCCATAATGGTATAGTGAGAGGTAATTTGGATAAATTCTCTTCTAGCATTCCTAGAAAGGCTAGAAGGAACTATACCAAGGTTAAAGTAGTCAAAGGTTTGCTAATACCAAAGGTCAGGCTAGGTTTCCTCTACATTGAAAATGGTGTGACAATCTGGCTTAACATAGGATGGTTAGGTAAGCCTAAGGATAATGATAGACAAATAAGATTCTAAGGGTGAAGATGGGATCTAAGAGGTAAGGGAATCTATGGTGTTGACAATCTTGTTGGTAGATCATGGGGTTGACTAGATGTGATAGTGTTCTAATGATGCTAGGAGTTTGTCAACTAGTTGCTTGTACTATTGTAGAATATCATTCTTACACTTGTAAGAGATATTGATTTGATTGACCACAAGTTAGGATTCAAAAATGATATTGATCATTTTGAATTCTAGGGCTAAGGTAGTCTGAAGGCCTATCACTAGGGTTTCATACTCAGCCATGTTATTGGTACATTCAAAATCAAGATTGAAGGATAAAGGTAGAATTTCACCATTAAAGGGGATAAAGATGATACATGCTCCCCCACCACATTGACACTTTGATCCATCAATAAACATGGTGACTTGATAGGTGAAATTATCTTAAGAGAGGGTCATGATGGACTCATTTGGGAAATCAAAAAGAGGAAGTTGGTTATCTGCTAAAGGTGCCTCAACCAATTGGTCATCACTGACTTTCCCTTTAATTAAATTTTATTGAAAGAACTCAAGGTCAAAATTTGCTAAGATCATGAGCTATTTGGCCATATGCTGGTTTTGACATGGCTTGAAGTACATGTACTTGAGTGGGTTGGTGTTGGTTATAACATATGTTTTATGGTTAAGAAGGTAATGGTGAAGTTTGGCAACTACAAAGACTAAAGCTAAGCAAATTTTCTCAGTATGGATATATCAAGTCTCGTATTTCACAAGTGTGTGGATAATGTAGTAAATGACTTGCTCTCTATGTTGTTCATCTTAGTGAGCTAGCATTGCTCCTAGGGAATGGTCGGTGGAAGAGATATATAGGTAGAAAGGTTAGTCATCCTTAGGGGGGGTGAGGATAGGTGGTGATAAAAGGTATTTTTAAAGTGAATCAAAAGCCTTTTGATAGTTTTTATTCCATTTGAAAGACACATCCTTCTTCAAAAGGTGGTGGAAGGGTTGGCATTAATCTAAAAGCTAGGAGATAAAATGATGAATGGATTGCAGCTTTCCCTACAAGCTATATAGTTGCTTAAGATTGGTAGGAGAAAGCATATCAAGGATGGATTTGATCTTATTAGGATAAAATTAAATTCTATGAAGGGAGATAATAAAGCCAATAAGATTTCCTCACAAGACTCCAAAAGTGTATTTCTTTGGGTTAAGGTGAACATGTTAATGTATAAGTCACTCAAAGATGATCTTAAGAATGACTAAGTTATCTTTTTGGAGTTTGGATTTTTTGAGAAGGTCATCCACATAGTCCTATATAATCTTATGGATAAGGTCATGGAAAATATAGGTCATGTCACATTGGTAGGTTGCATTAGCATTTTTTAGTCCAAAAGGCATGACTCTATAGCAAAAAGTTCCCTAAGGGGTGGTAAAGGTGGTTTTATATTGATCTTCAAGTGAAATTAGGATTTCATTGTAACTTGAGAATCCATCCATGAGAGATAACATCTCATGGTTAACTGTAAGATCAACAATTTGGTCAATGTTAGGTAAAGGGAAGTCATCTTTAGGGCAAACAATGTTGAGGTCATGAAAGTCCACATAAATGCATAGTCCCCTTGTGGCTTTGGTGATAGGTAAAACATTTGAGACCCCTTAGGGTAGTCAATGGGTTGAATGAAATTGACAGATATAAGATGTTGAAGCTCTTTTTTGACAAGAAGGGATATGTAGAAATGCATGCATTGAATATTTTGTTTGACAGGTTTGGCATCATGGTGACTATGTTATGGGTAGAAATAGTGGGGTCAATTCCAAGCATGTCACTATAAGACCAATCAAAGGCTATGTTGTAGTCTTAGAAGAAAGAGGGGAAGTCCTAAATCTCCTCAGTGTTCAATGATTAGCCAATTTTGATAATGTGAGGGTTATCTAAAGTACCCAGGTTGATATCCATGATGGATTCATTTAACATGGTTGAAGACTCAAGAGGAAAGGATTTGTGGATTGAAGAATTTGGGGTACCAAGGTAGGTGAGAATAGAATCATCATCCTAGCATTAAATAGTGTTAATGGTAGGGGATTCTTCCCCTATCATCTCAGGATGGGTCAAAGGGATGGTTATGGTTGCCCCATCCTTCTAATAAGTTAGGGATCTAAAGCTGATCATGTTGATGAAAAAAAAATTAGGTGGGATGATGTCATCATCTTGACATGCAAGTGGAGGTGAGATCAATGAGGAGAGGATATCTTCCTCAACAATGGTAGTGGCAGGTTGTTTAGATTTCTTCTTAGTAGGTCAGATGAAACCAAATCCATGCTTCTCTTTTAGTTTCCTAGTTTTGATGGTGACCAATTTGTGTGGGCCATTCTCATATCGCCCAAGAATAAAGCCTTTTTAATCACACCGATAGAGGTATGTCTTGGCAAAGTTTGTTTTATCTAGGTAAGATAAACTGGTAGTGAATGATCAAGGTGGAAGAGAGGTGGTAGAAGTACTGAGGGATTCATTGAGCCCTCCATAGACAAAATAGGTTTGATAGTGGGTAAGTCTAAAGGGAATGATAGTTTTGACATTGGGGTCATATCCTAATTGGTTAGAAAATTACCCATACTCGTGGGGAGTAGGGAAAGCATCATGTGATAAAAGTTGATATTCCCTCAGTGAAAGGTGATGGAATATGGATTCTAAAGGGTCTATGGTAGAGATTTAGTATGAAGGTATAGAGGAATTAGTTGATGCCTCATTAGTGGAAGGAGGTATGATATACACTTTGGTGGTTGAAGGTTGGGTTTTAGTGCTTGAGGGAATGCTAGATGGGGGTATGAGGCCATCATTAAGGTGATAGGTCATGTTTCATGTTGAGAAAATACTTGGGTCAGCTTAGATATTGATGACATGTCTTTCATGCTCAAACTTAATACAATGATGGAGGGTATAGGGAATGCAACCCATAGAGCAAATCCAAGGTCATCCCAATAAGACATTGTATTTAAATTCACCTTCTAAAACATAGAAAAGTTTAGGGAGCATGTGGGGTCCTAAATAGATATGGAGGATGCCCAAGGTAGTGGCCATGGTATCATTAAAGGTGTGAAGGATAGATGAATATTTGGATATGACATTATCTGACAAGTTGAGTTTGTTATAGGCATGAGAGGAGATGATGTTAATGCTAGCTCCCCCATTAATCATGACCCATTTGATGTTGGTTTGGTTGATGTAGGTAGTGATAAAGAGAGGAGGATCTGGGTCCTCAAGATGGATGAAGGGTATGTCCAAATCCTTGAAGGTAACAAGGTTGGAAATCTGAAGGGCACTAACAAAGGTGGCTAGAGGTTAGGGGTCCTTGAGTTAGACCTCAATAGATTATAAAGCCTATATTATTTTTTGGTGGTGATGGGGAGATGTAGAAATTAACTCATATAAACTCATATTTTTTGGGGTCTAATGAAGTTGCTTGAGGATAACTCTCCTGATGGATTCTAAAGGGTTAGATTATGAGGCACCTAAAATAGACACCTTAGGTCTAGTTAAATATGGAGATGATTGAGTGTATGTTGGTTGGGATTTTTAAGAGGTGTATGTCTAAGGAATTGACACCTTAGCCTTCCCCTTATATTTATGTTGTGCTCTTGTGACCACATTGATAGTATGGATAGAAGGAGAGGTTGAGCTAGAGGATTGGTCATATTTGTCTTCACTCCAAGGTGAGAGTGGAGGAGTAGGTGAGTGTTAGGTAGGTATGGTTGGAGAATGGATTGGTATGGGGCTCATAAGAGGTTCATCTGTTAATAGATCATCCTCATTGTAAAGTTGATGGATGATGGTTTAGAGAGTTATTCAATTCTCCATATCATGACCAGGTGTCCTATTATAATAACACATGTGAATGTTTGGTGTCATTATTTCCTACATTTAATCAACTTTTCTGTTGATGTCATATTTAACTAGGGTTGTGTCTAAAGCTATATGCAATAAGAGGAATCATAGAGATTTAGTAATTGATTGTAGGTATTTATTTTTGGGGGGGATTTTTAATGTCTTAAGAACTTCTTGGTCAATACCTTATTGGATTAAAACTATGAAAATTGCTGAAAGTAAACACATGTTTGTAGAAATGAATTTTCTGGAAGTAAACACACGTTTACAGAATGAAATAGAATGCTTGGAAATAAACATGCATTTGCATAATAAAATAGAATGCTTGGAAAATGATTGAAAATAAATGACAATTTGATTCCTAGCATGCTTTCCTCAAACTGTAAATACTACCTGGGTTTTGTCTTGCCATTCAGGACTACCCTTTCTATTACAGAGCCACATTATACTTAATGCATGGACAAAAAAAAGGCCTTTCAAATACAGAATAATAATGTTCATGACTTGAGTCTCTAGGTGCCTATACATGCCCTGCAACCTATATCATTCACCTATGGCCTATAGGCCCCACATAATAGCGAAGAGTCAATAGTCTGCATACTCATAAAGATACCCCCATTCGCCATAGGCCAAAGGCCTTACCAAATAGACAATCTTTTTTCTTGTATTCGATGTGACTCGAACAAGTAGCATAAGCAAAGATCCAATTATTACTTTTATAACCTACATAACTTCAAATGAATTCATAAATTATAGCAATGGGGCAAAACAAGCAATTTATAGGCCCTGGAACAATTCATATTTGGCACCAATCAAAAGTTTCTATTTTGTCATTAGTCACTGTTGGCATACAGGTGCAAACATACAACTTCCACAACAACTGAGACAAATCATACCTTAACATGTCCCTTTGTCTGTTAGTGAATCCCATTCAATGTCTTCAACTGTTCGATTCATTGTAAGCAACAAAACACTAGCTGTTCTTGCAGCACTTACAGCTCCACTTGCTATAACTCCAGCCTGTCTAGTTTTGACGTCGCTACCATTCCTTTTATCTCAATTGTTTCAACTCAATCGCAATCACTTTCCATTTTAGTCAAGGAATGCAATCAATAGGCTACAAGTATGCGTTTCAGTCTTCTATTTCGCAGCCCACAGGGCCCTTCGGCAGCCTCACGCCTCGTCTCTGCTTCCTTTCTAAACTCATATTTGTAATAGCTAGTCTACTATTTCCCACGAATGTGGCCCTCTGTTTGCTTCACATGGCTTATCCTTATGCCCCTGTCATAGCCATAGACTCAAACACACGTCTATCCCATCATGCTTTTATACAAAGGAAGCATTCATTTTATATAAATGGATGAAAATATCGACGCCCCTTTGTCTCAATACACTTTCAAACATATAGACTCTCACCGGCCTCAATTCTGGTCCATCGCTCTCTTCCTTGATTGGTATTGATTGAAATTGATGTGCTGACAACAAGTTTAGTCTCAAATAGCTCCCTCAACTCAGCCACCATGAATATCTTTATTTCCTCTGCCTTTACAAAATCCTTGAATAAATTTGTGACCATTCAACAGCACATGAAATCTTCCCACATTCTGCGTTTTGAACTCACAGCCCCTGAGTTCTCGAAATACAGAAAAGAATCATTGCATCGATTCTCTCTTTACAACAATGTCTCTTTTTTTTCTCTTTCTTAATATCCTTGGCCCACATCTTGGCTGCCTTCCTCCTTCTCCTACGTACTTCTCTCTGTCATCTTGAATTGGATTTGTCTTTTCTTCTATCCTTTACGTTCCCCTTCGTCCCTCTTTAATGAAAGTTCTGCTTTTCTCTTCAGAAGAGATTCTCTTCTAACCTCTACGCCCAACTTGTGCTCAGGTAAAATAGTAAACAATTTTTTTTAATTTACCAGCATATTCTAATATGGGAAGATTTATCTTACGGTTGAAAATCTTTCAACCATTCCCCTCATTTCCTCAATAGCTCCACATTTACCTTCTTACTTTTACTAATTACAATTTCTCCTTAATTTCAACATTTGGACAAATAATTTGGATTTAAATTCAATTATGGCTAACGTAACTATGTCTTGCCTGAAAATATATCTAGATGCTCCTGCATCAGACTCTCCCTCTAGAAACAATTTGAACCTTGGTTCAAATGAACTGCTGCCTCCATGCTTTAGCCTTCATTCTATACCTGGATCCCACAGTCTTCTTGTCAATGCCAATGCTTGTCTTTGATAGTCTCTGTCTCTCATCTTGTTGTTCTTCCTCTTCTGGTATGTTCTTCTCATTTCTTTCTCAGCTGCCAAGTCCAATCTCCACGCTTCTTCATCTTCATATATGTCTTCAAAGTTTTCATCTTCTATACCTGTATTTAAAACATCAAAAGCAACCTTAGTAGAAAAACATTGAGGCCATGAAACCTCTTGGCTGCCTTCACATTTTTGCTCTTGTTTCTTGACCAAAATTGCCTTAGTCTCATTGCTTTGCTCTTGTTTTGTTCCACTCTTCCCAATGCTTCCTTCACCATGGCTTGTACCTTTACACAACTCTCTTGGAGGATTCAACAACTCTTCTATCCTCTTCAACTCTTCACACAACACCAGCTCATCCAAATCTTCATGTCCTATATCAAACTTAGGACCAGATTGTCTTTCATCCTCTATAATTACATTCATCCACTTTATAGTTTCTTCATACAAATCAGCTTCTTCATTATCATCAATATATTCATCAAAAACAATTGCAGTATTCATACCTTCTGTCTTCTTGCTTTGTTCAATCTCTACTTGAAGCCATCTTGTCTGTTCTGCTGCATATTCTTTTCTTTTCTCATCATCCATCCCTTTGGAAGTCTCTCCTTACTGTACATTGATTTTCATAGCCACTTTCCATTCTTCATTTTCCATAAAAATATCATTAAATGACTCAAAAACATCATTATCCCTTTTATTGCAAGCAATTGACTTACCTTTCCATGTAATTGTGTCATCCTTCACCTTCCTCCATTGAGTTCTTGGTGTTGTTGTCTCAACACTCACATCTTCTTCACTCTTAGCCTTCTTAGGCAGCCATACTTGTTTCTCATTCTTACCATTTCTCTTCTCAAGCCATGTAGGCATCCTGCATCCATGCTTTTGTACCAGCACCTCCTTTTGCTTGGGAGTTTGCTTATTCCACCATTTAGGCATCCTATAACCACACTCTTTTGACAATACTGAAAAACCAACTTTGTTTGTCCTTTTAGTTTCTTCCACATCTACATTCATATGAGAAAAATCAATCTTACAAGATAAACTTGCCTGCTTGCTTACTTGTTGCTTGCTTGTGTGCTTTACCATCCACTTAGGCATTATGTAGCCATGATTGACTGCTTTGTGTGACGATTTCATCTTCCTCTTGCCGCTTCTAACCTGTGTATTAATATCTTCATGCTCATAATAACAATCAAAATCAGTACTTAACACTTCATTTACCTCTTTGTTAGCTTGTTCCACGGAGCAATCTTTATCTTCCTTTGTGCTTGGCTGTCCTCTTTCTTCTTCCTAGCTTTCAATGGCATCTTGGAATTCAGCTTCATCTTCCATCTCTTCTCTCTCATGCATTAACCAATGCATCTCTTCTTCTTCCCTATCAACAACAACAAACTTACTTCTCTCTCCTGCACATTCACTTGTGCATTTGGTGTCTTCTCCTGCACCAATCTCTTCACTCTCCAAGGCCCTTCTCTTGACCTTCATAAGGCTATTCATACCTACACTTACCCATTCAAAAATATCATTAGAAATAAAAACAAGAGACCATAATGTCTCCATGAGTATCCTCTTAATAGACATTCTCATCTTTCCAAGTGCTCTTCCTGGCACTTCCTCTTTTCTCTCTTCTCTCTTGTTCTCTTCAATGAGAACCTTCTTCTCAACTTCTTCCTCTTGTTGCTCACTTGGCAACCTTCTCATACTCTTGCCTCTATGGGATTCTCTCTTCATGGAAATCTTCTTTTGCCTTCTTCTCCTTTTCACTAGGAGATCTATTGGCCACTTTATCCTCTTCTTTATTGGCCATACCCATGCCTTCCTATTCAGCTGCATCCAAGACTCATACTCATATTTAACCTTAGCTAATTCTTTCTTCAAACTAGCAATTTCTTTATTAAAATCAACATTAGTCATACCGTTCTTCTTTTGGATGCTTGCTTTCCTCTTGCTGCCCTCATATACCTTGCTACTCTGTAGTGCTTTCAACAATGCTTCCATCTCTGAGATCTTCACCCAAGTCTTTTCCACCTTGGTCTCTTGATCCCTTGTCTCACCCAAGCCTTTCTTATTGACTGGTCTTTTGACAATCCACGTGATCTCACCTAGGCCTTTTGCATCCTAGTCTTTTGATCCTCTTCTCACTCCTGCAGCAACTTCTATACAACACTTCATCAAACTCAAATCACAAATCTAAGCTTACCTTGCTTTGAATCTTCTTCTTGAGCATCCACTGTGCTCTCTTACTTTTGATCTCTTCAAGCTTCTCTTCACTTAAGCCTTCCTTGGCTTCTTCTTCTCTTAAGCCTCAATGGCTTGGCTGCCTTTCTCTTCACTTGTTTACTTCTCAAAAACAAATTTTCAAACCATAGACTTTAAACTGAATATTAAATCCTACTCATACATTTCCTCCAGCAAAGTCTTCTAGTGCTATCTCCTATTGATCCCTTTGCCAAATCCCAAGAGCTTCAAGCTCTGATACCAAATTGATGCCTAGCATTGTATTCATAACTCTTGTTAACCACATACATGCCTGATGCTGTCATAATGGTGTTCCTGTTGCTGCTAGATCAAAAGAATTCAAAAGATACTCATATTTTCCTTGAGCCTTGCAAATAATGTACAATTGTGCAAAGATTCTATCTATCATCTCCTCCATTGTTCAGTAAACCATCCAGTCCATGCCTCTGTCCATAATGCTGGCTTATAGGGTTTGTTAGGTACAAAGTTGTGACAATAAAAGCCATTACAAGTGTTTATCACAGATGACACCTACTTCAAATTAAGAATTGGGCTTCTAGAAATGATACATTAATTATTTGGTTATCACCTCAAGCCTAAGCAAGCTTTCTCATTATCATCCTATTAACCTCGAAACTTAGCACATAGAAGTAGGAATTGAAGCTTACTTCTGTACTCTTTCTTGACAAGCAAGTGCATAGAATTATACTGGGATGGGGGCAGAGGAAGATGGAGCAACATACACGTCCCATATTTAAAGAAAATTATTCACACTTAATCGAGCTGTATATATATATATATGGCTGACAAATAGTAAAGAAGATCTGAAACCAAAATGATGACAACCTATGCGGTCCAAGTTGTTTTTTTTTTGCATATGCCAGAGAAGGGATAAAAATAACGGCTTGTTTGAATCACAACTATAATTTAGTTTGCAATCACCACACATTAGATTAAATAATGGATGCCATGCATACTCCAAAGCATACAAACGCTTCTCCCACAATATACTGTCAAGTCGCTCAAACTCCCACAATCTGTTGTCAATGCTCGGCATAAGCAATCAATATAATTTCCACAATAACAAAATGTTCATAACCGTAAAGGCTTCCATGACTTTCTACGCATGCTTGAGAGCCATATGTTTGTTCAAATCTAATAAAATGATTCCATACCTCTGTTGACTCTTTTGGAGGAAGCAGGCTGAGAGCTCACTCAAACAATACACGAATATTTTTATCATATATCACCCTGAAACGGGTTTGTGCATGGAATCCCACAAAGGAAACACCATTGCTCTGGGTTTGTGCCACATTGTGAAAATTAGATGGAACTACGATGCCAGCATGGAAGGACCTATTGGCCTTACTGACACTTCATCCTGCATTGCCACTCAAAGAGATGGGATGGCTGCAATTTTGATAGAAGAATGCTCTGCACCTAACAATACTCTGTGGAATACTGTCTCTCGTGCGCCACTACAGCTCGCCACACGAGATGTTCATGATGATGGAAATAGAAATGGAAATGTAAAGTGGATGTGTAGTGCTAATTTGATGGTTACAAATCATGAAGCACAAAAACTTCCCGAAGCATTCGAATTTCTCATAGACGCCCTTAATTTTACAAAAACAAACTTGTAATCTACTCCATTATTTTTGAACACAAAAACCATTACATGATTCTCGTTTAGCAAGAAGAAAACTATTTATATTATTTCACTGTGCAATGGCTAAATAAACATGTATGAAAAAGCATTTGTAAGCTTTGATCTTCTTTCATTAATTAGTGAATTCAAACATAAATCACATCGCCAAAATCTATCTAAAATCCCTCAAATTCAATGCACCAATAGCAAACTCAAATTACCAGAATTTCAGCATAGATTACACCATATTCAAAGTCATCCTGTGCTCCAATTGCATGTACATAAAGAGCTGCATCCTCTGCAATTTCATGTTCTTTATAAACTCCATCCACTACTTCTTTAGATCCATCATCTATTGCTACTTCATATTCCCAATCCGCTCATACACCTCCCCAAATCTCACAATAGCACTCACCTTCTCCTTGATTACTCTGTTGCACTTGAATCTGCGCCCTTCTCTCCCTAAAGTAGATCCTTATTCACTTTTCTCTTGGCTCTGTGTCCCCCTATCCGTACAACAACTTCTCCTTGAAAGAGAGGTCTTTTCTCTCTCTTCTACGTACTCCCCTGCATATCTTTTTTTTTTTTTAATTTGTTTTTCAAGAATATTTTCTAAACCTCCACACCAAACTTGGGCTCAGGTAAAATAGCAAACAGTTTTTTTTAAATTTACCAGCATATTCTAATATGGGAAGATTTATCTTACGGTTGAAAATCTTTCAACCATCCCCCTCATTTCCTCAACAACTCCACATTTACCTTCTTACTTTTACTAATTACAATTTCTCCTTAATTTCAACATTTGGAGGAATAATTTGGTTTTAAATTCAATTATGACTAACATAACTATGTCTTGCCTGAAAATATATCTAGATGCTTCTGCATCATAATTTAATCTAAAACACCTACAGGAAAAAAGTTACAATAAATTTTAACTTTAAGGAGTTGGAAGCATTTATAAATTTTACAGAGTTACCTATTTGCTTAAATAAAATATAAATACCAACCAAAAATGAAGATCCTGGTTCTTTGGAGTGGGCCCTTGCTCCACATAGAAATAAGATTGAACAATTTAATTTGTTTTCAAAATAAAAATGGCTATTTCATTGATAAAATATTATATATTACAAAATGTACTAATCTATCCTTCTCTCTCTTTATTCTTCAATGATTTTTTATCTATTTATCCTAAATTCCCAAGTTTGCATATATAGATGCTTTGATGGCTGTAACTATTTCATAGATATGATGGAATAGAATCATGCCCAGAATAGATGCTAAATCAAGATGTGGCTAGATGTCTAGCTGTGTGATAAATATCTTGGATTTGCAAGTATAGAAATTGGGAAGCTACTCCTGATTTAATGGGATCATTGACCTGACAGATCGCCGGCCATTTGTAATAGATCCTTATCAATTCCATATCTAGCCGTGAAAGTTTTGGAGCTTATCTGTAAGAGTACCAAAGCTAATTCAAATAATTTTGGAGCTAAATATAGAGTTTCAGAGCTACGTCTGAAGATGTGATAACTTTAAATAGTATGGTGGTGTTCTAGAACTAAGCTGAATTGATTCTAATGCTTTCAAAAATATGCAATCCACTTCATATTTGTTCTTTAGCCTAATGATGACCTATTTTATTGCAAAACTTGAATTTTCCAACACACTTGTTAGGAATTACAGGGTTTTTTAATGTTAGAATCATAATCAACAAAAGATGGATAACTACATCTTAACTTATTTTAGATCAAAATAAAAGTTACAAAATACAATCAAACTTAATCAAAAGAAAGAGTAAGATGAGGTCATTTATTATACATTAATCAGATATATCTTGGCCTCATCATTTCCCCCATACTTACTTGTTTGTAAGTCCCGTTACAAACATTACTCTTCAAATTTGGGATTGTATATTCTACATTTCATTTGATAGCTCAGATCAAATGGCTGGAACTGGATATCCCAATGTTTAAATTTAGAGGTATTATACCCTGCTCCTACTTCCACTTTTCTTTTCCATTCCTCAAATTGAGTGGGGTCTTGAAGTTCTCTATTTTGCCAAGGAGATATGGGAGTGAGAATTAGAGGTGGCCTTGTTTGCATGCCTATCCATATGCACAGGGGAGTTTCATTGATTTGAGGAATTATTATACATAAATATTTTTCCCTTTGTAGACTCTAGATCAAATTTGAAGGGAATATTACTTCCCTTCTTTTCAATGCCACTAGGAGAAATTCCCATCTTTTTAAACATGCATCATAAATATTATCAAAATGCCTTCTCATAAGAGGTGAAGACATCCATGCTTTGCTATAAATTGAAAAGATAAGGTCCCCAAAACTTGTCATTAAATGCATGGGATTGGAAATGTGTAGCAAAGGTGAGTGGGTTACCATAATAAATTCTCATACAGAGACCATATTAACTAGCCTTTGACCAATGCTCTGACTCCCTTTCTTTCCATGCAATCTAATTTTGAATAACAGAGACAAATGCGTTAAGTTGGCTTTCCCCTACATATAAATTGATCATAAAACCTATATTTCTTTCTAGCATAAAATTGTAGAGATAAAATTCACAAAGAAGATTTTTTGTTATGTATTGGCTAAGGAGTAGGCCGCTGAGAAATCAAATTCATCTTTTATTTCATGTAGAAGGCCACATGCTATCCTTGCCAACTACCAACGAATGAATTATTCTTCTAAAAACATGCTATAAATAGGAGAAGGTCTTCTACATGTAAGCAGTTTCTCACTCAACATACAAACTATCTATATTTTCACAAGACATTTATACTTATCATTTTCCTCTTTGTAAAAGTTGTCTTCCCATTCCTTCCTTGTTTTCTCTTCTTATGCCAGTTTGCCTTTCAAGGCTGTATTGGATGCCTTGATTACACTGATTTCTCTACATGTATCATCCCATAACTGCTTGAGTGGTAGATGAGTCAATTCAGTCTGTGTAGAGATTGTTGACACAGAGGTCTGTATTATACATTTTTCCTCGTTCTCCATCAGTTGCCTTTTAATCTCTGTTAATTCCTTATTCTTGGTTGTGAATTAGTTTGTTAATTCTTCAAGGAGTATTTCTTTTTGTTCTAATTTGAGTTTAAGGAAGTTCAATTCCTCATCCTTTTCCTTGATAATGAGTTCCACTCTAGACAAAAATAGAGCCTATTTAATATGTTGGTTTTGTTCTTTCTCTAAAATTTCTTGGGGAATTAAACATTCCTCTTCCACCATAGGGGAATTCCCTTTCCTTCTCCAAGATACATGTTCATCTTCTACATGTAATGGTGCTACTGTCTCACCCATTTCTTGGAAAGCTTATTCTTCAAATATTTTATCCCGTTCTTCCTTTTCTTTTTGGCTTGGTCCAAGAGGAGTCATGACCAAGCTGCCCAAAATATCAACAGTGTTAGTTTCCAGCCTCTCTTGTTCTTCCATCTCCTATGGACTTTCTTTAGACCTTTTATGACATCTTCTCTCTTGATGAGCCTCAAAATATGCAGACATAGGTATCCTTTTAGAACTTCTTCTGATGTTCACCTTTTGCTCAAGCCTAGGTGAATTGTCATTGTCAGAGATAAGTATCAGTTCTTCTATACCTTCTATAGAAGAAGAAATGGCTTGAGAAGGCATAGTAGGGTCTATAATTTTAACTTTTCTTTTAGATTTTCTTCTTTGTGGTATTTCCTCTTCCACTAATATTTTCTTTTCTTCAGCTATGGTATCAATTTTTAAATGAATTGAAGGGGCAGGAAGAATTGATAATGTTCTTCTAAAAATACCAAAGTTTTGCCCAAATTTGCCAAGAAATTTGTCCCACATTTCTTCCCCATTTTTATTTGAAAGAAAATGGTGCTAGCATACTAAATGCACTAACCCATGATATCTGATTGTTCCTACACCTCAAGAATACCTCTGGACCATTATATGGATGGAGTCAAAAAGAAACCCTGGAAGGCTTACTATATATTCTAGTTTTTTAGTGCCATATCTGAGGTGTATAAGGATTTTTAGGACTTCTTTTCCTACTGTCCTAAATTGTCCATCACAAGTTAAATACTTAACTATCCAAAACACTACTTTGTTAAAGGGTTTAGGCAAGTTGGCCCTTTTGACTCCTTTAACAATTTTCTTTGTATTATAAATATACTGGGGTTCAGCTTCCCCTTCTTTTAATAGGGTTTCAGCCAGGTATTTTAATGTCCCCTTGACAGGGTTTGGGACATGCACTATTGGTATTCCATACATTTCACTTATTATATTCACAGAAAAAGGAATAACAACCTTCCTAATTTTTATCCTTGATTTTTCTAAATTGACAAATTCTCTTACCAGTTCATCGTTATACTTGGAAATTTTCCTTAGAAAATCCAGCCAACTTGCATGTTGAAAGATAGTTGCTAATTCTTCATCTACAAAGAGCTGGGTATCATTTTTTAGTTCTGACTTATTTTTTATTCCCATGATTCATTCTTTTTGAATCTTTCATAGGTTAGTTGAAGATTGTTTCTCTTATCAACAAAACTAACGATTTTGCCTGTAGAACTTAGCAGATTCGATTATTGATTTGGAAAATTTGGTGGTGGAATTATTGTACTTAGTTGAAAAATTTAGTGATTTCAACTATAGAACTACTGTACTCAACTACGAAACTAATAGAGGTAATTATCTATATCTCTTTTGAAATTTTTCTGTAGCTAACTTTTACTTTGTTGGTTCAAGAATGATTCTTTATGATTATCTGCCAACTCATTCCATCATCAATATCCTTCTCATGATTTTGCATATTTAACTATGATGTATAATAAATGACTCATCATACCAATCTTTCTAAATCAAGTCTAATCACACATGCAAACTTTCAATCTGACCTTTAACAAGTTAAAAACATAATTACCATCCTTGATGATGTAATCCCTCAATCATGATGACTCATCATTCCTGAAAAGTGGTTAGAAAATAGTTAGAAAAAGTTTTATTTAAATTAGCCATTTATTTAAGAAGATCAATCACCATTACTGGTTTTTAATTGATCTTGGTTTTTTTTTAAGAAGAAGAGAATGCCATTTATTGGTTTTCATCCTCTTCCCTTTATTCTGGATCTTTTCATCTAATTATTTGATCATTTTGAAAGAGCTAGGTTCTTCCATATGATCAAATTCTTTATGTACTTCAATCTACTTCAAGAATTCATCCTTAATAGGAGGCTTCTTATAAAATTTTAACCTGTGTCCATTGACCAAGAGTACTCTTATACTGCCATCAACAAGAAGTAACTAGATAGAACCATTGTCAAATATCTACTTGATCTGATAAGGTCTCAACCATCTAGTTCTTAATTTGCCTTTGAATTGTTGGTACTTAGAATCAAATAACAATGCCTAGTCTCCTACTTTGAATTGTCTTTCCTTAATATGTGAATCATGCCATTGCCTCCTTTGTTCTTGGATTATCTATGTTTGGTGAAGTGCTTCCATTCTAAATTTATCCAATTCATTGAGTTGAAATATTCGCTTCTTTTTAGCTACATCTAATTTGATTCCCACCTTAGTTGTTGTCCTCAATGTGTATAATTCAAACTCAATAGGTAACAAGGGATTTTTTCCATAGACTAACTCATGTGGTGAAAACCCTATCATGGTTTTCCAATTTGTATCGTAAGACCAGACAGCTTTAGGTAGTCTTTTTACCCAATCTCTTCTTTCAACTTCAAATGTTTTAGTGAGGATGTTTTTTAATTCTCTATTTGTTACTTCAACTTGTCCATTTGTTTACAAGTGATTGGGAGATGACTTCCTATGATTGATCTGATAATACATTGTGAAGGCCTAGATCATGTTGGACATAAATTGTGGTCCCTAGTCTGAAACTAAGCTTCTTGGTGCTCCAAACTTTACCATAATTTTGTGCCAAAATAAATCAGCAACTGCTTCTTCAGTGGCATTTGTTAAAGCCTACACTTCTGCCCATTTTGTTACATAATCAGTACACATAAGAATGTGCTCTTTTCCTTGTGAAGGAAGATTAAAGGGTCCAAAAAAATCCAATCCCCATACCTCAAATGGTTCAATCACTACTTGTGTTTGTAGAATCATTTCATTAGTAATGGTTGGTTGTCCCATCCTTTGACAAGGATCACACCGCCTGATATATCTCTTCACATCTTTTTACAGAGATGGCCAATAGTAACTAGTGCCAAGTATCTTGTGAGTTGTTCTTTTCACTGAATAGTGTCCTCTACTTGGTTCATCATGACATTCCCAGAGGATGTCATAGATTTCATCTTCTCTCACACACCTGCATAAAACCAAATTAGGACCACATTTAAATAGCATTCCATTTAACCATTTGAATTGTGCACTAGTTTTGATTAAATTCTTTATTTGTTTTTTAGTGAAATAAAGAGGAAACTTCCCTGTTACAAGATAATTTTCCATGTCAGCAAACCATGGTGTATTAGCTGAAATAACAAATAATTATTCATCTGTAAATTTGTCCTTGACTGGATCCTACTCCCCTGTAGTGGTCAGTCTTGACAAAAAATCAGCTACCATATTAGATTTGCCTAGATTGTCCATAATGGTAATATCAAATTCTTTTAGAAGTAATAACCATCTAATTATTCTACCTCTAACCACTGGTTTTTTCATTAAATATTTAATTTTTGAGTGATCTGTATGTACAAATATTTTATACCCTGTAATTTAATGTCTAAATTTATTTATTGCATAGATCACAGTTAGAAATTCTTTTTCAATGGTAGTGTAATATATTTCATTGGAAGTAAGATTTTTACTTAGGTAGTAAATAACATGCATTCTTACTTCTTCATCTTTTTGTCCCAAAATTGCACCAATTGAGGTATTTGAGGCATCAGTTTGGATGTGAAAAGGTTTCTCCCAATTAGGTCCTTGCAATACTAGGGAAATTACTAATTTCTCTTTAATTTCTTCAAAAGCATGTTGATAGTGTTCATCCCAAAGAAATTCATAGTCTTTGGTAAGATACTTAAATATGGGGGTAAGCAATTTTACTAAAATCCTTGATAAAGCATCTATAGTATCCAACATGCCCTAAAAATGACTTGATATCTATGGGAGTTTGAGGAATAGGCGAATTTGAAATAATCTTGATTTTATTTTGGTCAACTTGAATTCCTTGTAGACACCAAAATCATGTCTAACCCTTGTTCATTCCCCCCTTGGTCCATTCCTAACCCATTCCTAACCTATACAATTACTAATTTAAAATAATAAACTTATTTTGAATTAACCCCCCTCCTTTAACACATCACCCATGACACCTCGCCTAGGACACCTCGCCTTGGACCATTTCCCACCCTATGACTCACCCAAGACCTATTCTTACTCCTTTCCAACCGCCTAACCAACTCTCATGTGTATTTAGCCTAACCTTCGACAATTCTCCAACGGATTATGCACCTGGCGGATGGAGAATGGGCTTGATGGCCCTTTTACTCGTTCTGCACCCGCTGACGTCGGTCAACTGTCAGCTGACGTCGACAGGATCACCGACATCGATTTACTTAAACCAACTTCTAACCTCTTTCTTGGCTAATCACAAATTTGAATCACAAATTGTTAATCTCTAGAGTGAATCACGACTCTTGAATCCTTCCATCTGCAGTTTTTGACCATCCACCACTCTGCCAATCTTCAAACCAGACCTCTCACTCTCCATCTCATAGGGCTTCTGCACTAGCAATAGCATCAATCTTCTACACCAGCAATAGGTCCTCCACACAGGCTACATCAACAATAGGTACACCAGTCTGCAACACTCCTTCAGCCAACCACAGGTAAGTATTCTGTTTGTACATTCATTATGTTTTCTAGTCATTTGCTTCTAAGTATTATGAACTAGATTCAGCACTTCTTATCCCCAGACCAGACCAGACCCAAATCCTTATTTCCCTATCTCCCTATTGGCCTCCTCTACCCTTCTGTCCATTTGACATTCTATCCATTTGACTCCCCTATATCTCTGCACAGACCCACAGACCATTAACCAAAACTAGACTCTCAGACACAGACCCCCAAACCATTCAACCAGGCCCAAAATCTGTCTCAGACCCGTCCACGGACCAAAACTCATCCAGACCTTGTCCATGGACTACTACCCCAACCGACATCGGCCACTTCCCCAACCGACGTTGGCAGACTAACCGACGTCGACAGACCTCAATAACCGACGCCGGTAGGACCACCGATGTCGGTGACTATGACCAGTCTGACAACATCTTTCAGGTAAGCCTTTGCTTCCATTTTCCTTTTCAGTCTTTTATCATTTTAGTATTTTAACATTCTGCTATTTATCAGACATCCTTTTTATCGACTAGTGGGTTGATATCCCTTAAGGAAGTCATTACACTTCTGGAATCAGGCTTTTGCTTGGCAACCCACCATCTATCCATCTAACATCTTCTTCATCTTAGTCTATTTCCTCTGTAGGTGTCATTACTCCACAGCCAAAGAGGAGTTCTCACAGTCGTCTAGATTACAGTGCGCACGACTACATCTAGGTACATACAAGACTTGACCATTTCTTCTTAGTTTCTTAATTTTCTCTTTGATTGTAGAAAGCAAAATTAGCATAGAAACATTCTGGCACGCCCGGTGGGACCTTAGGTTCTTCCTTGGGTTCCTTTTCTTTTCATTCATTTAGGTGCATTAGGTTTCTCCCTCTTCACCTCTTCCTTCTCTTTTAAACGACATCATAAGCAGGAATAAAAAGAACTTTTCTTTTTTTGCATTTCTAGACTAGTCAAAAATCATATTCTTCAACCCTTTCTCAACTTGTTTTCATTCCAACTTAATATTTCAACTTGGGGCTTAAAATATATTGCATTCCATTTCTGCTTGCTTGCATTACTTAGTCCACACTTAGTAATTAATAAATCGCATATTGAATTAATCGTAGATCACTTGATGTTACACAACCAAACCACGTACACTAAACCAAACATCAAACTTACCTGAGACAAGGCCCGACTGGGATTTCATCACCCAGTGGATACCTTACCCGTCCTGATGATCCTACTTGGATTTCATCACCAAGGGGAAAGCCCACTCTATTCTCTGGTAGAGTCTAATCTCTAGGGAAAGTATATTTTGGCTAAGCGAGACCAGCTTACCACTGGACTCGTGAAGTGAGGGGAGCTTGCTCCTTAGCACCAGGCCATGTACGGAACCTAACCCAGACTTCTTGAGCACCTAAACAAAACCTAAAACCATCCATAGACTACCTCTTCTAGGACCCTTCTAACAGCCAACCTCCCAAACATCACTTTAAGACATAAGCCACAGGATTCTAAAAAGTTGATTCTTAGGATTTAACGCTTAGGCCCTGTCTGTCTCCATCTCTATTTTTTTGTTCTTATCTAGTTTTTTGAGCTAGTGAGGACGTTCTTCTTCCTTTTTTCCAAGAATCTTCAAATTTTATAGGTTTTTGGAAACCACAGTCACCGGCATCAGCTTTACCACCAGCGTCAGCCACCTTCCTCCACCGGCATCGGTTTTACCACCGACATCGGCCATCTTCCCTCACTGACATCGGTTATTCAACCGATGTCGGTCACTGTCACAGTCCTTTTTTCCAAAACAACAGCCTAAAACCCGACCCTTTTTTCTACCAAAACCCCATTTTGAGTTTTTGAAACTGAAAAAACATAGTTTCTGGAACCTGCCCCCCTCTTACCTTGAATGGTTTTGACGCACAGTCAAACCAAGGCTCTTCTTGACCACGCTCCCTTGTCCCTAACCAGTCCTATAATGGAGTTTCACTCAGAGACTGAAAGAACTCCTATAGGACCGACCCTGACTCAAACTCCCATCATCCCTGAAGGGGACCAAGATTTTGAAAGATTCTTGGACCTCAACGTCACAGCCCTCCAAAACTATCTCGCGAGAAACCTAACGCGAGACCTTTCGGGTGAAGTGGCGATGACATCAACACCATTCGCTACCCAACCTTTTATGACCCAGCATTTTGTCTCAACCGTTAACCCGACCATGGCCAATATGCAAAGTTTGGCCTCCACATCTATTTTTAGACCAACCTCCATCGGGGTTCCATTACCCCCTCAACCACATGCAATTCAACCAAGTTTTACATCATACCAGAACTTGATTATCTCAACCCCTCACACTCTTACACCCATAAATGTAGGAGTGTCTACCTCCCTTTTTACCAGTGCCGCCATTCAACCACCTTTGGCGGTATCCAGTCAATTTATACCTTCTACTTCCATAACCTAATCACACTTGGCCTCTACATCTATCCCTGCGACTAGTCATCCATACGTTACACCCCTACAACCACAACTGACTACGTCATATGCCCCCTCTAGCCTCTTTCAAGTGCCCTACAACCTAGTGGGTGCCCCATCCGTCAATCCGTCAGCAGACGTCATCAAAATGTTGATGGATAAAATGTCCAGTCTTGAGACCTCTATCTCTGGTTCACGCAATGCTCTCTCGTATGACCAAATTTGCAACGATCCCATCCATCCTTTCATCCCTATCTGACCATACCCCAACCAGTGGGAGCTTCCTAAATTCACTCACTTCCAGAGTAAAGAGGACCCGCAACAACATCTACGGGCATTCAGACATGCTTTCTATCTCATTTCGCATGATGATGCATTACTTTTATGCACGTTTCCCATGTCCCTTTCTGGCCCCGCCCTTGATCACAGACCTCTACTCCATCAAGAAATTCAATGACCTCTACTCCATTAGGCAATTCAACGATGAATCAATAGTCAATTTTGTCACCCGTTGGAGAGGCTTGATTAACCAGCTCTCCTTCTCCTTGCCTCAACCTGAGCTCATCGAGCTCTTTTATCGAGCATGTGCCATGCACATCTCTTCTACCTTGTGGATTCAGACATTTTACACTTTTGATGAAGCTTTCACCATGGCTCAAAATCTTGAACTCCGTGCCATTGAAGAGGATAAGGTCAAATTGCGTAATACCAACGCAAAAACCAATGACCCTTCTTCTTCCAGACCTTCTTCTTCTGCCAACTCCAAACCCAAAGGAGTGGCCAACACTATGGTCATTAGATCACCATTCTCGATGACAACTAATTACTCTCAACCTTCTACATCTCCAAGCATCACCAAACAATTCCAACAATGGTACATCCAGCGTTCATACACTCCACTTGGAGAATTATACACTTCCATTTTGGAAGAACTTGTCAAGCAGGGGGTCCTCAATCTCCCTCCAATCTGACCACCTCAATTTGACCCTTCAAAATCCATCCCTACATGGTATAGGGAGGCCGAATTTTGTCACTTTCACCGCGTCCATGGCCATGACATCGACAATTGCCAAACTTTCAAGAACATCATCCAAGACATGATCAACAAGGGGGATCTTATTTTAGATAACCTGAATGCCCCTCCCAACCAACACATCGACATTTTCAAACAACCATTCCCAAACCATCCTCCTACTCAAAATAATGTCCAAACCATGATCAATGACCCCCAAAGCCATGATATTCACACAATCAACACTATCTTGCCTCTTGTCCCTGACCAACCTCCTCCATCACAAGATGAAGAACTTTCTTCTCCTATTAGTCCTCCATCTACCTCTCTTATACTGGAGGACACCTTGACCATGCCAACGCCATTAGCCCTACCTTCATCCAAAGACCCTATCTTGCCTACTCCTCAAGCACAAATAGAAGGCACCATCATCCCTCTTGAGGAGCCGCACTCTCCTATTTCTTCTCCACCAGGAGAAGAACCAGTCTCTCCGCCCATTTCAACCGAGGAAGACCCAGTCATGGTTTCCTCTTGCCTTTTGCCTGAGATTGCTACACCTCACTCACCTCTGTCCATATCTAAACTCAAACCCACATCTAACCTCACCTCGCACATAGGTGGCCCTTAACCCAAACCAAAGAAGGCCACTAGACCACATCAGAGAACTCCTCCCCCACCTTCATCATTACCTTCAATCTTGGGCCCGCATCTGTCCACCCTAATAGGAGTGCTTCCTACTCCCATACTTCACAGAGGCAAATCACCTCCATTACTCCCTCAACCCCTCAGACATATATCTCCTCCAAACCATCGACCTATGCCTCTTACACCTCTCAAACCAAAGTCATCAATCCCTACTGCAACAAAACATCCAGACCCATTAACAGGTTCTTATGCCTTGCTATTATGGCAATTGTTGCAGTCATCTCATATCTATCTCTCACCTCTTAAACCATGTCAATTTCTCAGACAAAACTACCTTGGTTCGATGACACTCACAATTGTGCATATCATCGCACGCTTGGGCACGACACTGAGCATTGTTGTGCCCTCAAGGTTGCCATTCGCTAATGTCTAGGGAATGACACCCTTCTTCTCGACCACATCATCAATAAACCTTCAACACCACCCCACTCATCAACTCTTGGATCAAGGCCATCTTGGTTTGACAACTCTAAATTTTGTCATTATCATCACACTCTAGGAAATGACACTGAGCGTTTTTGCGCTCTCAAAGCTGTCATTCATCAATAATGAAGAAAGGATTCCCTTCTCATCAAGGATCCTCTTGACCACCTCTTCGACAAATCATCAACACCAACCCATGCTTCTCAAACCTCATCACCTAAATCGGAACCTCCATGCCAGACTATGATCCCTTTGCCACCTTTGACCCCATTATTTGACATCAACACAGTCCATTTGACCACCAAGCCTCAACCGACCTTGACCAATCTATCCAACATTCTCCCTAAGCGACTAGGGGAATCCAACCTTATCCTAACCTCGACCAAACATTCAACCAAGCTTTCGACCAAACATTCGACCAACTTTGACTAGACATTTGACCAAACTTCAACCAAGTCTTGACCAACCATCAATCAACCTTCCTATCATAACCTCGACCACACACATAGTCCAATCATCAATCAACCAAACATCAACCAAACCTCAACCAAAATTCAATCATCAAACATCAACCAACCAAACACCTATCACTTCTTCAAACTATCATCAATCATCATGACCAATCTCGAAGAGGCAAATGGGTCAAGTTCGCTCTTAATTGACTCGAACCTTTTATCATAACGCACTAGCATGGCCCAGAGACTTATCAGAACCTGAGCCCCTTTTATACCTTGCATTTGTGACCATTCTACTGTTAGTCGAGTACTCGATCACTTGACATTTACCTTGAGCTTGTCCCTTGAGCAATCCCTGTCCTCTTAGTCCTCATTCTTTTCAACCCTCTTCCCTCAAACAAGTCCTATGTCAACCCCTTTTGTCAAGCAGTAATGCTTTGTCCTAATAAAAGGGAACCCTTAAACCTCTAAAGGCTCATCCATGGCTAACTTTAGTCAACATATATCAAAAATTTCAATACCTATCATATCAAAGGTCATAAAACTCTAAATGTAGACTGCTCCCTCGAAGGATAGCTACACAATTGCTGTATTTACTAGACTGCTCCCTTGAAGGACAACTAGGCCAAGTCATATCAAACATTTAAAGCAAATTATAGACCACTCCCTTGAAGGATGGCTATGACTAACTATTGCTATAGACAACACCTCTTTTTTTTAAGCTTCTCACATTGATCAGCTTCACATATATGACCACCAAAGTAAAACAACATCCCTATGTGGACTTCCCGCATCGATCAGTCCACCGTCAAAAAAAAAATGACTGACAAGCTATCAAGTCATGGACATGCCTATAGTCGTTCTTGGGTCACCTATAAAAGGGGCAAGGTTCTTCCTGCCACAAAAAGGGTTACCCCATCCTCTCATATCATAATCCTACTTATCACCCCAACATACTCAAGGGACTTTGAGCTCACTTAACGTCAAGTGATTTGATTACTTCTCTAGCACAACACTGGTCCACGACATGATACATAAATGGGGCTTTTGTTCTAACAACCCCCATCCATGCCATTATTTTGGTCCTTGTCAATGAAAGAGCAATTTACCTTTCATTTTTTCTCTACACTTTGGTCACATTTAACCAAACCTTTTTCTCCCCAACCAAGCCAACATTTTCAGACCATCAGACATCATCCTAATCCTTTTTCACATAGTTTTTATGGACACCAATACACATGGAAACTATCGACCAGACACAATTTATGTTAAGCATAAACCAATACTTGCTGAAGCATAAATACACCTCAATTCATTTTTAGCATACATCCATCACAAATATGGAAAATTGCTAGGGATGAAAGACCACTCACCAATGTTACAGAATACACCATTTGAAAAGGCTATAACATTTTCTTCTCCTCATGATTTCGACCTTGACCTCGACCAAGACCAGCGTATTGACCTCTTTGACCCTCTGTCCGAACTACATTGGTCTGAGGCCCCTTCCCACAAGGGTTATGTAGGCAGCACTCAGATGACACGACATCTTCTGAGGTTAGCTCGGCCACATCTTTTCATCTATCCATCCACCTCGACTAATGACCATTGGAGATCATGCCTATCTCCTCTGACCTTGACCACTTCCAAAGCCACGTTGCCTTGGTTGTTTTTTACATGTATGCTACCTCACGACTGGTTAGCAACATTGTGCGCAGACTATTTTTGACCTTCACAAGTATATGATCACATGCCAGTTGATCCGCACTACTTGTGACATTTTCGTGTTTCTGGGAGCACTTTTTGAGCTCAGGATACCTGGAACATGACGACCATTTAGAGCTTTGGCTTAGATTGACTAACCCAATTAGTAGATGACTAAATGCTAGGGACCAATTATTTCAATTTTGGCACTCCTCGACCGTCGACCTGTGACAATTTGACCTGACCATCCTGTGAAGTGGTATACGTGTAATCATGACTTTTGCATCATTCACCCTCACTCTTCTTCATCCACTCTTTGTCAAATCAGCATCCGATTCCAGGTTCCCTTCCCTCAACTCTTGATTTGAGGGGGAATACCTCATCCATAATCGAGGCAATCAACCAACTCCTATTTTTGTCTTGTAGTTCACTTGAACAACCAACAAGATGAAATCAATCCACCTTATCCCACACTTGGGGCAACCAACACCTATTTTTGTCTTGCAGTTCATCCAGAACAACCAACAAGACAAAAAGGGGCAAATGTAGACACCAAAATCATGTCTAACCCTTGTTCATTCCCCCCTTGATCCATTCCTTACCCATTCCTAACCTATACAATTACTAATTTAAAATAATAAACTTATTTTGAATTAACCCCCCTCCTTTAACACATCACCCATGACACCTCGCCTAGGACACCTCGCCTTGGACCATTTCCCACCCTATGACTCACCCAAGACATATTCTTACTCCTTTCCAACCACCTAACCAACTCTCATGCGTATTTAGCCTAACCTTCCACAATTCTCCAATAGATTATGCACCTAGCGGATGGAGAACGGGCTTGATGGCCCTTTTACTCATTCTGCACCCGCTGACATCGGTCAACTATCAGTCGATGCTGGCAGGATCACCGACGTTGGTTTACTTAAACCGACTTCTAACCTCTTTCTTGGCTAATCACAAATTTGAATCACAAATTTGAATCACAAATCGTTAATCTCTGGAGCAAATCACGACTCTTGAATCCTTCCATCTGTAGTTTTCAACCATCCGCCACTCTGCCAATCTTCAAACCAGACCTCTCACTCTCCATCTCACAGGGCTTCTGCACCAGCAATAGCATCAGTCTTCTACACCAGCAATAGGTCCTCCACACAGGCTACATCAATAATAGGTACACCAGTTTGCAACACTCCTTCAACTGGCCACAGGTAAGTATTATATTTGTACTTTCATTGTGTTTTCTAGTCATTTGCTTCTAAGTATTATGAACTAGATTCAGCACTTCCTATCCCCAGACCAGACCAGACCCAAATCCTTATTTCCCTGTCTCCCTATTGGCCTCCTCTACCCTTCTGTCCATTTGACATTCTATCTATTTGACTCCCCTGTATCTCTGCACAGACCCACAGACCATTAACCAAAACTAGACTCTCAGACCCAGACCCCCAAACCATTCAACCAGGGCCAAACTCTATCTCAGACCCATCCACAGACCAAAAATCATCCAGACCTTGTCCACAGACTACTACCCCGACCGACGCCGGCCACTTCCCCAACCAACGTCAGCAGACTAACCGACGTCGACAGACCTCAATAACTGACGTCGATAGGACCACCGATGTCGGCGATTGTGACCAGTCCGACAGCATCTTTCAAGTAAGCCTTTGCTTCCATTTTCCTTTTCAGTCTTTTATCATTTTAGTATTTTAATATTTTACTATTTATTAGACATCCTTTTTATCGACTAGTGGGTCGATATCCCTTAAGGAAGTCATTACACTTCTGGGATCAGGCTTTTGCTTGGCAACCCACCATCTATCCATCTAACGTCTTCTTCATCTTAGTCTATTTCCTCTGCAGGTGTCATTCCTCCACAGCCAAAGAGGAGTTCTCACAGCGTCTGGATTACGGTGCGCATGACTACATCTAGGTACATACAAGACTTGACCATTTCTTCTTAGTTTCTTAATTCTCTCTTTGATTCTAGAAAGCAAAATTAGCATAGAAACATTCCTCTTTTTGAAATATGGTGTCATAATACAATCCCTTCATCAACCATCATCAAACATTTCTCATGACTAAGAGACAAGTGATGTTATTCACATTTTGTTAATACTCTGTCCAAATTTTTTAAGGCATCATCAAATGTATCTCCATGCACAGTAAAGTCATCCATATATACTTCTACACAGTCATTTATTAGGTCTACAAAGATTTCTAATATATCTCTTTGAAAGGTTGTTGGAGCATTACATAGTCCAAATGGAAGTACTTTGTAATCAAAGTTACCCCATGGACAAGTAAATGTAGTTTTATCCTGATCCTCAGCAGCAACTCTGATTTGATTGTATCCACTGAATCCATCTAAGAAGGAAAAGTACTATTTCCCTGAAAGGTTGTCTAAGACTTGATCTATGAATGGTAAGGGAAAATAATCTCTCAGGGTGGCTTTATTCAATTCCCTATAGTCAATATAAATTCTCCATT
This sequence comes from Torreya grandis, assembly GCA_037957365.1. Classification (NCBI taxonomy): domain Eukaryota; kingdom Viridiplantae; phylum Streptophyta; class Pinopsida; order Cupressales; family Taxaceae; genus Torreya; species Torreya grandis. The sequence continues at coordinate 2,326,222 of JARHVA010000917.1, read as the reverse complement.
TTTCATTCTTTTTAGGGACAATTTTAAGAGGAGATGCCCACTAGCTATCTGAGATAGGGTAGATAAAACCTACTTGTAATAGTTTTTCAATTTCTTGTTTGACTATATCCCTTAAGGATAGATTAATCCTTCTCTAAGGTTGCCTAATTGGTCTAATGTTTTCAGTATAAATGTGATGGGTGAAAATACTTGGATGAATTCCCTTTATATCTCTATAGTCCCAAGCAAAAGCTTTAGTATGATCCTTCAAAACATCAAATAGTTTGACTTCTTCATCATTCTTTAACCAACTATTAATATTCAAAAAAATTGCTATTTGAATCTCAACATGTTTGGTTCTAGGATATGATGCACTAATTTGTTGAAGGGGTTCCATTAAGGTGTTTAGTGGACATGCATGTGGTAAAAACATATGATATGTAGTAACATCTCTAAAAGTTCCTTGAGATAGAATGCTGGACAAAGGACAACATGAAGAGTTATTATACTTATCTTGTTGTAGGTCAAATTCCTCATTATTACTATTGTCCAAAAATTCTTCATCATCTCCTGATATCTGTGAAGCTGAAGCTACAGATCTTTCCTCTCCCAAAGAGAAATCTCATTCCTTTAGAGCAAAATTATCTCTGTTTGTAGAGAATTGGTATGGTTCTGGAACTAACTGTGATGGTTCCAGAGTAGATTTTACAAGTTCCAGAGCTAATCCTATTTGCTCTAATGACAATTAATGTTCATTCAATGAAGGATTAACCATCTCTTCTATTTCCCATACATGATCTTGAAATGTTATCATAGCCAAAGAAGACATATTTTGCTCATTAATATCAAGATTATCAACCCATAATTTTGCTTGATTATCAATAAAAGATCATGTAGAAGGATATAATGAAATTTGCTTAGAATTCTTACCATTGGAAATAGTCATATCACTTGACCTGTAATCAATTAAGGTAGTAACTATAGCTAACCATGGTCTCTCCAAAATAATGGAATAACCAAGTGTTTTACCTTTTAGTTGTAAGATAAGGAAATCGACTAGATATTCCCATGATTCCACTATTACAACCAAATCTTCAATAACTCTTGGTTTTACTACAAATTGATCTACCATCTATAATATGGTATTAGTAGGTTATATGCCTAGTAATTGTAATGTTTTCAATGTGTCCACTGTCATTACATTGATAGTTGTGACTAAATAAATCAAAATGTTATGTATATCCTTATTCCCTATAGAAATAGAAATAACAGGGCTTCTAGGATCTTCATTTTTGGGTAGTAGGAGTTTTCCTACTAATAAATTAGTACATTTTCCATCTACCAAAATAGTTCTGGGGAACTGCTTCTTTCTTCCAAGTTTTTTAAAACATAATAGTTTGATTAACTTGTTTAACTCTGAAATATCCTTAATTGCCTATAACAATGGTATTTCAATATTCAGTCTTCTTAGTTCCTGCACCAATTCTGATTCTTTAAGTTCTATGGTTTCTTTAAGTCTTTCTAGAAATGGAATCTTAGTAGAATTTCTTTCTAGTTCTTTATCTCTTTCTTTGTCATCTTCCTTAGGTGTAATTATGCTAAGGGTTTTAGCTTCTTCTGTCATTTTAGTGATATAACAGGTGGATTGTTAACTATTTTGCTAGATTTGGTTTGAATGTTTTTACAATCCATTATATTTAAATCAACTATTTTTTCTAGTTATGTTTCATATACAGGAGTTGTTTATTTATTTCTTGGGTTTGCCACTAGTTGTGCTCGCATTTGTGTTTTGACTATGTTTTCAACCTATGAATTTTGTGTTAGAGGTCCCATTATGGCTTGTTGGTTCTGATTTGGATATGTTTTCCCTCGCACATAGTTACTAGGGCCCCTTCTAGGTTATGGCCAAGCATAAGAATTTCCTTGACCAGCCCAAGGTTGCTGATGTCCTTAAGTATACCAAGATTGACTTGCCCAATCCTGAGGATGCCATGTGGGTTAAGGGGCCCAAGGTGGCTATCCCCAACTTTGTGGTACTTTTTGAGCTACCCATGGCATCATCCAAGGATTAGGATCTAGTCTTGGCATAAATTGTCCTTGGTTGGGTTGTCTCTGAACAAAATTCAATTCCTCTGTGGCAGATGATGTATTAGTTTGTTTGAGCTAATTTTTTATGAGTGGAAGAAGAGAAAAAGTGTGAGTATCATGTTCTTTAGATTCACAGACAATACATACTTCTATTTTATCCAAAAGACATTCCCTTATTGCATGTTTCTTCCAGCATCCAAGATAATACATGGATAATGGTTCAAGTTGGGCATTTGCTTTAGCTTGCAATCCATCTATGGTGGAGGTTAATAAAACTAATATGTCTATTTTAAAGTTTGCCAATTCACCCATCAATTTTTTCATATCTAGATTTGAATTTTTAACTATTTTCCCTTTTCTAGGTCCACCCCTTGTCCTTAAATAGTTTCTACAAATTTATATGATTTCATCCATTCTTAATTGAGCAATGTTTCCTCTACCAATTAAATCAAGGGTTTCCCTAGATTCATCATCCAGACCTTTGAGAAAAATGATTTGATTTAAATCTTATTGAAGTACAAATCCACATCTTTTACTCACAAAGAGGAATCTATCCAAATAATTTTCCATATTTTCATCTTCTTACTATTTGATTTTGAAAAATTCTTCCTTTCGATTTCTTCCTCTATAATAATCTTGATATTTGTCTAGAAATACAATTTCCATTTGTTCCCAATTGGAAATAGAATTAGATGTTAATCCCATAAACCACCTCATTACTACATCCTTTAGATTAGATGGAAACAACTTGAATTTTTGATTATTTATCTTGTAATCATAAGTCTGACATAGTACTTTAAAATCAAACAAAAATTGGTCAGGATCCTTAGATGACATTCTTCTAAACATGGGAAAGTGTGTAGGTGAAATGTTTTTCATAGTGGTTTCATCATCCTTGATCTGAATGGGATAGGTAAAGGTTCTCTCAGGTTCTCTTCCAACTTCTTGTGCCATCTCTCTAATATTTTCTAGTCCCTTCTCCTAATCAATGTGGTATGTGGTCTATTTTGGGGATGGTGAAAAGTTAGGAGTAGGAGGTTGACTACTCAATTGAGAATCAAAACTTTTCCTAAATGGATCTTGAGAAATAATCCTCCTTCTAAGGTTCTACTTGGTTCTGGTGACTGATCCAAAAATTCCAAAAATAGCAATTTTGCTTCTTGTTTTGTAGGAGATAATGGTGCCTCCAATTCTTGCTCAACATTCTTACTTAAAATAGAAGATGATGGGAATTCCAGTTTAGATATTTTGGGGAGAAATCTACCCTTGGAGTCTCATGGTCTACTCATAAATTAAGAAAAATTTCTTTAATTACTAAATGAATGATTGTTGCTCTTGTTGACACCTAATTAGAAAATTACAACTAGTGAATCCCGACAATGGCACCAAAAATTTTGGGTGTCATTATTCCCTACATTTAATCAAATTTTTGTTGATGTCGTATTTAACCAGGGCTATGTCTAAAGCTATATGCAACAAGAGGAATCATAATGATTTAGTAATAAATTATAGGCATCTATTTTTTGGGGGATTTTTAATGTCTTAAGGACTTCTTGGTCAATACCTTATTGGATTCAAACTATGAAAATTGCTGAAAGTAAACACACGTTTGTAGAAATGAATTTGCTAGAAGTAAATACACATTTGCATAATGAAATATAATGCTTCGAAATAAACATGTGTTTGCAGAATAAAATAAAATGCTTGGAAAATGATTGCAAAGAAATGAGAATTTAATCTAAAATGCCTGCAGGAATAAATTTACAACAAATTTTAACTTTAAGGAGTTAGAAGCATTTATAAATTTAATAGAGTTACCTATTTGCTTAAATAAAATATAAATACCAACCAAAAATGAAGATCCTAGTTCTTTGGAGGAGTGGGCCCTTGTTCCACCTAGAAACAGGATTGAACAATTTAATTTACTTTCAAAATAGAAATGGCTATTTCATTGATAAAATATTTTGTATTACAAAATGTACTAATCTATCCTTCTCTCTCTCTATTCTTCAATGATTTTTTCTCTATTTATCCTAAATTCCAAGGTCTACATATATAGATGCTTTGATGGCTGTAACTATTTTATAGATACGATGGAACAAAATCATGCCCAGAATAAATGTTAAATCAAGATGTGGCTAGATGTTTAGCTGTGTGATAAATATCTTGGATTTGTAAGTATATAAATCAGGAAGCTACTCCTAATTTAATAGGATCATTGACTTGATAGATCACCAGTCATTTGTAATAGATCTTTATCAGTTCCATATCTAGCTGCAAAAGTTTTGGAGCTTATCTACAAGAGTACTAGAGCTAATTCAGATAATTTTGGAGCTAAATATAGAGTTGTGGAGCTAAGTCTGAAGATGCGACAACTTGAAATAGTATGGTGGAGTTTTGGAACTAAGCTAAATTGATTCCAATTCTTTCAAAAACATTCAATTTACTTCACATTTGTTCTTTAGCCTGATGATGACTTGTTTTATTATAAAACTTGAATTTTCCAACATACTTATTAGGAATTACAGGGTTTTTTAAATGTTAGAATCATAATAAAAAAAAGATGGATAATTACATCCTAACTTATTTCAAATCAAAATAAAAGTTAAAAAATGCAATCAAACTTAATAAAAAGAAAGAGTAAGATGAGGTCATTTATTATACATTAATCAGATATGTCCTGGCCTCATCAGTGGTCTTTATACCAGATGGGTTTAGAAGCTAGAGGGTCAAAGGGTCTGATGGGAGGTAGGGATAAATAAGAGGCTTGTAATAACCTATGGAAAATGGTTGAATAGGATTTGGCTAAATATGGTAAAGGTTTAGTGGTCTTTGCTTTGGTGGTTGAGGTAGGAGGTTTCTTGGAAATAGGTTTGGTGATATTCATTTTGGTTAGGGTGGTGAATTTAGTCCAAAACTTCAGTTTAGGCAAGGAGGTTGATGAGATATAGGTGGAAGATCGTAAAGTGGGTACCTTAGGTATTATTGGCATGGTGAAAAAAGTTGCATTAGAGAGTACTTGTGAAGGTGTAACCAAAAGAGGTGGTGGGGATTTGGTATAGGTAATTGGCTTCCTACTGAAGGTAGAGGAATGGGGCCCCAAAATGGAGGGAAAGGTTAAGGGAGGTAAAATTTGGGCCTTAAGGCCTTTATGTGGTTTGACCTTTTTGGTTTATTTGGTTTGGAATTTGTTTGGTGGGTTTAAGGAGGTCAGGTCTAATTTAATAGATGGGTGACTAAGGTTTGGTGTAGGGAAGGTGCTAAGGTTTTTTATTGGTTTGGTAGGTTTGGTTTGAGAAGGTGACCTAGTTGCTTTGGGTCTAGGGGCCTTGGGTGGCTTAGGGTTCAATGGATTTGTAAAAGTTGTTATTGGTTTGGTTGATAGGGTAGGAGTTTAGATAGTGGAAGTAGGGGGTTGGTCTGCTAAACATATGATTGAAGGCTCTTGATTGGTAATGTAAGGTAAACCTAATTATTTTTATAAGGTGTCTCAATACATGTTCAGGCTAGAGATAAACTCTAATTTCTACACTATCCTATATAAGGGTTTGTAGGTTGGTTTGATTCCCTAAATAATGGACCTAAAAGGTAAGACCCTAGGTGGAGACATAGGGATGGTGACCTCCTCCTCTTCCTCAATCAAAAGATTTTAGGCTTGGATGGGTAAATCCTCTATAGGAGTAGTCATAGGGATTTTATCCTTGGGAATGGTTTCTAAAGGAGGAGTGGTTTTCTTGATAGTCAAAGGTGAAGGTGAGGTAACAATGGTTGGTTGTTATGGTATACCAGCTAAAAAGGAGGTTAAATACTCCACCACCTCAATAAGTGGAGGGGGATGTAGACAATAGAAAACTGCATATGAAATTTCTAGCTATTAAAATGCCTCAAACCATTATAGACCCTCAACGGACCTTGAGTCTAGTTAATCACCTATTTAGCTAATTCATTAACTTACTAACCTAAACATTAACTTACCCTTTTTTACCCCTTTCACCTTTGGACACTTGACCATTGATGGTCAACCTAATTATCAATATTTATCTTGACCATTGATGATCAAGTCTCCTCACCTCCTCAACATCCTAACACATCAACCAGCTATGTGCAAGATAATGAGGCACCATTTAATATATTCACCTTATATAGTGCTAATGAACTTCAAAGCATCATGATTACTAACCTCAACCTCTAGGTAACCTTCCATCCTCCATCTCTTTTTGCCTATAAAAGGAGGGGAGTGGGAGGTTAAAATGATCAATCACAAGAGTTATCAAGCATACAGGTATTCAAGATCTCTAGCATCCAATCTTCTTCTAGCAACTTAGCATTAGAAAAAATACCTAAACCTCTATCAATTTTTTTTTAAGGCCAAATTATCATTACTCTAGAAAAATTGATTTAGCCTTCAGCCATCAACTAACTAACAAGCTACAAGTATATCAATACTTTATCATTGTTATTTTGGATTTCTAAACTCTTTGACCTAATCAAACCTATCTACACCTTATTTCTTCTCCATTATATTCTCAATAGAACCTTTGTCTACCGATATACCTATTCTACAAATATTTTTTGATCATCTTTAGAACATAGGCAACCATCAATGGTTAGCACAACTATCGATGGTCACCCCAACCATCAATGGTTACCCAACCACTAACGGTTAGCCCAATCATCGATGGTTCACCCAACCACCAATGATCACTATGTCAGAGAATAATAACAAGTTATTTTTAGTCCCTTACCCCCAACCAAATGTAACTTTTTATGTTCATACCTATTCACAGTCCATTTTCTAATTTTTTGAACCAGACCCCACCTACTTTAGCATGAGTATTGATCCACTTTTGCTAGATATAATCATTTTATTTAACAATTATTATACTTTATTCTTTTATTACATTTCATTTGTCTTATGCAAGTACCTTACTTTATCATTTCTGACTTGATTGTTATCAATAGTGGATTGATGATCTAGGTAGATCCATGTACCATTCCATTTATAAAAGTCTTCAAATTTTATTCAAATCATTTGCACATTGTATTATTCATCAAGAGCTTTCTATTGCTTCTTCTAGAATGAAAAATGGAGTCCCAATGCTCAAAATATGGCTAGTTGAATAAATCTTATGACAGGGGGTGTCGAAAGTGACGTGGCACTATTGAAAACATGCCAAGTGGACCAATAGCCACTTGACACATGAAAAAATAATTTAGTGCAAAAAAAAATTGGTTTTTTGTTTTTATTCACATGTTATTTGAAATTTTCAAACTTTAAAACAAGGCACCAAAAAAACTGCCACATCACCTGCCATGTCATCCCACCAACTATGCATGGACCAAGTCAAATCAATAGCCTAAGTGGGCACCTAAGTCTTAGGCATTTGAAAAGGGAACAAACACATCTATTTAAATCATTGAAAACTGAATTCCTAGAAAATGTGGAACAAACCCAAGTCAAAGGCACTCAAAAAGGAGGGAAAACATTTAAAATCTCATGCTAAGCACCTAAGGTCGACCTTTTCACTCTTCCCAAGCACCTAGAAAGGTGGGAGGTAGTTTTGAACTCCAGACCTGCCACCTAAAAAGTTAATGCCTTTACCACTTCATCCATGGAGGTTGAAGTGTTATAAAAGGGACTAATTTCTACTTGAATAAACACAGAAAGCTAATTGTGTAAAGAGATTTAAGAAGATTAGAGTCTTGTTATTGCTTTGTACAGCCTTGGGCCATTATTTTTAGGTCTGAGATATATGTTTATAGGCAAAAAAATATCAGAGAAGGTGAATTGAAGACTTGCATTGATTTTGGAAGCCATTTTTTGCACAAAATTAATGAGAATGGTCCTCACTTTGAATGGACCTAGAGACGTAGGCTATTGAAGTTGAACTCCGTTATCAATTTACTGGTGAATTCTTTAAATTTTATCTGATTATGATTTAGTTCTGATCTTCATTATATATTTGGTTTTAATTTCTTTATACAAAATTAAGCAAAAAAGTGAGAAATTGAAGGATCTCTTAAACATGAACAAGTGTTTTTTAATATACTACACTTGTATTTTCAATTTACAAATCAGATTTTTTGGTATCAGAGTGGTTGTTATTTAATAGTGATTGCTACTATATGTTGAAAAGGTATAAATCCCAAAAGGGTGAAGGAAAACTCATTGAGTATAATCCAAAGAATGCTTCAAGGATGGCTGAAGAAGAGATGGAATCCAAACAAGCTTTCCGCCGAGCCTTCATGGACATGAGAAGCATGGTTGAGGAACTATAACGTGACAAACAACAAAAATTCGAGAATGAAAAAGAAGGTGATTCACGAGAATCAAAAGGTAAATAAATTGAAAAACCTTCTCCATCAGATGATGGTATAAAAATTGTGGAATCTCTCCCTTCACTAAAATTGGATATTAAGTTTGAATTACCAATGTTTAATGGCAAAGTTAATGCCGAAAAGTTGGATAATTGGGTCAAGCAGATTGAAGTTTATTTTAGGGTCCAAAATATTGTAGGGAATGAGTCAAAAAATATTTGGCTACTCTTTGTATGGGAGGCACAACTCTCATCTAGTGAGAGAGTAAGTTGAAAGAAGCCGAGCTTCAAAAAGGTAACTCAATTTCTACTTGGAATGAATTTATTGAAAAAATCAGAAAGTAATTCTATCCTTTAGGATATATGCAACAAGACATGATGGATTGACAAAGTTTCAAACAAGGAAAATGCCAAAGTGTTCAAGATTATACACAAGATTTTAAGAAAAAAGCTTTACTTTTGAATGTTCTTCTATACACACAAGAAACACTACTAAAATATATAGGTGGATTGCATAATTACTTAAGACATATGATTCTTATGTTCAATCCCACTAATTTAGATGCAGTATGTGTTCAAGCCACTCATTTAGAGGCTACAGGAAAACAATCAAAAGAATCTTTTCTTAAAGTAAAAAGTAAGCAATCTAATGTTAAGCAATCCAAAGGGGAAAGCTCATCAGGAAAGGGTAAATAGAAATCCACTTATACTATTAAAAAAGAAGAAAGAAAACCAATTTGTAATCATTGCAAGAAAAATCATGATGAGTCTAAGTGTTGGAAACTACATCCTGAGTTAAGGCCTAAGAGGTATCAAAAGAAAGAAAACAAGGCTAATGCTATAGTTTAGGACTTAGGTTCAGATTCAGGGGATGAAACTAAGATCATAGCTTTGGGATTACATAATGATTTTTCTCTTTTAGTTTCTATCACTAATGCTGCATCTTCTTCTAAATAGAATTCTGTGCATGCTGATAAGAAAAGAAATGAATTGTTCCACATTAGAGTTGTTTCAAAGCATACTAAGATTGACACTCTATTTGATAGTGGTTCACAAGAAAATTTAATTTCTAAAGAGGTTGTTAAGAATCTAGGCTTACAAACCAATCCCCATCCAAAGCCTTATCCACTAGGTTAAGTGTGTGACAATGTGAAGCTACAAGTCTCACAAACTTATAGACTAAGGTTTGCCATCACATCCAAGTTCGTAGATGAGGTTGAGTTGGATGTTGTTCCATTGGACATCTGTGGGATTATTTTGGGAAGCCCATATCTTTATGATAGACAAGCAATCTTATATAGAGAGGAGAATAAGTACTTGCTTGTTAAGGATGGCATTAAATATATAGTTAGAGCACATCACATTAGAACAAGTCTTTCCTTGGTTACAATAGGGTAAATGAAAAGACTAGTTAATTCAAGCAAGACTTTTTGTCTCATGTTGATTAAGTCTAAGGAAAAATAATATTCTCAAGCTTTGGAAAAGTGTGATCCTAGACACAAGAATGAATTGGTTGAAATTATTTCTACTTACGATGATGTATTTCAGGATCCTAAGGGCTTACCCCCTAAAAGGGGAGTTCAACATGAAATTCAGCTATTTCAAAATTCTCCTCTCCCTAACATTGGCATGTATAGGTTATCAGTGGTGTAAAATAAGGAAATCAAAAAATAGGTAATGGATCTATTGGATAGAGGTGTTATTCATCCAAGTTCATCTCCTATTGGTTCGCCAATTATTTTGGTGCCAAAGAAATATGGCACTTGGTGAATGTGTGTTGATTTTCATGCTTTAAACAAAATCACTATTAAGAATCGTTACCCTCTTCCTCATATTGATGATATTTTGGATCAATTAAAACATGTTATTTATTTCACTAAGTTGGATTTGAGAAGTGGATATCATCAAGTAAGAATTAATGAAGGTGATGTGTGTAAAATTGCCTTTAAGAGAAAACAAACATTGTTTGAATGGCTTGTTATGCCTTTCGGGTTGTGTAATGCCCCGGCTACATTCATGAGATTGATGAATGATGTTTTTAGATAGTTCCTTGATGATTTTGTTATAGTTTACTTAGATGATATATTGATTTTCAACAAGTCATGGGAAGAGCATGTGATCCACATTAATAAATTCATGGATGCATTACAAAGGGAAAAACTTTATCTAAAAATGTCAAAATATGAATTTGGAAAGACCTCTTTGATATACTTGGGTTACATTGTAGGACATGGTGAATTGAAAATTGATCCTGCAAAAGTAGCAGTCATTGTTAATTGGCCTACACCCACTAACACAACTAAGGTTAGAAGTTTTCTTGGTGCAGTATAGTTTTGGAGGAAGTTTATTGCTCAATTTTCATATATTGCATCACCTTTGAATTCTTTGACAAGTGTGAAATAGGGATTTCAGTGGGGAGGCAAACATCAAAAAGCCTTTGACACTTTGAAAGAAAAGATAAGTACTGATCCAGTCTTGACACTTCCTGATATAAAATAACCATTTAAGATCGATATGGATGCAAGTGAGTATGCTATGGGTGCTATTTTAATGCAAGGTAAGAAACCAATTTGTTATCATTCTGAAACCTTTACAAGTGCAGTAAGAAAATATCCAACTTATGATAAGGAATTGTATGCATTGGTTTAAAGTGTTAAAAAATGGAAACATTACTTAATGGGCAAAGAAACAATAATACATACAGATCATCAACCTGTACAGTATTTCCAATCACAAACTAAGTTACAACAGTCTAGACACTTTCATTAGATGGGTTTCTTACAACAATTTCATCTTGTGATCAAGTATAAAAAAGGAATTTAGAATAAGGTTGCAGATATGCTATCTAGGCCTCCTATGGTTGTTGCATTTATTCTTTTACAACATGGTTCTTTGTCTCATGAAAGTTATAAAGAATAATATCTGAATGATCTTGATTTTTAGGATGTTTATAAAGACTTGATGAGTAGTAGACAAGTAGAAGAATTTGACTATCATGTACACAATGATCTTTTGTAGCATTTGTGTAAACTATGTATTCCTCAAAATGAGAGGGTGCACATGATTAGAGAAGAACATACTTCTCTTATTTCTAGTCATTTTGGAGTTGATAAAATGGTTGCACATTTGAAGATGTATTGTTATTGGCCTCGTATGCAGGAAAATGTTACTAAATATATAAAGGGATGTACTCTTTGTGCCACAAGTAAACCTAGTAATAGGAAATTGGGACTTTACACTCCTCTACCTGTTCCTACTCACCCCTGGGAAAGTATCTCCATGGATTTTGTGGGGGGGTTGCCTATGACACAAAGAAAACATGACTATCTATATGTGGTTTTGGATAGATTTAGCAAAATGTGTGTTTTGATTCCTTGCACTAAGCAAATTACTGGTAAAGGCACTGCACATTTGTTCTTTAAACATGTATGGGTTCATTTTGGTTTGACTACTTCAATTATTTTTGATCGAGATTCTTGATTTATTGGGGAGTTTTGGTCAACTTTGTGGGGACTAATGGACACTAAATTAAAAAAGAGCACTACATTTCATCCACAAATCGATAGACAAACAGAGGTCATGAACCGCACTGTGATACATTTGCTTAGGGGTTATAGCAATAAACATCCAAAGTTATGGGATGAATAATTATGTTACATACAACATGCATATAATTGGGCACTTCATTCTTCTACTATGAAATCTCCATTTGAAGTTTGTTATGGATACTTGCCTAAATCTCCTCTAGATGTTTGCTATGGACAAGATCCAGTTGTTGGTGAACCAAAAGAAGCCATTCAAGCCAAGAAGTCCATTGAACAAATATAGCTCATTCATCAGATTGTTCATACTCAATTGGAGAAAATTCAAGCCAAGTACAAAGCTAGGCATGACAAACATTGTATTGATCACCAATTTGTTGTAGGTGATATATTATGGCTTCACATTAGTAAGGAAAGACTGACAGGTGAAGGTAAAAAGTTGAAACCAATCTGGTATGGTCCTTTTTGGATAATGGAAAAAATTGGCACAAATGCTTTCCGATTAGATTTACCATCTTACATGTAGATTTATTCAGTTGTAAATGTGGAAAATTTGAAATTGTATGAGCCTCCAATGATAATTAATCATGATGAAAGTTTATCCATTCCTTTTATTGATGATTTTTCTCTTGAATATCTAACAGAATTACAGGAAGATACTATACTTGACAGGAATATGAAAAATTCACGAAGAGGTAATGTTGAATATCTTCATGTTGGTCTCAAAGGGATGCACCCAAGCAAGGCCAAATGGATGGAAGTCAGAAAGGTGAGGGAAAAATACCCTCACCTCATTCCCAATTAAATTCAACTTTTAGAGGTCCAAAAGTTCCCAGTGGGGAAGAATGATCTAGGTGGATCCATGTACCGTTTCATTTTTAAAAGTCTTCAAATTATGTTTGAATCATTTTCACATTGTAGTATTTGTTGAGAGCTTTCCAACGCTTCTTTTGGAATGAAAAATGGAGTCCCGATGCTCAAGATATAGCTAGTTGAAGAAATCTTGTGATAGGGGGTGTGGAAAGTGATGTGGCACTATTGAAAACATGCCAAGTGGACCAATAGCCACTTGACACGTGGAAAAATAATTCAATGCAAATAAAAATTTAGTTTGTTGTTTTTATTCACATGTTATTTGAAATTTTCAAACTTTGAAACAAGGTGCCAAAGAAACTGCCACATCACCCACCACATCATCCCACCAACCATGCATGGACCAAGTCAAATCAGTGGCCTAAGTGGGCACCTAAGTCTTAGGCATTTGAAAAGGGAACAAACACATCTATTTAAAGTATTAAAAACTAAATTCATAGCAAATGTGGGACAAAACCAAGTCAAAGGCACCAAAAAAGGAGGGAAAACATTTAAAATCTCATGCTAAGCACCTAAGGCTGACCTTTTCACTCTTCCCAAGCACCTAGAAAGGTGGGAGGTGGTTTTAAAATCCTGACCTACTGCCTAAAAGGTTAATGCCTTGACCACTTTAGCCACAGGAGGTGGTTTTGAACTCCTGACCTATTGCCTAAAAGGTTAATGCCTTGACCACTTTAGCCACAGAGGTCTAAGTGTTATAAAAGGGACTAATTTCTACTTGAACAGACACAAAAAGTTGACTATGTAAAGAGATTTAAGAAGGTTAGAGTCTTGTTATTGCTTTGTATGGCCTTGGGCCATTATTTTTAGGTCTAAGATATATTTTTACAAGTAAACAAAGATTAGAGAAGGTGAATTGAAGACTTGTATTGATTTTGGAAGCCATTTGTTGCACAAAATTATTGATAATCATCCTCACTTTAAACGGACCCATAGACGTAGGCTATTGAAGCCGAACTCCGTTATCAATTTGCTGGTGAATTCTTTAAATTTTCTTTGATTATTATTTATTTATGATCTTCATTATATATCTGGTTTTAATTTCTTTATACAAAATTAAGCAAAAAAATGAGAAATTGAAGGATCTCTTAAACCTGAACAAGTGTTTTTTCAAATATACTACACTTGTATTTTCAGTTTATAGATCAATTGACAACCTCCTAACAAGTGTATGCTTCTTGGACCTAGCTCACACTAGGCAATCCACTTAACTATCTTTCTAATAATGCCATTTGTTAGTGTTTTCTTATTTTTAGGTTATTCCATCCTAGCCAAAGAGTAATTCTCAACATTCATCTAGATTATGTGCGTATCACCAACTAGGTATTTCTACCACACCTTTATTACCATATATTTTCTCTTTAATACCTGATCTATAAGTGAACTTTCTTCTTAAAACTTTCTACGACATAAGCCAAAAGTGATCTAAAAATAATACTAAGTTAAACTCACTCTTAGTGTATGCTTGGATTGCCTTGAATTCTTTTATTTTTATTTTTCTTTATTTGAAGTGTGAATTTTCATCATTCCTTTCTTATTTTCTCACATGGTCTTTACTAGACAACAATTGAGAAATAAAACCAACCAAGGACCACCTTCCTCATCCTCCTCCTCTATGGAGTATACTTCAGATGTTAAGGATTCTCCTCCTCATTCTCCCCCTCTTTCCATGCCATTAATAGTTTTTTAGGGTGATGTGAAGTTTTCCACATTCCTTGATAACAACCCCATAACCCTCCAACATTATCTTAACATGATATCTTACCATCCCCCTATTTCTTTGGTTCCTCTCATGGATCCACCCTTTGGTATGCCTCATCCTCTTATGGTTGGTGTTACCTCTAACCAACCTTTGGTCACCCAAGCCTCTTCTTCTACCAATATCCCATCCACTACCACCACCAAAACCCAATCCAACATTCCAACATATAACCAAACCCCACCTACACCAACTAACACCTCCATTATAGGGGGAACCTTACCTATTATTATCTATACCCTACCTACCATGGGGATAACCTTTACTCCTATTTCCAACATTCCTCTTACAACCACCAACCAACCCATTTCTACCCCACTCCAAAATTTGGTACCTTCCATACCTCCTACCCTTTCACCCATTAGCACAAGAGTCACCACTCAACCTCAACCTACCACTTCAACCATACCTACAAATCAACCTTTGTCAATCCCTCAACAAATACCCATAACATCTTTTCAATATGTTTTTAATCCATAAGGATACATACCACCTTCTACCTAACCTTTTGTGCCCACATACCAATATGGGGCATCATCCTAACCTTCCATAACCACATACCAATATGTGGCATCTTATCAACCTCCCACCTCTTATCCATACATTATAGCCACCCAACCTCAACCAAACCTACTACCCAATTATGTAGATCCCCAAACTCAAATAGATTTAGTTAAGATGTTAATGGATAAAATGTCTAATATTGAATCATCTATTTCTAGAACTCATATCTTATTATCAAATATATAATGATCCAATCCATACATCCATTCCTATCTGACCTTATCCTCCATAATAAGAACTACCTAAGTTTCCTAACTCCAAGGTAAGGAGGACCCTCAACAACATTTGAGATAATTTCACCATTCTCATTATTTGGTCACATATCATGATTCTCTTCTTCTTCATACCTTCCCCATGTCCCTATCTTGACAAGCCTTGGATTGGTATAGTGTTCTTACCAAGCACTCTATCTTCTCCTTCTCTCAACTAGCCTAAATATTTTTAGATCAATTTTTAGTTAATATATCTAAAAAGGTTTCCATTACCGACCTTTACTCCATTAGGTAATTTGATGATGAATATATTATTGATTTCTAAGATATATGAAGAGGTATCATTAACCAACTTTCTTTCTCATTACCCCAACCAAATTGATTGAACTCTTTTCTCAAGGTTGTGCCAAACATATTTCTCCAACTCTTTAAGTTCAGAATTTTAGAAATTTTGATGAATCATTTACCATGACACATAAACTTTAAATTAGATCCATTTATGAAGGGAAATTGAAACTGAGAAATAAGAATTCTAGTTTTAAATCCAATGACCCTTCTTCAAACAAAACCACCAATCCATCCAACCATCCTAACACCAAGACAAAGGCAACTACAAACATAGTTGTCTTAAAATCCATTCCACCTATAATCATCAACCAACCAAATCAAATTAATTCTTATAACCCATAAAACCATCAAACTCACAACCAAAACCGAACCACTCTAAGGTAGTATACTCCCATATGGAATCATATGCTTCAATTTTTGATAAAATACTTAAAGATAACCTCATCCAAATTCCTCCTACCAAACCACCCCAACAATTTGATGCTTCTCACCCTGCACTTAGATGGTACAATTAAAATGATCTATGTGTCTTCCATGGCATTATTAGACATGATGTGAGTAGGTGCATTACCTTTAAATCTATTATCCAAAACATGATTGACAAAGGTGAACTTGCATTATATAATCCCAATTCATCTCTAAACCAATCATTAGACATCTTCCAGAAACCTTTTCCTAACCTTGCACCTTCTACCAACCATGACAATAGCCAACTGGAATCATCTCAAGCTCATAAGGTACACATGGTTAATGTTCTTATCATTGAACCTATTGTTGAGTAAACCATTACCTCAACTACCTCTTTTTCTACCCCACTTGTTAAAGTGGTGGAATCTTCTTCTATTCCTTTGGATAACCAAACAAAGAAATAAATCCCCTCTTTCAATTGAATAAACCATTGACCCAAACACCTCTCTTTTGATAGAAGTGCCAAAGGAGGCAACCATTACATCAACCCCTTCTTCCTCCAATCCACTTATTGAAGTGGTGGAATCACTACTCTTTCCTTTGAACATCCAAACAAAGGAAACAACCTCCCTTTTTCCATTCAAACAAACCACACCCTCCTTACCTACTGTAGAACCAACCACTCCTTCTTTGAAAACCACTCCAAAAGAAGATATCATCTCCTCTATTCTTTCCATAGAGACACCATCTTCCTCAACCATTGAACCTCCCACCCAAGACAAAGGTGAATAAACTATTCCCTCACCTAAACCTATGGGTTTAATATTTGAAACCGATAACCAAGGAATCAAACCCATCTATAAACTTTTTTCTAGATTAGTCCAAAATCTAGAGTTTACCTCTCAACACAAACTAGATAGGGCCACCTTTTATCACCATCTTAAGATACCCTACCAAAACAAAAAATTAAATTTAACCTCACTTACATCTACCCTCAAACCCATCATTACCTCAACATCAACTTTAGATACTTCTTCCTCCAAAACCATAAGGGAATCTTCTAACCCACCTCAATCTAAAATGGCTAAATCACCCTACACCTTCTTTGACCAAACCCATCAAGAATTTAGGAATACTTCCTACCCCTATCTTGGCTCATCCATCTTTGAAGTTGGACTTAACCCCATCAATTCCTCTAAAGAAACCTTTGACTAAACCTATCAAAAAGGTGGAACCACCTAAACCATCTAAAACCAGACCCATACCACCCCATTCTCTTTTACCTTCAATTTTTGGGCCTTATCCATCTACTATGCCAATTACCTATTCCTCCTCTAAACGACCTTCTCCTTTTATTCTACCTACAAATACCTCCACCAAAACAATAAAATACCCGTCATTCTTAACTAATATAGCTACCTCTACCTTCCCACCTATCACCAAATATTCACATTCCACCTCCAAACCAACCCCAACTAAAAAATCTCAAATGAAACCACCCACCAAACCATGCCACCACTTCTAACTTCTATGGTAAAGCCTACTCCCAAGAAGGATCCCACTCTTCAAACTAAAAACCCAACACCATCAACACCTTTGGTTGAATCCTATTCAACCATTCAAAAAAGGTTATTACAAACCTCTTATATAACCTTACCACCCATCAAACCTTCTAACCCCTCACATCTTAAATCAACATGGTTCAATGATAATTTGATTTGCTTATACCATAGGACATGAGGATAGGATATAGATAATTGTAAAGCTTTCTAAACACTTATCCATAACATATGGGATGAGGATGATTTGTTATTAGATGAGATCCCCTTGAGCCCCTTACCAACCTAACCACCAACTCTAACCATCCAACATTTACGTACTCCCCCACTCTCACCTAAGACTAAGGAGGAATTGAAGAAACAACCCAAACCAACACTTCCTCTTATCCACACCATTCATATGGTTACCTGATCTTGGGCCCAATAGAAAGATAAGGGAAAGGCAAAGGTGTCCATACCTTGCACCTACCCTTCAACCCCTTAACCTTCCAATAGAACCCAAACACATTCACCATTACCAAAACCCAAATTACCCATATTGGGTGCCTCCCATTCCAACCCTTATGAATCCATTTAGCATGTAGTGTTGAA
This sequence comes from Torreya grandis, assembly GCA_037957365.1. Taxonomy (NCBI): domain Eukaryota; kingdom Viridiplantae; phylum Streptophyta; class Pinopsida; order Cupressales; family Taxaceae; genus Torreya; species Torreya grandis. The sequence goes on along the minus strand of JARHVA010000917.1, from coordinate 2,307,982 downwards.
ATAACTTAACCAAACTATGATGAAAATGAGCTTATATGAATTAAGCAACACCTCACCACCTCACCATAAAACACTAATAAAGAATCTACAATCTATAGAGGTTTAAACTAAATATCTTCAACCTATTTTAACCTTTGTCATAACCCTTCAACTTTCCACCCTAGTCACCTTTAAGGATTCAAAAATACCTTTTGTGCATCCTAAGGATCCTGATCCTCCCCTCTTTATCATGGCATACATCAATCAAACCTGCATCAAGAGGGTGATTATTGATGGAGGGGATATTATCAATATTATCTCCTCCCATGCTTATGACCAACTTGACTTTCCCAAGAACATCATATCTAAAACTATAGTGGTTCTTTTCTCTTTCAATGACACCATGGCCATTACCTTGGGAATAGTTATTCTCTATATTCGCTTGGGACCAACACCATTCCAAAACTCTTTTACATTATAGAGGGCAAGTTCTAATATAAAATTTTGTTTGGATTCCCTTGGATATATGATATGAGTTGTGTCCCTTACACTTTGCATCGTTACATCAAATTTGAGCATGAAGGTCATGTCATCACCATATTAGTTGACCCTAGTCCCTTAGCATCTTGCAATATGACATATAGGCCTGATGATTTTCTTCTTCCTCATCTATCCATCTCACCTTCAACTACCACCAATCCTACCCCTATCACTGATGAAACTTCAACTAACTCAACCATCCCTTCTTCATATATCCCTATAGAGGAACCTTAGAACCACATTCCAACATATCTCACTTGGGGAATACCTTATTTTAGCTTTGGATGCTTTCCCTACTCCTCAAGAGTATGGGAACCTCATCCATGATCCTAGTTATTACCCTAATATTAGAACCATCATCCCTTTCAAGCCACCCAATCATCAAACTAACTTCATCTATGGGGGACTCGACCATCCACTTTTTGCTACCACTATTACCCCTCATATCCAGCTATTCACCTCTGAATTTTCATATCTCAATAAAATCTCATTTACCAAAGCTTACCTTTATTGGTGTGATTGGAAGGGGTTTGGCCTTGGCCTTTATGAAAATGGACATCATGAGCTACCCATAATCAAAACTCAAAAAACTTAGGAGTTATTTTCCCTTAGGTTCATACCACCAAAATAACCCACCTCACCAAAACCCATCACCACCATTGACAAGGATGTCCCATCCTCACCAACCCCATCTCCCTTGAAGTCTAAAGACTTTGATATCATCCCACCTACCTTTTTATTTATCAACACTCTTAGTTTAGGCCCTCTAACCTATCAAAAGGATGGTTAAAGTAAAACTCTTCCTCTCATCATCTTAAAATGGTAGAAAATGATTCTTCTACCATCAACACCATCCAACATCAAGATGATGATTCCATTCTCACCTATCTTAGTGTGAAGGAATATTCTATCCATAAATCTCTTCCTTATGAAAACCAAAATATGTTTAATAGATCTACCATTAATGTCAACTTAGGTACTTAGGATAACCTTTACATCATCAAGATTAGATAATCCTTGAACCCCACAGAACAATAGGATTACCCTTCCTTATTTCATGACCATAGCATATAATTTGCTTGGTCTTATTAAGATATTCCCATAATTGACCCATCCATTGATCTCCATAAAAATTTTACCCATCCTGATGCTAAGCTTGTTTAGCAAAAGCTTCATAGGATACACCCTCACATCGCCCTTCTAGTCAAAGAGGAACTTCAATGCCTCTTATTATTGACTTCATCCAACCCATTGATTATCCACAATGGGTTTCTAACATAGTTACCATTATAAAACCTACTAGGGGACTTCACCTTTGTATCAAATTTCATGACCTTAACCTTGTTTGTCCAAAGAATAACTTTCCTTTGCCTAGCATTGACCAACTTTTTGATCTTACAGCTGGCCATGAGATGTTATCTCTTATGGATGGTTTCTTAGGATACAATCAAATCTTGATTACCCCCAAATATCAACATAATAACTCTTTCATCACCCCATGGGGAACCTTATACTACATAGTCATGCCCTTCAATTTAAAAAATGTTGGCATGACCTATCAATGAATCATGACCTATATCTCTCCATGACCTATATCTTCCATGACCTCATCCATAAAATTTTAGAGGACTATGTGGATGATACCCTTGATAAATAAAAATATTTCAAGGATCATCTTGATGTTATTAAAATCATCTTTGAACACCTCATCCATTTTCATGTCAGACTTAACCCCAATAAATGTATCTTTGGGGTCCTTTTAGGAAAGCTTCTTGGCTTCATTATCTCTCTTCAAGGAATTGAAATAGACCCTACCAAATTAAGATAAATCTTGGAGATGTTGCCTCCTACCCCACTTAAGCAACTTTTTAGCTTACAAGGGAAGCTCCAATCAATCTAATGATTCATATCTCAGTTATTTGATAGATGTCAACTTTTTCACCATCTGCTTAAGAAAGACACCTCCTTTGAGTGGACCAAGGACTACCAATAAGCCTTTAATTCACTCAAAGAATACCTTCTTTCTCCACCTATTTTCACCCCTCCTAAAGAGGATCAACCTTTATACCTTTATGTCTTCACCACTGATCATTCCCTAGGGGTAATCCTCACTCACTATGATGAATAGAACAAAGAGAAAGTAGTCTACTACATAAGTCAAACACTTATAGAGTATGAGACTCAGTAATCCCATCATGAGAAACTTTGCCTCACACTCATCTTCATAACTTCCAAGCTTTTCCATTACCTTTTTAATCATAAAACCTACATCATCACTAACACTGACCCACTCAAGTACATGTACTCCCAACCATACCAAAACTAGTGTATGGCTAAGTGGCTCATGATTTTAGCTGAGTTTGATCTTAAGTTCCTTTAATAAAAGTTAATTAAAGGTTAAGTGATTGTTGATAAATTGTCTAAATCTCACTTACTATATAACCAACCATTCCCTCTTGAATTTCTAGATGATTCCATCTCAACTCTTTCTCAAGAGGACCCCACCTATTTAATGGCCATGTTCTTTGATGGCTCCAAATGCTAGCATGGTGGGGGTGATAAAATTATTCTCATTCCTATAGATGGTGAACCTATTCCCCTTTACTTTAAACTTGAATTTGAGTGCACCAAAAATATGGCTAAGTATGAAGCCATAGTCATAGGTTTTTAAACTGCTTTAGCCTTAGGAGTCAAGAAAATCAACATCTTCGATGATTCCCAACTTGTAGTCAACTAGTTAACAAATCTTATCAATGTAAAAATGATATCCTACTAAAGTAAAAAATACTTATAGATGTACTCTTAGCATAATTCAATCATTACCTTATCCAATCTATTCCATGATCTACTAACAAGTTTGTAGATACAATGGCTTTCCTTTCTTCCCAAATCCCATCTCAACCTTCTAACTCTAAGTTCTTTGTTACCATCCACTATTTTATTACCCCATCTTATCCATTCTGACATTCCTACCATTTTTATTGTGTAATTATCTCCATCATACATGTGGTATGAACAAACATTTGATTACCTCAACCTCAATATCATTCCTCCTAACCTCTCTAGGAATGCCCAAAGAGCCTTTGTCTAGAGTACCTCTAATTATACCATACAAGGGGGAATCCTTTACAAATGCAGTTTTGATGACCTCCTTTTCCATTTTCTTCATATTCATGAAGCTTCCTATGCCATCAAGGAAACACATGACATGATCTATGAGGGACATTTTAGTGGTTTAACTATCGCTAAACACCTCCTTCACCTTGGCTACTATTGGCCCACCTTTAACCAATACTAATTTAATTATGTAAAGAAGTATGTTAAATGTTAACAATATGCTAATTTATACCATGCACCTACCCATGGCCTTCAAGTATCTAAATACTTTTGGCCATTCTCATAATGGGGCCTAGACTGTATTAGGGAAATCAATCCTCATTCATCACAATGACACCAATCCATCATTACTACCACTATGTATTTTAACAAATGGGTGGAAGCCACTCTTCTCATCTCCACCAAAGCCAAGAAACTTATCAACTTCATCAACCATCAATTTTGTTTTCACCATAAGATCATCACCAATAATGGTAAATACTTAAGAACAAGAAAGTCCAATGTCTTTGTGATGAATTTGGCATTAAGTTAAGATTTTCCTTGCCTTACCATCCACAAGAAAATGGATAGGTGAAAGCCTCTAACAAAATCCTTAACAAAATGATGACCAAAGTAGGTAGTGCTTCAGGTTAGGATTGGCACTTGCATATCCCTTCACTTTATGGGCCTATCACACTAGCATTCTAACCTCTATGGGTGATACCCCTTTTTCTCTAGTCTTTAGATTAGAGGAAATTTTACCTCTCAAAGTTTAGATTCCCTCTCTATGTATATCTTTTCAAGAGATCATTTCTAAGAGTGACTATTGTCAAAAACATCTAGTATGACTTGAGCTACTCATTAAACATCACCTTGTAATGCTTAACCATATTCATGTCTACCAAGAACGAATCAAACGTGCCTACAACAAACATCTAATTGAATGAGAATTCAATATTAGAGACCTCATCCTTAAGGAAAACCAACATGTAACCAATATAGAGAAAATTGAAAGTGACAAATTTGCTTTCAATTGGCTTGGACCCTACATCCTTACCCGTAAGTATGGATCAAGAACTTATTATTTGTCCTCTCTTGAAGGCAAACCAAAACCTAAGCCTCTCAATGCTTTGTATCTACATCTTTTTTTTGTTAAATAAGGATAAAACTCATTCTTTTATTTAACTTAAGCTTGTCCCTTGTTTTACAATATTTTCACCTTTATCTACCTATCCCTCTCCCTTTGAGGATAACCAATTATAACATAGAACCACGCTATTAACCATCACAATTATAGACTAATCCTAAATATGGGTACCACAACTCTACCCATAGCATGATTCTCATGGATACTTTTCTTCTCTAATAAGATGAAATCCAATTATCCTTTGTCCCTCAAACCCCTCCTTTCACCTTCTTGTGCTAAAATTTTTTCCCTTATAAAGGAAAACCTCTAATCCTGAATAAACTTGTCCATGTCTAAAATTAGAAAATCAACCATAATTCATGATACCAAAATATAATTTAGGTCACATATTTCTAGCATTATAGACTTCTCCCTTGAATGATAGTTATCCAAAATCTTCTAAATCTATTAAAAGGATAGACTACTCCCTTGAAGGATAGCTACCAAACATACAAACCCAAACGTATACCACTCCCTTGAAGGATGGATAAGTCAAATGGGTTAAAATCAATCATTTTAAGCTTCTTACATTGATTAGCTTTACAAAATATTAATAATAAAAGCAATAAACAAAAGACCCTATATCAAAATTAGCTATCCCAAGAAATTTGCAATCAAATTTCATATCGAACATTAGTAGACTTCCTGCATTGATCAGTCTACACCTAACATTAAGACATGGAATTATCTACTATGCTTCCTAGGTCACCTAAAGAAGGGGAAAACTAACCCATTTAAGGTTACCTTAACTATCCACCCATTTACCTTTCACCTATTACATATCTTCCCTATATACCATCTTTTAATCAAGGGATTTTGAGCTTACTTGACATGATTATGATTAAGATACTTGTTTATCAACCTAAGCATGCTAATGTGAAGCATTCAAAAGGCTTAGTTTCCTTAAGCCAATCTAACTTTAGGTTTATTAGGTCCTTACCAATGAAAATGGCATCACATTTATTTTATTATCTTTCATTATTGGTTCATGTAGACATACATCTATTGATTCTCGTCTCTTTTTCCTACATTTAGTTTGTTATCTAACTTACTTTATGTATTTTCATCTCCATAACATCAATCATAATCACATTACATCTCCATGATCATCAACAACAAACATCAATGATGAACACAACATTATGAACTATATCCATGAACCACATCATATATTTATCTATGATCAAAACATCATAAATCACATCACAAATCTCCTATTTCTCTATAATATAATCCTATCCATCAAAAACATCATATCTATGAACAAATCATCATAAACCATGTCATCATTCTATTTATCATAAACATCACAATAATTCAAAACATCATCATATATAATTACATTATAAACATCATCAATCACCATAATCAAATCATCCATCACATATCCATGATCATATCTATGAACAAACATCATCATATAACATAATAAAATCAACATATATATCATGTCATCATATCCTGAACACCTATAAACATCATCACATGCCTAAGCTAAAGAGATCAAATATCATCTCATAAGCATAAACAATCATAACAACAATATCATAAAAATTTATAAACATCATAACATAATCAATATATAAATCATGTCCATCATATAAAAATATATGTAATAATATATATATATATATATATATATATATATATATATCTCATATACATCTTGCATCATTGGCATGTAGGTCGGTATAAAAATCAAAAACATATGCATCATATAATATCATAAATCAAGCCCTTAGGGCACCACTACCACTCACTCCTCCACTTACACTACCATTTAGTGATGCCCCCCTAACCTACCTACCTGACCCACTATATAAGGCCACTATCTTAGAGTACCTATAATTGGACCACCTACGAAATTGGCCATGTACTCTCCATATCAAAGCTCCAAATGCAACTAAGCCATCACTATCACCTCATAATATCTAAACTCTTGAATGGTAGCTAAGTACTGTGTCATAAGAATTATCAAATCCTCTTATAGGTGCCCCTATTGGTTCTACCAACATTCTTACCCTCTACCTCAGTGAATCTCTCTCTTGAGTCACTAACCTAAGAGAGATCCTCACCTGATCTCACTCTCCTATTATCATCACTACCTGACCCTATAAAATGATAATTTAGCCCTACAAAGTGGCCACCTGTCCTTATAATCTAGTGATTTGAGCCTGTGCCACTATAAGTTCTACCTATGCCTATCCATCTTGGCCACCACATTATACCAATGCCCCAATGAGATCCACATCCATGGGCTACTAATCCCCATCACCCCATCCAAAATTGGTCACTACATATAAACTAGCGTTGTACTCTCCATATCAAAGCTCCAATGGCAATCAAACCAGCACTATCACCCCATAATATCTCAAATCCTCAATGGTGGATAAGTATTGTGTTATAAGAATCATATCATGCCTTCTTGTAGGTGACCCTACTAGTATTGCCACCACTTCTACCCTCTACCTTAGTGAATCTCCTAAGTCACTAACCTAAGAGAGATCCTCACCTGATCTCACTTTCCTATCAACATCAACACATGACCCTATAAAATTATAATTTGGCCATATAAAGTGGCCACTTGTCCCTATAATTTGGTGATTTGGGCTTGTGCCATTGCAAGTGCTACTTGTGCCTATCTATCCTAGCCACCACCTTGTACCAGTGCCCCAATAGGATCCACATCCATGGGTTAATAGCCCCCATCACCCCATCCAAAATTGGTCATTGCATATAAACCCTAATACCATGTTGTATATCCATCCACCACACTAACATCTTCTATCACTTCTTTAGCTAGTGGCTCCTTATGATCCAAAAATATGTATTGTGGCTACAGCTCTAGAATTATAAACTCAGCATCCTCCCTCCTATATCTTAGGAACACTATAAAAATCCCCTACATGAGGCTAAACTTCTTCCAAACTTAGTCAAATTGGATGAGCTTGATCTCCCCATCCTACCTCCCATATATCCATCACTAAATCTATAGTGATAAAGTGTAATAGTTATATTTGGCCTAACTCAGCTAACCCACATATGGCCTACAAATGACATCACCCACTATGAGACCCTCCAAGGCATCTCAAAACTAGTCAATATCTCTTACAGCACCACCAACACCTATTAGAGCATAATCTCCCCTCCATATCAAGAAACCCACTCTATAATCTATCAGAGTGTAGCCATCTTATGGTATCCCCAAAGGTCTTAACACTTGAATGTGCTCATATACCCAGTAATGGAGTACAAACCCAACACTGATATCATATCACCTATGTTATTGAAAGTCCCTGAGCTCTTTATATATCTAGACTAATAACACTAGTGCCCACCCAAACACAATCCTTTTTAACAACATATCCACCAATATTCCTAGTAGTAGATAAGGGAATTGTCCACTAATCAAATTAGGCAAAGAAAAATAAGACAATACCATCATCATCATCATCAATAAATAATGGTCTCTTGGAACCCATTGTATAGTTTCCCATAGCTAAAACCACTTCCATGATACCTGGCATGGACCCAATCTACTCTATATAATAGATCCATATGATAATCCTTCTCCTCACTCTTGATGTGATAAATAGGCTAATCTTGAGTGGGTAGTTGTGTAATCCTATGAACATCCTCTAGGAGGATGCTAAGCTCTCCAGTTAGCCACTAAAAAGTGTTTATGGCTAGGTCCCATCTCTCAATGAGAGTCACAATCATGGCCACATCGCACAATAGGTGTTGATAGTGTCTCATGGCCCCTAAACTTACCTCTCCATGTGCCTCCACTTATCATTAGTCATCCCATTAGAACCTCTACAAATATCTTAGGGACTTGGTCCCTCATTTGGATCTAGTCATGTGCTTGCAAAAATAAACATGTCAGCATGCACACTTAGTTTTCCATTTCCATCTCTCATTTCCATGTGTATCACTCATACCCCCAGAACCACCTACATCAACTTACATCCACCTATATCCACCTAATTTACAATACTAACACAAAACTATTACCTCTACGACACTACCTATAACATTTGAATAACAATCTATCACCACCCGCCACATTTAGACCACTCTACCCACAACTAATTCCTAATTTTTCAATATCCTACCTTAACGTATCACACCTTCCCTAAAACTATAAAACCTAAACCTAACTCCATTTAACAACTTTTTCCATAGAACATTCCAACTTGACACTTCTACCCCAAAACCACTAACCAATCAATTAACACACCAACTATTCTAAATCTTACACTTAACACTTTAATCAAACAAACCATTTTAACAACTCCTCAAATAAACCTTTTTCAAACAAAACTTCATCTACACCTTTTTTAAAAAATTTACATAAAACAATCAACCATCTATGGTTGGACCAATAGTCGATGGTTATGTTACCCACTTTACCCTCAATTTTTCACCACTAACAGTCAATCAACTATCAATGGTCAGGTTGAACCGTTGATGGTCACTGTATGTGATCATCAACGGTGAAAACCCCAAAACATACCCACCCAAAAACATGACCAAATAACTAAATTCAATAATTAAACTACCTATCACTATCCTACAACCTATTCCCCAACTAAAATTTCCTTCTAACCCACAAATCACTCACTAGTGTTTTTATAATTTCACCAAAAACCTAAATTAGGGCATCATGGACCAAACAAATTCAAAACCCTATCAAATTGATTTGCACCTACTCAAAATCAACTTTAACACATCAAATCAACTAAACTATCAAGTTTAAAATGTCTCCTACCTCATTCCTTGATCATTATCAAGGTCAGAGTCCACATCTAGCCACTCAGCCACAACCTCATCTACCCTCTATCTTAGTCAACACTCAATCAATCAACCTGCACCTCAGCACTGACTCTATTAATCTCCTTATTAAATGCCAAAGTGAAAAAATGCTAGAGATTGAAATACATGAAAGTTAGCAGTCAAAAGTGAAAATGAAATTTCATTTACACTTTTTATGTCCCAAATTTCTTGGGTTTCCCTTTGACCATCGACGATGAAGGTGACCATCACTAGTCAACCTTGGGACCCCTAACCATCAATGGTCAGGGTTCACCCACTTTTAAATTTTTAATCACCCCCCATAGGTGCTAAACTTTAGAGATCACCTAATCTCACTTCAACCATAACTTGAACTTTTAAAGATTACCCTTCTTTGACAAACCATTTGACCATGTCCACCTCAATGTTTGTTATTTTTGACCTAAACTATTTGCACATTTTCTAATGACCTTAAATTGGTATTTTTTATTACACCAACCATTTTTTCCATGTTGACCATTTAAATTTTGCACCACCTAGTGCATGACCATACCATTTATTATTTTTCAAGGGATCACTTCCTACCTTAGATACCCACAAAAACATTGACCCTGTCTAGGAGACTTATAGAGTCACCTAATCAACTATGAGCAACATTGTGGACTAGTTACCCTATCACTTATTCTTCTAAAATTGACCTTATTTTTACCAACATTGGCAACTTTAGTCTTTGCATGATCTTGAATATCACACTTAGTCATATTTTGGGCATGTGTTTGCATTTCAAATATCCAACCCCTTTATCACCACCTAGTGACTCACCATCAAATGCTTATCAAACTGTGAGTCAATTTTGGTTTCACCTCATCAAATCCTAATATGAGGGGGAACACCTCGTCCCATACTCGAGATAATTAGACCTTTTACCAACACTCCATTTTTTATTTTAAATCTTTTTTAATTCAAAGACACATATTAAAAAGGGGTAAAATGTAGACACTAGAAAATTGCACCTGATAATTTTAGTTTTCAAAATGCCTTGAACCCTTATAGACCCTCAATGAACCTTGAGTCTAGTTAATCACCTAGTTAGCTAACTCATAAACTTACTAACCTAAATTTTAACTTACCCTTTTTAACTATTTTTTAGACTACTTTCACTTTTGGACACTCAACCACTGATGATCAGCCTAACTATCAATAGTTAGCCTGACCATCAATGATCAGGTCTCTTCACCTCCTTAACTTCCTAACACATCAACTAATTATGTATAAGTTAACAAGGCACCATTTAATATATTCACCTTATATAGTTCTAATGAACTTCCAAGTATTATGATCAGTAACCTCACACTCTAGGGAACCTTCCATCTTCCATCTCTCTTTGCCTATTAAAGAAGGGGAGTGGGAGGTGAAAATGATCAATCACAAGAGTTATCAAGCATATAGGTATTCAAGGTCTCCAAAATCTATTCTTATTCCAACAACTCAACATCAAAAAAAGATCCCCAAACCTCTATTGAATTTGCTTTTGAATCCAAAGTACCATTACTCTGGCAAAATTTCTTCAGCCTTCCACCATCAACCAACTAGCAAGCTACAGGTATATCAGTAATTTGGCATTGTTATTTTAGATTTTTGAATTATCTAACCTAATCATACTTTTTTTCACCTTATTTCCTCTCTATTATATCCTCAACAAAACCTATATCTACCCATATACCTATTTTTCAATTCTTTTTTGATCACCTTCAAGAACACATAGGTAACCATCAATGATTAGCACAACTATCAATGGTCACCCCAACCACTTATGGTTACCCAACCACCAATGATCAACCTAACTATTGATGGTTCACCCAACCATTGATGGTTCACCCAACTATTGATGGTCACTATGGAAAATAATAATAACAAGTTATTTTTAGTCCCTTGCCCCCAACCAAACCTAACCTTTTATGTTCCTACCTATTCATAGTCCCTCTTCTAATTTTTTGAACTAGACCCTACCTAATTTAGCATGAGTATTGACCTAATTTTACTAGATCTAATCATTTTATTTAACAAGAATTCTACTTTCTTCTTGTATTGCATTTCATTTATCTTATATAAGTACCTTACTTTATCATTTCTGACTTGATTGTTATCCATAGTGGATTGATAGCCTCCTAACAAGCGTATGCTTTTTAGATCTAGCTCATGCTAGGTAGTCCACTTTATTATAATTCTAACAATCCCCTTTATTAGTGTGTTCCTATTTTTAGGTTATTCCTTCCTAGAGAAAGAAGGTTTTTTGGCATTCATCTGGATTACATGTACATCACCAACTAGGTATTTATACCATACCCTTATTACTAGTTATTTTATCTTTTTCCAAAATTAAGAAATGAGTGAAAATTAATAGAAACATTTTGGAACACACAATGGGACCTTAGCATCATCTAGGTGCCCCTTTTTCTTCCTCTATTCTATGCTCATCGAATGAAATCTAAAATTTCTTTTGGCATAAAATAAACCCATTACATTACATTGATTGATTATTTATTTTAGTTCATCTAGTAACTTAAAAGCAAAGTAATTAATCATAGTTTTCACTCTTGTTATCACACACTTATCCAAACACATAATCAATCAACATATCAAAACAAATTTGAGACAAGACTTGACTAGGATTTCAACACCTAGTGGTCAACCTTACTCTTTCTCGATAATCCTACTTGGAGGTCATTACTAAGAGGAGAACCAACTCAACTCTCTAGTTGAGTATAAACTCTAAAATTTAGTATATCTTGGCTAAAAACTTCAAACACTTATCAATGTAATGTGTGAAGTGAGGGGGTAGGCCCCAATACCAAGACACATACTGAAAATCAATACAAATTTCTCTCTTGAACACCTAAACACAACCTAAAACTAACCATAGATTTCCTCTTTAGTACCCGATCTACAAGCTTTCTTCTTCACACTTTCTAAGGCAAAAGATAAAAGTGATCTAAAAAGAATCTTAAGTTTAAACACACTCTTAGTGTATGTTAGATTTCCTTGAATTCTTTTATTTTTATTTCTCTTTGTTTAAAGTGTGACTTTTCATCATTCCTTTCTTATTCTCGCATGTTCTTTACTAGATAGTAGTTGAGAAATCAAACCAACGAAGGACCACCTTCCTCATCTTCCTCCTCTATGGAATATAATTTAGATGTTGAGACTTCTCCTCCTTGTTCTCCCCATCCTACCATACCATGGATAGTTGTTGAGGGTGATACAGAGTTTGCCACATTCCTTGATAACAACCCCATAACCCTCCAACATTATCTTAACACCATATCTTACCATCCCCATGTTGCGTAAGTTCCTCCCATGGATCTACCCTTTGGTATGCCTCCTCTTATGGTTGGTGTCACCTCTAACCAATTTTTGGTCACCTAAGCCTCTTCTTCTACCAATATCCCATCCACTAACACCATCAAAACCCAATCCAACATTCCAACCTATAATCAAACCCCACCTACACTAACCAACACCTCTACTATAGGGGAAACCTTACCTCTTTTTACCTATACCCCACCTACAATGGGTATATCCTCTACTCTTATTTCCACCATTCCTCTTACCACCAGCAACCAACCCATTTTTACCCCACTCCAAAATTTGGTACCTTCCATACCTCTTACCCTTCCACCCATTAACACAAAAATCACCACCCAACCTCAACCTACCACTTCAACCATACCTCTAAATCAACCTTTGTCAATCCCTCAATAAATACCCATAATATCTTACCAATATGTTCCTAATCCTAAAGGATACATACCACCTTCTACCCAACCTTTTGTGCCCACTTACCAAATGGGGCATCATTCCAACCTTCCATGACCACATACCAATATGTGTCATCTTCTAAACCTCCCACCTCTTATCCATACATTTCAGCCACCTAACCTCAACTAGACCTACTACCTAACTATGGATCTCCCTAAACTCAAACAAATTTAGTTAAGATGTTAATGGATAAAATGTTTAATCTTGAATCATCTATTTCTAGATCTCATAACTTTTTATCTTATGATAAAATATGTAATGAGCCCATCCATCCATCCATTCTTATCTGAACTTATCCTCCACAATGGGAACTACCTAAGTTTTCCAAGTTTTAAGGTAAGGAGGACCCTCAACAACATTTGAGAGATTTCCACCATTCTTGCTATTTGATCACATATGATTATTCTCTTCTTCTTCATACCTTTCCTTTGTCTCTATCTAAACTAGCCATGGATTGGTATAGTGCTCTTACCAAGCACTCTATCTTCTACTTCTCTCAACTAGCCCAAATATTTTCAGATCATTTTTTAGTTAATATATCTAAAAAGGTTTCCATTATCGACCTTTACTCCATTAGGCAATTCGATGATGAATCAATTCTTAATTTTGTATCTAGATGGAGAGGTCTCATTAACCAACTTTCTTCTCATTACCGTAACCCAAATTGATTAAAATCTTTTATCGAGGTTGCACCAAATATATTACTCCAACTCTTCAAGTTCAGATTTTTAGAAATTTCAATGAAGCATTTATAGTGTCACATAAACTTGAAATTAGATTCATTGATGAAGGGAAATGGAAACTAAGAAATAATAATTTTAGTTTTAAATCCAATGAACCTTCTTCAAATAAAACCACCAATCCATCCAACCATCCCAACACCAAGACAAAGGCAACCATAAACACGATTATCTTAAAATCTGCTCCACCTCCAATCATCAACCAAATAAATCAAATTAATTCTTCTAACCCATCAAACAAATAAACTCAAAACCAAAACCAAACCAAACCAATGTATTATACCCCTCTAGGGGAATCATATGCTTCATTTTTGGATAAACTACTTAAATTTAACCTCATCCAACTTCCTCCTATCAAACCACCTCAACAATTTGATGCTTCTTTCCCCACACCTAGATGGTATAATGAAATTGATCTATGTGCCTTCCATCATGTTATTGGACATGATGTGAGTAGGTGAAATACCATTAAATCTATTATCCAAAACATGATTGACAAAGGTGAACTTGCATTAGATAATCCCAATGCACCTCCAAAATAATCATTAGACATCTTTTAGAAAACTTTTCCTAACCATGTACCTTCCACTAACCATGATAATAGCCAATCGGAATCATCTCATGCTCATAAGGTACACACATTTAATGTTTTTACCATTGAACCTATTATTGAGTAAACCATTACCTCAACTAACTCTTTTTCAACCCCACTTATTGAGGTGGTGTAATCTTCTTCTATTCCTTTAGACAACCAAACAAAGGAAGGAACCCCCTCTCTTTCAATTGAATAAACCATTGACCCAACCACCTCTCCTTTGATATAAGTACCAAAAGAGGCAACCATTACATCAACCCCTTCTTCCAATCCATTTATGAAAGTGGTGGAATCACTACTCTTTCCTTTTAACATCCAAACAAAGGAAACAATTTCCCTTTTTCCATTCAAACAAACCACACCCTCCTTAGCTATTGTATAACTAACCATTCCTCCTTTGGAAACCACTCCAAAGGAAGAGATCATCTCCTCTATTTCTTCCATAAAGATACCATCTTCCTCAACCATTGAATCTTCCACCCAAGACAAAGGTAAAGAAACTATTCCCTAACCTCAACCTATGGGTTTAATATTTGAAACCAATAACCAAGGAATCAACCTCATCTATAAACCTTTTTCTAGATTAGTCCAAAATCTAGAGTTTACCTCTCAACCCAATCTAGATAGGTCCACCCTTTGGCACCATCTTGGGATACCTTACCAAAATAAACAAGAACCTTTAACCTCACTTACATCTACCCTCAAACCCATCATTACCTCAACCTAATGTTTAGATACTTCTTCCTCCAAAACCATAAGGGAATCTTCTAACCCACCTCAATCTAAAATGGCTAAATCACCCTACACCTGTTTGACCAAACCCATCAAGAATTTAGGAATACTTCTTACCCTAGCTTGGCTCATCCATATTTGAATTTGGACTTAACCCCATCAAGTCCACCAAAGAAACCTTTGACTAAACCTATCAAAAAGGTGGAACCACCCAAACCATCTTGAACTACACCCATACCACCTCCTTCTCTTTTACCTTCAATTTTAAGACCTCATCCATCTACTATCCCCGTTACATATTCCTCCACTAGAAAACCTTCTCATTTTATTCTACCTACAACTACCTCCACCAAAACAACAAAATCCCCATTATTTTTAACTAATCTTGCTACCTCTACCTTCACACCTATCACTAAATCTTCACCTTCCACCTCTAAATATTCTACCTCCAAACCAACCCCAACCAAACAATCTCAAATGAAACCACCTACCAAAACTATGCCACCACTTCCAAATTCCATGGTAAATCCTACTCCCAATAAGGCTCCTTTCTTCAAACCAAAAACCCAACACCATCACCACCTTTGGTCGAATCCTATTCAACCATTCTATAAAGGTTGTTTCAAACCTATTTTATAACCTTACCACCCTTAAAACCTTTCAACCCCTCACATCTTAAACCAACATGTTTTAATGAAAATTTGATTTGCCTATACCATAGGACAATAGTACATGATATAGATAACTATAAATCTCTCTAAACACTTATCTATAACCTATGGGATAAGGATGTTTTGTTATCAGATGAACCTCTCTTGAGCCCCTTACCAACCCAACCACCAACTCAAACCATCCAACATTTACCTACTCCCCCACTCTCACATAATACTAAGGAGGAATCAAAGCATCAACCCAAACCAACACTTCATCTTATCCACACCATTCATATGGTTACCCGATCTTGGGCCCAAAAAAAAGATAAGGGAAAAGCAAAGGTGTCTATACTCTAGACCTACCCTTCAACCTTCCAAAAAAATCCAAAAACCTTCACCATTACCAAAACCCAAAGTATCCATCTTGGTGCCTCCCCTTCCAACCCTTCTAAATCTATTCAATGTGTATTGTTGAAACAACTTCACCAAACTCTGGTGAATATGAGCTTTATGAATTACTCAACACCTTACCACCTCACTATCAAAAATTTATAGAGATTATACAATCTATAGATGTTCAAACCAAATATCCTCAACCTTTTACAACCTTTGTCGAATCCCTTTAAATCTCTACCTTAGTCAACTTTAAGGATTCAAAAATACCTTATGTGCATCTTAAGGATCATAATCCTCCCTCTTTATCATAGCATACATCAACCAAACCTGCATCAAGATGGTGATGATTGATGGAGGGGTTAGTATCAACATTATCTCCTCTCATGCCTATGACCAACTTGACTTACCCAGGTACATCATGTATAAAACTATAATGATTTTTTGCTCTTTAATTGACACCATGGCCATTACCTTGGGAACAGTTGTTCTCCATATTTGCTTGAGACCTCACACCATTTTAGAACTCTTTTATATTATATAGGGCAATTTCTAATACAAAAAAATTCTTAGACACCCTTGGATCCATGCTATTATTTGTGTCCCTTCCACTTTATATCATTACATTAAATTTGAGCACAAAGTTCATGTATCACCATACTAGCTAACCCTAGTCCCTTTACATCTTGTAATATGATGTATAGGCATAATGATGTTCTTCTTCCTCATCCATCCACCTCACCTCCAATTACCACCAATCCTACCCTTATAATTGAAGAAGCTTCAATGAGCTCATCCATCCCTTCTTCACATATCCCTATAGAGGACCCCTTAGAACCCACATTCCAATGTCTCTCACTTGGATAATACTATATTCTAGCCTTGGATGCTTTCCCTACTCCCCAAAAGTAATGTAACCTTACCCACAATCTTAGTTATTACCCTAACATTAAAACCATCATCCCTTTTAGGCCACCTAATCATCTAAACAACTTCATCTATTGGGGTCTCAACCATCCACTTCTTGCTACCACTACTACCTCTCATATTCAACCATTCATCTCTAACTTTTCATATCTCAAAAAACCCACATTTGCCAAAAATTACCTTTACTAGTGTGATTAGAATGGGTTTGGCCTTGGAAGTTATGAATAGGGACCTTACGAGCTACCCACAATCAAAACTCAAAAACCTTGGGAGTTATTTGGCCTTAGTTTCATACCATCAAAATATCCCACCTCACCAAAACTGATCACCACTATTGATGAGGATGTCCCATTCTCACCAACCCCATCTCCCTCAAAGTTTGAGGACTCTAATATCATCCCATATAACTTTTTTTATATCAATACTATTAGTTTGGTCCCTCTAACCTATCAAAATGGTGACCAAACTAAAACTCTTCCTCTCATCCGTCTTAAAATGGTAAAAAATGATTATCCTACCATCAACACCATCCAACTTTAAGATAATTATTCCATTCTTAACTATCTTAGTGTGAATGACTCTTCTATCCATAAATCTCTTCATCATGAGAAACAAACCATGTTGAATGAATCTACCATTAATGTCAACTTGGGTACTCAGGTTAACCCTCGCATAAACAAGATCAGATAATCCTTAAACCCTATAGAATAATAGGATTACCCTTCCTTCATGACCATAGCATGGAATTTGCTTGGTCTTATTAAGATGTTATTGGAATTAACCCATCCATTACTCTCCATAACATTGTCACCCATCTTGATGTTAACCCTGTTCATTAAAATCTTCATAGGATGTACCCTCTCACCACCCTTCTAGTCAAAGAGGAACTTTGATGCCTCTTATTTGTTGACTTCATCCAACCCATTGATTATCCATAATGGGTTTCTAACATATTTCCCATTACCAAACCTATTAGGGGACTTTGCTTTTGTATCAACTTTCATGACCTTAACCTCACTTATCTAAAGGATGAATTTTCTTTGCCTAGCATCGACCAACTCATTGATGTTACAATTGGCCATGAGATGTTATCTCTCATAGATGGTTTCTCAATATACAATCAAATTTTTATTGCCCCTAAAGATCAACATGAGACCTCTTTCATTACCCCATAGGGAACCTTATGCTATAGATTCATGCCCTTTAATTTAAATAAAGTTATCACAACCTATCAATGAGCCATGACCTATATCTTGCATGAACTCATCCATAAAATTATAGAGGACTATGTGGATGATCTCCTTGTGAAATCCAAATATTGCAAGGATCATTTTGATGTTCTCAAAATCAAATTTGAATGCCTCATCCATTTACATGTTAGATTTAAACCTAAGAAATGTATCTTTGGGGTCCTTTTAGGAAAGCTTCTAGGCTTCATTGTCTCTCTTCGAGGAATCAAAGTAGACCCTGCCAAAGTTAGAGAAATTGTAGATATGCTACCTCCTACCCACCTTAAGCAACTCTATAACTTAGAGGGAAAGCTCCAATCAATCTGATGATTCATCTCTCAATTATCTGATAGTTGTCAACCTTTTCAACATCTAATTAATAAATACACCTTCATTAAGTGGACCAAGGACTACCAACATGCCTTTGATTCACTTAAAAAATACCTTCTTTCTCCACCTATTTTTACCCCTCATAAAGGGGATCAACTCTTCTACCTTTACATCTCTACCACTGACCATTCCCTAAGGGAGCCATAATAAATAGAACAAAGATAAAGTAGGCTACTACATAAGTTTAACACTTATAGAGTATGAGACTCAATACTCTAATCCTGAGAATCTTTGCCTCACACTCATCTTCATAGCTTCCAAGATTCTCCATTACCTTCTTAATCATAAAACCTATGTCATCACTAACACCAACCCACTAAAGTAAATGCACACCAAACCATAACAAACTAGCATATGGCTAAGTGGCTTATTCCTTATTACTCAATGAAAGGCACATAGATCATTCTCATTATACCAACTAGGTATGGGATGAGATGAGTCAAATTAATGGGGTGGTTTGATAAGAGGAAGTTGAATGATGTTGGATTTTAATAACTTCTCCAAGATAGAAACATAGGATTCTCTGATTGGAGTGAATTACTTTTGGTTGTTCTAGGTTTCATTCCTCAAGTTTTGCTTTGAGGAACTAGAGGAATTAGATTGGTTGGCAGAAGGTGGGGGAATAGATTTTAGGACAACCACATCATGGTTCCCTTGATCTTGGTGTTGGTATTAGACTAGTTACTTGACTTGGAAGAAGAAGCTTAATTGGTTTTATAGGTTGAATTCTTGTTTTTGAGCTTTACCTTTTCTTCATCAATGACTCAGTTCTCTAACTTATGCATCATGATAAAGGATTCATTGAAGGTTTGAAAGCTTTGAACATGTAGTGTAGAGGAGATATGTTTGGCACATGCCTAAGAAAATAGATATATGAGTTTGGGTTATGGCAAGGAAAAGGAAAGTTGGTTAACCAATCTCCTCTAGTGAGCCAAAAAATTGGCAATGGATTCACCCTCAAACTGTCAGATAGAGTAGAGGTCAATGATAGAAACTTTCTTAGAGATATTGATTGAAAATTGATCTAATAAGGTTTGAGCTAGTTGGGTGAAAGAGAAAAGAGAGTGTTTAGGTATGGCACTATTCCAATCGAATACCAAACCAACTAGGGATATGGGGAAGGTGTGAAGAATAAGGGCATCATCATAAGTGATGAGATAACAAGCATGCCTAAATACCCTAAGGTGCTATTAGGGATCTTCCTTAATTTGAAATTTAGAGAACTTGGGAAGTTCTCACAGGGGAGGATATGGCCTCATATGTACAGATGAATAGGTGGGCTCATTATAGATTTGGTCATATGATAAGATGTTGTGAGAATGTAAAATGGATGAATCTAAGGTGGTCATCTTACTCATGAGTATATTTATTAGTTTGACTTGGGGTTCTGCACCCAAAGGATTATAAGATACATACTATTGTGGAAGTTGAGAGACATAATGATAATAGGTAGAAGGTTGGGAGGTGACCATATAGGTAAGTGGATGTCAATGGTTGGGTGGAAGATACATAAGGGTAGGTAGAGGTAGGTGGTTGGGTAGTGGGTACATGCCCTTGTAGATTAGGGATGTAGTCAAAGACTAGTCTAAGGGGTTCTTGTTGGATAGAATTGGTAGTTCAATTGGTGATCGATGGAAGGGTGGTGACCCTTATACTAATTGGTGGAAAGGTAGAGGGTATAGACACCATAATAATTTGAAGTGGAGTAGTGGTTAATAGGTTAGAGGTAGATAAAGGAATGTTAGTAGTGATAGAATTAGGCACTCCTATTATGAAGGTGGTTGGTAAGAGTAGAAGGTATAAGGGCAGTGGTAGTTTGAGTTGGTTGGTTTTTAATGGTAGTCTCAAAGGGGTTGTCGGTTGATGAGGAAGCTTAGGTAGTCAATGGTTGGGTAGTAATTGTGTCAATGGAGGTACTCCTCATGATATGGAGAGGCATGCCATAAGGTGTATCTATGGAGTGGAGCTAAATCTATGATATGATAAAACATGGTTATAAGATAATGTTACAAAGCCACAAAATTATTATCTAGGAAAGAAACAAAATCCACATCTCCTTGATAAACCTCTCGAGGGAAGGTAAGACTTCTTTACGGGTGAGCAGAGTCTATTGGTACAAAAATGTATTCAATAGATGACGATGTAGAAGAAGTAGGTTGGTTTGGTGATAGGTTTTGCTCTCCAAGGTCTCTTTGTTGTTAGCAAGTGAGAACCATATGAGATAGGGAAGATAGAAAGCACAAACAACCTCACTACTCAAACAAAAAGAAAACAAATAAATACCAAATAAATTGAATCACACTCTAAAAGATGCATGAAGCCCTAGATTTTTAATTAATCTCACTTTTGTCTTATGTGTTAAGAAAATGTGTGACTAAGATTGGTCTATATATTAGGTACTAAAAATGAAGTCTACGGTGGTTTTTAGGTTATGTTTAAGTACTCAAAATAATCTATATTAGAATCAATATATATCTTGGTGGCGGGTCCTACCCCGTCACTTCACACATCACAGTGATAAGGGTGTCAAGTGCTTAACCAATATATATTGATATCTAGAGATTATTGTTGGGTGAATATTTTGTCTTCAAACAACTGATGGCAAAATGGATATATCAACCACAGCACAAGGAGATTTATACAAAAATAAGTGTAGGTTTACCACATCATAGTGAAATAAATCTCTCCTCTCATCAAGGGGAGGTTCCCTATAAACTACTTATATATTAATATGAACTAAAAATAGACTCAGGGGTGAGATCACACCATCCATCTCTCTTTTTTTAGAGATGATGTTTACAAGTCAAAATAGAAATCTTGGTTAATTACTGAAAGCATTTCTCTTCTTATAGAAATGATATTCAGCAAATAGCGAAAAATCTTCTTGGGTAGTAACTAGATCCACGAGAAACCCATGAAAGAAAAAAGTATTTTGTTGCTCCCCTCACTGATTTAGAATGTACGTAATAGTAGAGTGAAGTGCAGCTCAAAGTCTCCACCATAAACTACAACAAAGCATAAGATCACAAAGGATAAAATCAGTTCAAATCCTTCTAATACTCTTATCAATAAAACATGAGAAACATGAACTAAAGGTAATTATAGCACCACAAAATCTTCATAATTAACTTTAGAACTTCTTTAGATAATTTCCACACACTTTGCTTGTTTAATCAAATAGATGAGAGATTATTAGGAAAGAGACATAAGAACTATCTCCTAAATAAGACACATTATTCTAACATAAAGTCTGAAAGTAACCTGCTTTCTCAGTCATTCAAGAAAATATGATTTACAATCCAAGCTCAAAGTCTCAAGAAGCATCTCAATATTGGCAAAGTTTTTGCTCTTAATTATCCAAATATCCATTTTTACAAAAGAAGCTCCCTCTATATATATAGGGAGAAGCTTTGAGAATTGAGAAAAAACCTAAATATTATAACCTAGTCAAAGATGAGAGTCTTTGTTGACTTTGGGACTTTTTGGATTCATACATGTAATTACACATAACAAAAGTACACATGCAAATGTCTCAATTCAATTACAAAGTGCATTTAAAAAATAGAGAATAAAGCATGAAAGAATAGTTCAATTTTTATCACCAGTCTTCTTCAGATAAGCATCGTACATGGTGATAGCGGCTTGTATCCTAATACTGTCTGGAGTAACAGTATTCTTGAGAATCACCTTAGCCCTGACTTAGCATCTCTTACTAATGTGATTAATTAGGCATGACTAGTTAACCTATTTTTCAAATTGTCCAGAGTTAACTTATTATCTAGGATATTGTCCATAGAGGTCATTGAGAACACTTTCTCCTCGAATTCTTTTCAAAACATACCTTCAAACTCTTGAATCATTTCTTCTACTAAAATGAATTAGTTGTCTTGAGAGGAAAGTTTGCAAGGCAACTCCTCCAATTTGTGTAATAGACTGATATCACTTTGTTCACTAAGATCCTTGAAAGATTCAAGGTCACTGATCAATTCCTTAAGCACCCAAATCCTATATATCAATGATTCTTTAGTTTTAATATAAGAGTCTCTATCAAAAATGATGCCAATTGATACTAGGGTACATATTTTTAGCTCCTTCATATCTATCCATTTACTAAGATATTTATCTATGCTTTCAACCTCCTGAGAAATGATATTGATAAGATCATCTAATTTTGTTCTCATTTTCCTCATTTTGTCAGTCTTCTCAGACAACTCTATGAATAAGGAAATCCCCTATGCATGCATCTTATCCAAGTAGTATTCAAGTACTTTCCCCTTGAGATAGGTCCTTTCTACTTTCTAAATCATGGGATCATCTATGGAGATAGCCTCTAGAGTTACTGCTTCTAGAGTGAAAGTGATTTTGCTTATCACTGTGGTCAATTGTTCCACCATCAACTTATAATGATCCTTCATTTCTCTTTCTCTATCAAATTTTTGAACCATAATATCCATTACTGATTGCAAATCACTCTTAGTGCCTTCGTGAGTTATCTTTCCTAACTCAACTCGAGAGATAAAGTAGCTAATTATATCAAAATTTTCAAGAGTTGCATCCTGTAGAGGTTTGGTTATTTCCAAAATAATTTGCCCTTTATCTCCTATCATCTTTTAAATGATCTTTGGCTTCTTGGGATATTAGCCTTTACCAGCACCATTTTACCAAAGTCAAAGTCATCTAGAGAGATGGCTTATTTTTTCCTTTTGGGTGTAAAAGTTGACAACCACGATGGGAGTGCCGAAGTACTTGTAGCAGGAGCAATCTCTATCATTAGTGTTACTAGAGTCACACTAGCACTAGTGGTTATAACAATGGGTGGAGTATCAGTAAGAGTTGCGCCTTCTATTGAATGGTTGAAAGCAGAACTATCTCTGATGTCAAAAAATGGAGATGATAAACTAGGGATTGACCTAGAGGAACAAAGAATACCTCCAAAAGTGCTTTGGGGGTCATTAAAAATAAATTTGGAAGGAGAAGCTACTCTAGAAGAGGGAACATTGATTGGAGAAGTAGGTGAATAAGTTACAATAGGTGTGCTAGGTGGGGAAGAGGAGATTCATGTTTCTAGCTGCACACCTTGTAGAGACAGATTTTTCATTTTCTATTGACATGCATGCCTATCACTAGTTTCTTTTTGTTCTACTATAGGTTCTTCAGTGCTTTGTTTCTTAACCTCCATATCTATTATTTCTAGCTCTTTTTTTGTGACATTATATTTTTTATTTACAAAAATGATCCTAGGCTTATCGGGTCTAGAAGGAGAAGGAACATCACTTTTATTTTTTGTTCTATTTTATGCTCTCTTTCTTATTTCTTCTTGAAATTCAATTTTTGTCCTTGTAGTGAACTCTTTCAAAGTGATCCCTTTATTTTCTAACTAGTGAATCTCATCCTTAAGCAAGTCAACTCTTTTTGAGACCATTAGATCAGGGGAAGAGGAGCATTGGTGACTTATTCAACATGATATCTATTATTGATTAGATCTCTGTCATCTACTAGATTTGTAGGGATATCAGTGAGCCCTAAATATTCTATTTGTTTAAGAGATAGTCTACTATAGTCCATCTTCCTAATGTCTTTTATTATCCTCAAATCGATCCAAACATCTTTGATCATAGGTTCATGGAACTAGGTCTTCCTCTTGATCATGTTTTTGACGCCTCTGTAGTCAAAATTTGGTCTCTTTTTGAAATGCTTTATGGTTACAAGATGCATTTCAGTCTCCATTTCTCTAGCTTTTGTAGCGGTCAATACTGAGAACCTACCAATTTCAATTGGGATTGTGTACAATAATAATTTGCCTTCATAGCTCCATTAGGACCAATTTGTTTGAGAGAAATCTTGGGAGCATATAGGGATAACCCTAGAAAAAGCCAACTCGTAGATATTAAAACTAAGAAAACTATAAGAACATACGCCTGAAGTCATTCAAAATAGTCTAGGCTTCGTCTGACACTCTTTTTGTTCTTATTAGGGATAAAAAAGACACAAAAACACCCAAAAAAAGCATCATTTACCCTCTTAAAATCATGGATAGAACCCCTCAATGTTAGCTAAGGGTAATATTGATATACTGGGGTTATTTTCTTGTCTCACTCTGATGTTAAACTTAGGAAGGTTCTCATTGATGCTACAATGTATACCAAGTACGAAGTCATGTATAATTTTGAGGTAGTGGATACCTTTATCAATTGCTCATGCAAATCATTGCTAATTTGTTCTCCCCAAAAAATGACTTGTTTGCCCTGGAGAATTATCTTAACAAAGGGATACATCCATTTGTGAAACTGAGAGGAAGAAGGTAAACCTTATACTCTGCTGAGAAGAGTGATCAAGTCACCAACTTCTTCTATAAAATTGCTCCTTGAAAAGTTTTGTGGCCATTTGGACAAGTTCGCTCTGGGAGTTTTGAGCCATCTATTATTGATCACTTTCTTTGCTCTCTCAAAAGATTTATCATATTCCTTTTGTGCTTCAACAAATTCAAGCTTCAACACTTAGGTAGCGGGAGGGCACATGAACACTTTGTCAATGAACTCAGGATCTAGTCTAATTACTATGTTACCACCAGCATCTACCATAGCCCTAAAATCTTTGTTGTAGAATTGAGTGCATTAGAGAATGAAATCTGTGTGATGAGCCACCACAAGAAAAGAGGAGACTAGATGAATATTACTCTCAATTATCCTCTTCATTTTAGAACTAGGATTGTTTACTTTGGTTCTTTCTATGAACTCAGCCATATCTATGTGTCTGATCTTTGTATCCCTAATGTCATTGACATTATAAGCAACTGAGTTAACTAGAAAAACACCTTGATACTGGTACTTCATTATCTTCAACTTTCTTAAATAAACCTCAGTCATTTAGATGAGCCTTTGTCAAAAGTATATTGATGAAGAAGGATCCTGAAGAGAAACTACAACAAAAATCATGATCATGCAATTAAGAAAAATATTGCCAATTTGAGAAAACTACATGTTGGATGATCACGACCATGGGAATGCACTTGAAAGGGCTAAGGTATGAGTAGGTCAAAAAGTGAAATTGGAAGCAGGCTCAAGAAAATGAAAGAAATATATTTTCCCAAAATTTTGAAAATCAAAGGGAAAACATGTAGGGGCAGAAAAAATTGCCACCCTTACATGTGGGGGAAGGTCTTGTGCATAGGTGATGAAAATTTCTGCTTGTGCATGTTGGGATTGGTAGGCAGTGCATCAAGGTAAATTTTCACCGCCTATGCACCGAAAGAAAAAAAAGGTCTTGTGTAAGGGTGGCAATTTTGGCCGCCCTTGCACAAAAGGCAAATATTTGTAAAGGTGGTGAAAATCACTGCCATTACACTGGTTTGATGGCCAAATGTAAGGGCAAAAATTTTTTCCACCATTACATTGGCTTGAGTGGGTCGATGGGGTCATGCGGGGGGTAGACTCCCTGGGGAAGAAGAGAGAAAGGAGAGAAAACAAAAATAAAACCAAAAAAAAGAAGAAATCAAAACATAGAGAGAGAGAAACAAAAATGAAATGAAAACTTAAACAAGAAGAGAAATAACACAAAACCCTACCTAGAAAATGCAATCACACACTTGAATTTGAGAAAATCATGCTCCCACTCATTTGCATGATCGATTAGATGCAGGGAGGAGGAGAAGATGAACTAGAAATGATAGAAATGAAGTGAAAATGGGCTTAAAAAGGGGGAAAATAGCTTCAACCACTTAATGCACATAGCCATAAATGTTGTGCATAAAAATTGACATAATGCAGGGGTGGCAAAAATTGTCGCCTTTACATGTGAGGTTGAAAAGGGATGCAGGGGTGGAAAAATCACCACTCCTACATGAAAAGATGCAAGGGAAGCAATTTTTTTGACCTTTGCATGAAAACTTAAAAACCACATGTAATGGTAGAAAAAAATGTTGCCCTTACATGTAAGCTAAGCAAACACACCAACTCCTTGAAATTTATCAAAAATTTGATGTTCTGATCATATCAAAATCATAACAATTTTTACATTTTTTAAGAAATCATAATAGGGGAACATCACGAACCTTTCAAGGATGTTAGTTGATCAAACACGAGATCAATAAAAACTTGCCTCAAAAGATGATCTTAGAGTGAAAAATATGAAATGGATAAGTTTCATAGGGGTTATTCCAAAAATGAGCGTAGATGATTTTGGGAACAACATCTAGCTCCTATTGGGTAACTTCCATTGATCAAACATTGAAACAGTCAATGGGAGTAAAAACTAGTCTCTAAGTTCCTTCATCTAGGCCATTGGGCCATGGAGTCAAGCGAAGAAAGAAAAAGACACAAAAAACCAAAAAGAAATAAATAAACACAAAACTATACAAATGTACAAGTGAACTCATCTAATACTTTAAGGATTGAAGTGTTTCAGATGTTGCCCACTGTGAAGTAGTGACAATGATGTTTCATCTTGATACTCCAGAAAGAATCTATTTTTACCATAAACTTGATGAATGGTAAATGGACCTCTCCACAAATAATCAAATTTGACGTGCATTCCTTTTGGTTCTCTCCTCTTGTCCCACAACAAGACTTGATCTCCAATCTGAAAATCATGAGTCCTTGCCCTCTTGTCGAAGAGTTTTTTCACATGATTTTGATGCGTACTAATCCAGTCCACCACCATAGTTCATTGTTCATCTAGTTCGATTAGGCACATGATCCTTTTATCAAGAGAATTTTTGAAGGTGGAATCTTCAATCACCTTCACCAACTTTAATGTTGATAGTTCCAGGGTGATTGGTATCTCCACATTTAATCCATACAAAAGTTGGAATGGTGACATGCCTATTGCCCTCTTGGATGTAATCTTATCTGCCCACAAAGCTTCGAACAATGCTTTATGCCAAGTTCTTTAATTAACATCCACTAATTTTTTGATAATAGTAACCAGATTCTTGTTGCTCAATTTTGCTTGACCATTTTTTTGCAAAAAATAGTCAGAAGAGTGGGAGAGAGTAATCCCATAATATAAGTAGAATTAGGTAATCTCATGAGAAGAGAAATAGGTTGCATTGTCTTTTACAATCTTAATTGGAACCCCAAAGTGGGAGATGATATTTTTCTTGAGAAAATTACATACCACTTCTGAAGTAGCATGCTTAGTTGGAATGGCTTCCACCCATTTAGTAAAATAGTCAATCATAGTGAGAACATAGTCATGCCCAGCACTTGAAGACAGGTTGATTGCACCAATGAAATCAATACCCCATTATTGAAAAGGTTCTTTGATTATCACTGGCTTGAGGGGTAATGTGACCAATTTAAGTTTCCCAATGAACTATTGACACAATTCACACCTACGCACTTATTTGTAAGCATCCTAAAATAGTGTAGGCCAATAGTATCTCGCTCATAGAATTTTATGAGCCGTCACTAGTGTAGAGAAATTCCCTCTACAAGTAATATTATGGAAGGACTCCAAAAGTTTACTTTGTTGCACCTTATCAACACAATGAAGAAATACCCCATCAAAGCTTCTCTTATACAAACCATTGTCCCACAAGACATAGTCAGTAGCTTTTAACTTAACATTCCTTTTCTCTTTATAGGATAGATGGGTGTGACACTCATCATAAGTAAGAAAATTAGTGATATCAGAATTTCACTCATCAATAGTAGTGATGAAGAGAACTGTAGGCACATCTTTGACCTCTATTTTTTTATTTTTTGTTTCTTTGGTTATGTTATCGGCAATCAATTGGTAGAGCCATTTTCCCTATACAAGTTTGGTAGGTTTGATATCAAGATGAAAATCCTAAATTTTTTCAATCCAATTGCCCTTTTTAGTACCAAACTCTTGTTGAATTAGGATGGACTTCACTATTGTGTCAGGCACTAAAACAACAGTATGTGAATTCAGGATATAGAACTTGAAATACTTTACTACCTTAACCACAACATAAGCATGTTTCTCCATATTTGAATATTTTAATTCATGAGATTTGAGAGGACAACTCATAAATGATATGAGAGATTCCACACCTTCTTTGTTTTGCTGAACCAAAATAGCTAAAAGTGTATGCTCAGAAGCATAGCTGTAAATTACAAAGTCTTTGGTATAATCTAGACAAACCAAAATTGGTGCACAAGTAATCACTTTTTGATGTCTTCAAATGTTGACTTGCCTTCTGTAGTCCATCAAAAATTGGATTTTCCCTTCATCATATCAACAATGTGGCAAGTCTTATCTACGAATCCTAGAATAAATCTTCATAGAAAATTCACCTTTCTAAAGAAAGAATGAATTGCAGCCTTACTAGCATGAAGAGCAAGACTTTGGATAGATTTGACTCTTACTGACTTCTTGGGATTAAGAGAAATACTATTTTGCTGAGAATGCTCCAGCACTTATTGTAGATGATGTAGATGATCAGGATGATGTTTGGAAAAAATGGTCAAGTATTCAAGATATACCACAATAAATTTCCCCATTTCATCTCTGAAGGCAAGATCCATTACTCTTTAGAAGGTAGTGCCAGAATTGATCAAACTAAAATGCATTCTATGATATGCAAAAGTGCCTCAAGGTGTAGTGAAAGTAGTTTTATGTTGATCTGCTTCATTGACTTCTACTTGGTTATACCCAAAAAACCATCTAACATCGATAAGATTTTTGAACTAGACACTATTTGCAACACTTGATCCATGATGGGCAAGGGGTAGTTATCTTTTAAAGAAGATTGATTTAGGTTTTTGAAATCAACACAGATATGAATTTCTCTTTTTTTCTTCTTTAAAATAACTATGTTAGCAATCCAGGTGGAATGATGGATTGGAAAAATAATTCTTGCATTCAATATTTTCTAGATCTCAGAAAAGATAGTACCTAATATTTTGGGGTTGTATTGCCTTTATTTTTGCTTGTAAGGCAATGACCTAATTTTAAGAGAAATTTCATGCCAAATTTATTCAAGCTTGAGAGATTTCAAGACATCATAAGAATATGCGAAAACATCAATGTAATGGTGAAGAAAAGAAATGAATTTGAGCTTTTCATCAGAAGTGCAAAAATTATTAATGTTGACCATTTTGGAATTTTCTTCCGTACTCAAATTTATTTGATCAAACTCCTTGGAGGAAATTGAATCCACTTTTTGCTTCTTAACATATCTGTCTTACTTATCAAACAACTTCTCAAGAAAAACTAAACCTTTTAGAATTTTATTTCCCTTAAGTTGAAGGAACTCTTCACTAGTTTTTGGAATTTACTTTGGGAACTGATTCCCGTGGTGGGGATTCACTTCCTTCAAAATAAAGATATTCAAAATTTTCCATCTTTTCCAAAAAAACAATGATTTTATTGTCACCATTGAACACTTCCAATGGTTGGAATTATCAGGTACACTTGGTCAAAAGACTAGCTCAATAGTGTACTTGTCCCCTTTGAAGTCTTTATGGAGAACCATGAGGGTTGCGAAGACATCCAATGAATCTGCATGATCATTGAATTCTCTCAGCATAGCATAAATATTGAAAGCATCAAAACTTTCAATACAATCCCATACAAGATTGTGATAATGTTGCAATCTTTCATTTTTTATTTGGTATAGATTTTTTACCTGACAAACCACTAGTTCAGCATCTCCTCGAGCTTGAAGAACCTTAATATCTATAGCATGAGTAGCTTTCAATCCAAGCAACAAAGACTCATAGTTAGTGGTGTTATTAGTGTTATTAAACTGTAGCTTATATGAATAAAGAAAAATTTCTCCTTGAGGGGAGATCAAAACAATTTTGGCTCCAGAACTGGTAGAAGAGCTACTGCCATCAAATTCTAAAATCCAAATATCATCAGAATCTGATCTTCTTAAATATTTTTCATTAGTAAGGGAAGATTCTTTGTTGTCTAAACTTTGCTTTAATAATTTTTCTAATTTTCTATATTTTTTGGATCATCACTTAAATAACTTTCATCTGATGAACTAAAAACATCTTTAGTGGTCAAAAAATAGTTACCCATTCTCGATGATTCAAATAAAATTTGAGCTTCGAGATCTGATGTTCGGGTGACTATATATTTTGACTCTTTCTTAGGAAGTAATTTTTTCATGACACCTTTAACAGGTATCTTTGCTTTAGATAGATCCATATTCAATTCTCCACCTACATCCTTGCAAAAATTGCGCCCGAGTAGAATGCCATAAGAGGCTGAGAAATCAGCCACCAGGACCATCATTTTGATCCTCCTCTCTGAAAAAACTGCAAACACAAATTAGGCATCTTTGATTTGACCCAAGAGTGGGACTTGCTTATTTTTCATGGAGAAACATCTCCCAAAAGTTTTATTCAAAGTAAGACCAAGAGAATTTGCTACCTTGGTAGGCATAACATTATCAGAGGCTCCAGAGTCTATTATGCAGTTATTCAACTTATGTCCATTTATCAACAGAGAAACATAGAAATATTCTATTTTTCCAGGGGTGATAAGAGGAGTAGTGACAAGATTATTCTAAGTGGATTTGTTCTTGGAGGAATCATGAGTCACCTTTGGAAAATCTTGTCTTATAGGAATGGTTTTATTTTTTACGTATTTAGCCAGCCTATCAAACTGTTCAAGATTGGCTCACAAGTACTAAATTTTGGTCATTTGAATCTTAGTCTTTTTGGCATGATCAATTATATCAAATAATTGAAATGAACTAGAAATAGAGGGCAGAAGCCCATCATCCTAATCTTTATGGGGTGAGGTACTGGTCTGAGAGATAAAAGTAGAAGGTATGGGACAGTTTGAGGTACTTAATTTCTTATTAGTCATCAGGTCTTTTGATTGGAAAGGCAGTGAAGTCCCCCATTTATCAATCAAAACTAATAGCTGAGGTTTTTCTCCTACTTTTTTATCATCTTATTGAGCTAACTAGTTCTAGGAACTGATATCAAAATAATGTATGATCCAAGAAACTAATGTTGGAGTCGCCAGCTAATTCTTCTTCTCCTTCTAGAAAAAGATTAATGTCATCTTCTTGGTCCAACTCAAGTTAGAACGAGAAATCATGTTTAGTGTCAAGGTAATCAATTGCTGAATTAGCTGATGCTACTTCAATGGCAAGCTTCTTGTATGGGGGAGGTAGGCGATTTGATTGTCCTTGATTTTTGGCAGCATTTCCTTGATATGAATAGTTGGGAAATGTCTTCTTTGGCATATTTTGATAAGGAGGAGTAGACATACCTTGGGCCATTTGTCTTTTCAGGGCTAGCAATTAATTTGCCATATTTTACACCATAAGATCTGTGGTGCCAATGGGAGAACTTTTAGTAGATGAGTAAAATTTACTTTTATTAGAATCTTTTCTAATCTTACCTACTAGGATAAGATCATCCTCAACTTTGGTAGCTAAATTTTGGGCTATAAAAAGATCAATAGGGCCAGCCCACCTCAATAGAAAACTTATCTCAAAAAGTTGAGAGATGATGAAAAAGCACTTAAGATTCTCTGATATTAGCTAAGTAATTGTAGGAATTCATTTCCTCAGCTTGTTGAATTTAGCAATGAAGTCTCACATGGGCTCATGAGATTCTTTCTTTATTTGCATATGCTGAGCCAACAAGGCATGTGCATCTTCAATAAGTTTGAACCTAGCCTCAAACTTGGCCTTAAGGGTGTTCTAGTTAGTTATTGTTTGAGCTTGAAGGTGCTAAAACCAGTCTGTAGTAGCACCTTGCAAATTTTCTATGAGCAGTCTCACCACTATATCTTCATATTCTACGCATATCATGCTACATGCTATGCAAAAAGTAGCGATATGCTCATTTGGATGAACTTTCCCATCACCATAGAATTTAGAAAAAAAATTCCTTGAACTATGGGGTAGTTCATGCAAAGGTGGGTTCAGATTGAGAGGTCCAAAAGTGTTACCCCCAAGGCCTTAGACTACCATGATATGTCTATTAATTGAAGGGATAACAAATCTTGGTGGGGAAAGTATAAACAAAACCCTACTAGTAATGAGACTAGAAGCTTCACTTGGTATGGGAGATCTGACGCTGGTAGGAGGGAATTTCCTAATTCACTAAAGGTGAGATGGTGGAGGAAAAATCTCAAAATTATTTCATTGCACCAACTCAAATACAGAATCAACAATACCTTGAGCTCTCTGGCTTCGCGTGTACAGTGGATCTGCCAGAGTGTAAAATGAAAAAGGACTGAAAATGCTTCAAAATGCATGTTTGTGTTCCCCAACAGTGTCACCAAAAGCTATTGGGTGAATATTTTATTTTCAAGTAAGTGATAGAAAAATGGATAAATTGACCACAGCACAAGGAGATTTATATAACAATAAGTGTAGGTTTACCACATCATAGTGAAATAAATCTCTCCTCTCATCAAGGAGAGGTTCCCTATAAACTACCTATATATTAATATTAACTGAAAATAGACTCAGGGGTGAGATCACACCATCCATCTCTCTTTTTTTAGAGATGATGTTTACAAGGCAAAAGAGAAGTCCTAGTTAATTACTAAAAGCATTTCTCTTATTTAAAAAATGATATTCAGCAAATAGCAAAAAATATTCTTGGGTAGTAACTATATCCACGAGAAACCCATGAAAGCACAAAGTCTTTTATTGCTTCCCTCACTAATTTAGAATGTACATAGCAATAGAGTGAAGTACAGCTCAAAGTCTCCACCGTAATCTACAACAGAGCATAAGATCACAAAGGATAAAAGCAGTTTAAAGCCTTTCTAATACCCTTATCAATAAAACATGAAAAACATGAACTAAAGGTAATTATAACAGCATAAAGTCTTCATAATTAACTTTAGAACATCTTCAGATAATTTCCACGCACTTTGCTTGTTTAATCAAATAGATGAGAGATTATTAGGAACGAGACATAAGAACTATCTCCTAAATAACACAAGTTTTTCCAACATAAAGTCTGAAAGTAACCTACTTTCTCATTCAATCAATAAAATATGATTTACAATCCAAGCTCAAAGTCTTAGGAAGCATCTCAATTTTGGTAGAGTTTTTGCTCTTAATTATCCAAAGATCCATTTTTACAAAAGAGGCTCCCTCTATATATATAGGGAGAAGCTTTGAGAATTGAGAAAAAACCTAAATATTATAACCTAGTCAAAGATGAGAGTCTTTGTTGACTTTGGGACTTTCTAGATTCTTACATGTAATTACACATAATAAAAGTACATGTGCAAATGTCCCAAGTCAATTACAAAGTGTATTTGAAAAATGGAGAATAAAGCATAGAAGAATAGTTCACTTTTTATCACCAGTCTTCTTCAGATGAGAATCGTACATGACAATAGCAACCTATATCCCGATACTTTCTAGAGTAACAGTATTCTTAAGAATCACCTTAGCCCTAACTGTAGCATCTCTTACTGCTATGATTGATTTGGCATGACTAGTTAACCTAGTTTTTATAGATTGTCCAGAGTTAACTAATTATTTAGGATTTGTACACAAAGGCCATTGAGAACACATTCTCCTCGAATTATTTCCAAAATATACCTTCAAACTCTTAAATCATTTCTTCTGCTAAAATGAATTGGTTGTTTTAAGAGATAAGTTTGCAAGGAAACTCCTCTAATTTATGCAATAGACTGATATCACTTTATTTATTGAGATCCTTGGAAGATTTGAGGTCACTGATCAATTCCTTAAGCACCCAAATCCTATATATCAATAATTTTTTAGTTTCAATATAAAAGTCTCTATCAACAATGACGTTGATTGATACTAGGGTATGTGTTTTCAACTCCTTCATATCTATCCATTTGCTAAGATATTTATATATGCTTTTAACCACTTGAGAAATGATATTGATAAGATCATCTAATTTTGTTCTCATTTTCCTCATTTTTCCCATCTTCTTAGACAACTTTGTGAACAAGGAAATCCCTTGTGCATGCATTTTATCCAAGTATTCTTCAAGTACTTTCCCCTTGAGATAGGTCTTTTTTGCTTTCTGAATCATGGGATCGTCTATGGAGATAACCTCTAAAGTTACCACTTCTAGAGCGAAAGTGATTCTCCTTATCACTGTGGTTAATTGTTCCACCATCACCTTATAATGATCCTTCATTTCTCTTTTCCTGTCAAATTTTTGAACCATAATATCCATTGCTAATTGCAAATCACTCTTAGCACCTTTGTGAGTTATCTTTTCTAACTCAACTCGAGAGATAAAGTAGTTGCTTATATTAAAATTTTCAAGAGTTTCATCTTGTGGAGGTTTGGCTATTTCCAAAAATTTGTGCCCCTTATCTCCAATCATCTTTGAAAGGATATTTGGCTTCTTGGGGGTCTTAGCTTTTACTGACACCATTTTACCAAAGTCAAATTCATCTGGAGAGATAGCTTTTTTTTCCTTTTGGGTGTAAAAATTGACAACCACAGTGGGAGAGAAAAATTACTTACATTAGGAGCAATCTCCATCATTGGTGTTATTGGAGTCACACTAGCACCAATGGTTGTAACAATGGGTGAAGTATCAGTAAGAGCTGCACCTTTTCTTGAATGGTCGAAAGCATAGCTATCTCCAATGTCAAAAGATGGAGATGATAAATTAGGGATTGACTCAGAGGAACAAAGAATACCTCCAGAAGTGCTTTGGGGGTCATTAAAAATAATTTTGGAAGGAGAAGCTGCTCCACAAGAGGGAACACTGATTGGAGAAGTAGATGAAGAAGTTAAAATAGGTGTGCTAGGCAGGAAAGAGGAGATTCCTATTTCTAGCTACACACCTTACAGAGACAGAGTTTTCATTTCTTGTTGACTTATAGGTCTATCACCAGTTTCCATTTGTTCTACTGCTAGTTCTTTGGCACTTTGTTTTTCAACCTCCATATCTATTGTTTTTGGCTCTTTTTCTACGACTTTGGATTTCTTCATTACAAAAACGATCCTAGGCTTATGGGGTCTGGAAGGAGAAGGAACATCACTTTTATTCTTTGTTCTATTTGTTGCTCTCCTTCTTGTTTCTTCTTGAAATTTGATTTTTGACCCTAGTAATGAACTCTTTTAAAGTGATCTCTTTATTTTCTAACCAATCATTAGTGTTTACCAATATTGATTCAAATCTCATCCTTAAAGAAGTCAACTCTTTTTGAGACCATTAGATCAGGGGAAGAGGAGCATTGGTGACTTGTTTAGCATGATATCTATTATTGATCAGATCTCTATCATCTACTAGATTTGTAGGGATATCAATGATCCCTAGATATTCTATTTGTTCAAGAGATAGTCTACTATAGTCCATCTTTATGATGTCTTTCGATGTCCTTAAATTGATCCAAACATCTTCGATCATAGGTTCATGGAATTGGGTCTTCCTCTTGATCATGTCCTTCACACCTTTGTAGTCAAAATTTGGTCTCTTTTTGAAATGCTTCATGGTTACAAGTTGCATTTCAGTCTCCATTTCTCTAGCTTTTATAGCAGTCAACACTAAGAACCTGCCAATTTTAATTAGGAACCTGAAACCAAGTTTCTCGAGTTCCATCTGCTTATTGTGTATAACAATAATTTGCCTACAAAGCTCCATTAGGACAAATTTGTCTGAGGGGAATCTTGGGAACATATAGAGATAACCTTGGAAAAAGCCAACATGTAGATAACAAAAAGAAGAGAACTACAAGAATATACACCTAAAGTCATTCACAACAGTCCAGGCTTCGTCTGACACTCTTTTTTGTTCTAATTTAGGATCAAAAAGACATAAAAATACCATGAAGAAAGAATCATTTACCCTCCTAAAATGATGGATAGAACCCTTCAATGTTAGCTGAGGGTAATATTGATATACCGGTGTTGTTTTCCTATCTCCCTCTGATGTTAAATTTGGGAAGGTTCTCATTGATGTTGCAATGTATACTAGGTACAAAGTCATGTAGAATTTTAAGGTAGTAGATACTTTTATCAATTGCTCATGCAAAGCATTGCTGATTTGTTGTCCCTAGAAAATGACTTGTTTGCCCTAGAGAATTATCTTAACAAATGGATACATCCATTTGTGAAATTGAGAGGAAGAAGGTAAACCTCGTACTTTACTGAGAAGAGTGATTAAGTCACCAACTTCTTCTATAAAATTGCTCCTTGGAAAGTTTTGTGGCCATCTGAAAATGTTTGCTTTGGGAGTTTTGAGCCATCTATTATTGATCACTTTCTTTACTCTCTTAAGATCTTTATCATATTCTTTTTGTGCTTCAACAAAGTCAAACTTCAACACTTGCAGTAGCGAGAGGGTACATGAACACTTTGTCAATAAACTTAGGGTCTAGTCTAATTACTATGTTACAACCAACATCTACCATAGCCCTGATATCCTTGTTGTAGAATTGAGCACAATAGAGAATGAACTCTATGTGATGAGCCACCACAGGAAAAGAGGAGACTAGATGTATATTACTCTCAATTATCCTCTTCATTTTAGAACTAGGATTATTTTCTTTGGTTCTTTCTACAAATTCATCCATATCTACGTGCCCGATCTCTGTATCCCTAATGTCATTGACATTAGAAGCAACTGAGGTGACTAGAAAAACACCTTGATACTAGTACTTCATTGTCTTTAACTTCCTTGGAGAAACCTCGGTCATATGGATGACCCTTTGTCAAAAGTATATTGATGAAGAAGGATACTGAAGAGAAAATACAACAAGAATCATGATCACACAATTAGGAAAAATATTAACAATCTGGAAAAATTACACGTTGGATGATCACAACCATGGGAATGCACTTGAAAGGGCTAAGGTGCGAGCAGGTCAGAAAGTGAAAGGGAAATAGGCTCAGGAAAATGAGAAAATTATAATTTCTAAGAGTTATGAAAATTGAAGGGAAAACATATAGGGGTAGCAAAAATTGTTGCCCTTGCATGTGGGGGAAGGTCTTGTGCATAGGCAGTGAAAATTGCTGCCTATGCATCTTGGGACTAGCAGGTGGTGCATTAGCAGCAATTTTTGTCACCTATGCACTGAAAGAAAAAAAGGTCTTGTGTAAGGGTGGCAATTTTTGCCGCCCT
The DNA here is from genome assembly GCA_037957365.1 of Torreya grandis. Taxonomy (NCBI): domain Eukaryota; kingdom Viridiplantae; phylum Streptophyta; class Pinopsida; order Cupressales; family Taxaceae; genus Torreya; species Torreya grandis. The sequence goes on along the minus strand of JARHVA010000917.1, from coordinate 2,269,890 downwards.
TGCACAAAAGGCAAAGATTTGTAAAGGTGGTGAAAATCACTACCGTTACACTGGTTTGATGGCCAAATGTAAGGGTGGTGATTTTTTCTGCCATTACATTGGCTTGAGTGGGCTAATGGGGTCATGCGAGGGGGTAGACTCCCTAGGGAAGAAGAGAGAAAGGAGAGAAAACAAAAATAAAACCAAATAAGAAGAAATCAAAACATGGAGAGAGAGAGAGAGAGAGAGAGAAACAAAAATGAAACGAAAACCTAAATAAGAAGAGAAATAACATAAAACCCTACTTGGCAAATGTAATCACACACTTGAATCTGAGAAAATAATGCTCCCACTCATTCACATGATCGACTGGATGCAGAGAGGAGGAGAAGATGAACTGGAAATGATAGAAATGAAGTGAAAATAGGCTTAAAAGGGGGAAAAAATAACTTCAACCACTCAGTGCACATGGCCATAAATGCTACATGCGAAAACTGAGATCACGTAGGGGTGGAAAAAATTGCTACCTCTGCATATGAGGTTGAAGAGGGATGTAGGGGTGGCAAAAATCACCGCTCTTGCATGAAAGGATGCAAGGGCAGTAATTTTTGCTACCTTTGCATGAAAACTTAAAAACCACATGTAGTGGCAGCAAAAAATGCCACCCTTACATGTAAGCTAAGAAAACACACCAACTCTTTGAAATTTATCAAAAATTTGACATTTTGATCACATCAAAATCATAACAATTTTTACATTTTTTGAGAAATTGTAACGAGGGAACATCATGAACCTTTCAAGGATTCCAGTTGACCAAACACGAGATCAAGAAAAACTTGCCTCGAAAGATGAACTTAAAGTGAAAAACATGAAACAGACAAGTTTTGTAGGAGTTGTCCCAAAAACGATTGTAGTTGATTTTGGGAACAACAATTATAATCAACTAAAGAGTTGAGTTGGTCCTCCCCTTGGTAATGACCTTCAAGTAGGATCATCGGGAAAGGGTAAGGTTACTTCTAGGTGATGAAATCCTATTCAGGCCTTATCTCAAGTTTGTTTGATGTTTAATTAGTGAAAGTGGTTTGGTTGAATGTGTGGAATAAATAGTGAAGCTATGATAGATTAATTTACCTTTAATTTAAGCTACGTGAACTAAACTTTCAAGCAGTCAATGTATGTACTTGATTTTAAGCCCAAATTAAACTTTTGATTTCATTAATGAGCATAAAATAGAGAGAGAATGTAAGTAAACAAGAACGCAAGTAGAAATGCAAGGGTCCCACTAGGTGTTCCAGAATGTTTCAATTAATTTCGTGCTTATTATTATAAATAATAAGAATAAGAAACTAAGTATGGGTATGGTTGAAACACCTATTTGACTGTGCACATGTGAAATCAAAAGATTGTGAAGAGCTCCTCTTTGGATTGGGAGGATGACCTATAGATAATAAATCACTAAAACAAACTTCTTTGTTAGAAAAATAGTTGAGTGGATTGCCTAACAATAGCTAGATCCCAAAAGTGAGAGAGATTCTTTAGGGGATGTCAATCCACATGTTTTAAATAATTAAGTTTATAATATATAATATAAGGTACTTGCATCCATAATTAAAAGGTACTAAAATTGAACACAAGAGTGATTGCTTATAAAATAAACAAAAAATTATAAAATTAGTGATAAACTAATTAATACTAATGCTAGAGAGTTGGGGTATGCTTTAGAAAATCAAAAAGGGGTTTGTGAATAGATAGGAACATAGAAAATTAGGTTTGATTAGGTGTAGGTAGGTAAAATCAACTTGGTAGTTTTCACTAACACAATGACCGTCAGTGGTTGGGCTAACCATCAGTGGTTAAGGTAACCATTGAATGTTGGATAGACCATCGATGGTTGAGTCAATCATTGTGGTTACTATGTCTAAATCTGGGTTGAAAAAAAGGCTAGTTGATGAGATCCAAAGATGGATTCAAATGGATGGGTAAGGTTTGAATTTATTGTGAAATGGAAATAAAGTAAATGACTATTGAGAAAAAAGTACTTGTCTTACCAAAGATTATTGGGTGGATGGTTGACGTAGTTTATCTAATCATGGAATTTATCTTGATTCTGATAGATTAATGGTATCTAAGAACTTGGTGGAGAGGTGATGGAAAATTGACTCTCTAATATGATATCTAAATTGTTAGATTGTTGATGGTGATTGACCCACAAGAAAAAAACTCCTAGATGCCCAAGCTCTTGATAAAAATTGTAGATGGATTTCACCTTTAGGCTCCTTTCTTCTTATATGCACAAGCAAGAGGTGGAAGTGAAGGTTCAACTAGGCTATCTAATTATAAATCATCCATGCAATGGCTCATAACAATATTTAGATAACTTATATTAAGAAAATCAAAGTAGGTAGTTACATGCTCTTGGTTAAAGAGGTGGACCCTAACCACTAACAGTCAAGGTGACCATCAATGGTCAACATGACCGTTAACGGTTAAGGGTAAAGAGTAAAAATGGGTAAAAGTTTAAATTAAGTTAGTTTAGCCAAACTAACTATAGGTAAGCTTGGTTAGGGGTAAAAGGGTTAGGTTGGTCCCAAGTGGGTCCCAAACTAGTCAATAGGTATTTCAACACTTAGATTCATAGTGTGTGGAATTATGGTGTCTATAATAAGCTCCAAGCAATGTGAAACAAGCTTTCATAGACTCCTTTAGGTCCTATGAACACCTACAACTGAGTAAGAAGGTAATGAGCTAAAACATGGCATCTAGGTGTTAGCATTGCTAAGCTCAAGGTGAAAAATGAGCCCAATCATTTTTAAATGGTAAAGTAATCTTAATTAAAGGTTTTAGACCTTATATTTGAATTCAAATCATTCAAGTAACCCATAGGTGGACCCCTGTTCTGTAGAGACACAGTCAAAGATACACTCAGTTTGCGTTAGGTAGGAGTATAAGGAGCATGTGGAAGGTTGGATAAATAAATGAAGATGGGAACCCCTCCACTATTATCATAATATTATTATGGGGATATCATTATATATAGAGAGCATATGATAACCTCTTTTCAAGTGCACACATAGTCCATGTGATGAATCTTGCATACAATCTATCTTCTTAGGAGCCTATTTCAGATTTTATAAGTTGAAAGGTTTAGATACCTAATCAAGGGCTGAAAATTTGTGTAGATTGTCTCTAAGACTTTTATAATCCTCTAAAATAATTTGTTTCTCTAGTCAAATAGGGTAATTACCCTCTATTTTGTCTCAGACAGAGGGCACTTCCCTTATGTATAAAACCTATAATTTTGGATGGTAGAGATGGCCATGTGAGTTAGGAGCTATTTGGACCTTGAAATAATTTTTTTAAATTTGAATTTCACCTGGTAAAACATGAAAAATCATTCATAGGAGGAGGAATCCTAGCAGGGTGTCCTAGAACTCCAAGGTTGCAGTCAAGCCTAAAAGGCAAGGTTTAAGCCTAGTGTCCAAATGGGGAGTCATTCACATTTCTAGTCTTCGGTATGCTTTATAGCCTATTAAAAAATTATTATGGGATCATTTTAGATGCGATAAATCTCTTGGTATGAATAAAATCCCATAATAATGCCATTTTTGAGCTTAAAATCACCTCAAGCCTATTCAAATGGAAGAAACAAGATCAATAGGAAAGGTTTAGAAGCTCATATCTCTTTTGATACTCTGCATGGAGACTCAAAAATATTGGATTAGATGGATAGCATCCTAGAAAAAAAATTATGGCATTGGATTGGAAATTCAACATCAAATATGCATAAAAAAACCTTAAGAGGGTAAAATAGGCCTAAACCCTTGTTAAACCCTTACAAGGACCTAGTTGGAGAAATGAAGATGGAAAGATAATACAAAGGCATATTTTGTCTATAATTGATGATTGGAGGATTTGGAGGACTCTCTCAGGCTACTCCTCATCAATATGAGTTGCAAATAATCTATACGGATAGGGTACAAAACTAATTCTTTTGACTATTTTGTGCATTATGCAGGTTCTAAGGACTTTCAAGGGATGAAATCAACTTTGGGAGGGAGATATAAACTTTTAATAACTAAATATGGTCATTTATTGATTCATAAAAACTCTTAAGTTTTCAAATAACAGCTCTCATCTCAGCCAGTCAAAACTGACATAGTGATCAAGAGGGTAAGAAGTGTGAAAACTCCAAGTGAGAACATTTTTAAGGTGTGCTTAATGCCTCTAAGTAAATGTAAGGTCTTAAAAAGTGTCATGCACTAAATTATATGTATTTTCATGAAAAACTAAATCCAAATTTGAGGCTAAGTGGGCAAGGTGTGGGAAAGAGGAGTTTCTTAGATTGCAGATGGTGATAGCTCATTTTGGGAGGATTCTAGATGACCAAGACTGCAACCAACACATAGAGAGGCATGTTTTAAATCCTTCCCCTTTATTATAGTAATAAAAAATATCTCTAATTAGTTTTTGGATGTTGAAATAGAGGTGAATCATGAAGACAATTTTATGAGCCAAAAAAATAACTTCTATGCCAAATTTCAAGAGTTTCATGACTTAGGGTGACACATGTGCCTCTTAACCTTGAATAGTTCATTTAATATATTCTTATCATAAATATTTAACTCGTTTTATCACCATGAAAATTTTCCTTTTGACATTTTGAATTCTCTCTTCTCCTCTCTCTCTTTCTCAAGTTCTATAAAAACTAGCCATTTTGGCCTTTGTAAACTATGATCCACTTGAGTATGGTGAATACCTACTCACTTTCATACCATTTGATCAATAAGAATACTAATTTTTACCTCTTTCATGACTATTCATAGTGTGTTTTACTTATATTATTGATTTTATTTAGTGGCAAGTTGTTTCCTTAGCATTGTTGTCTCATTCTCACACCTATTTGTAGTTGGAAAGCTTCTTATTATAGTTGGAAAGCTTCTTATTTTAGGCCATGTGAAGTGTTCTAAGAAGTGTCAAGGTTGAGTGAGTTATTCTATTCACTAATTCTATTCAAGGCCTCTTGTATAGTCTTCCTAGACTAAACATTCATCCATAACCTTCACAATGAAACACTGATGTGAGAAAATGTAGATTAGAGAAGTGTATGTTTGGTTAGTCCCTTGTTATCATGTGTAACATATAGCTAGTTAGTATTCATCAAATATTTTGGTGTATTACCTCCCTTAAGATAGTTTGCTTTCATTCTTTATTATCCCTTTTTCCTCACAAATTTTAGGTGTAATAGTGATCCAAAGTGATACATCAAGGAAGTTAGCCTTATATAGAGATTCACCTTATTCTTAGGCTCACCCATATCCTAGAGGTGATTCAATTGTGCCACTTAGATGAGGAGAGCTAATACATCTCCTCAAAAGGTACCAATACAAGTGACAATAATTTTTGGCATGCCTAGTGGGACTCTTAGTCCAAGAAGTTGAAAGATTTCTGGTGTTGACTTTCAACAATAAGCCTTTAAAGGCATCTATCTAAGAATTAATGGAAACTCCAAAGTTACATCAACTAGTCAAGTAGCCTAAGTTTTCATTTTAAATATTTTTGATAACCATTCCTTGTGTTTGTGCTTCCTAATGACGTTCCATGGCTGACTTTGGTGTTGAGTATTATTTTGCACAAGTTGGTGAGGTTTATCAAGCTTATGGCATTCCCTATCAGCTTTGTCATGACCTTACTAGTTCCAATATGACCATTTTAAACCTTATAAAGAGTTGTATAAGTCATATAACTAGTGTCCTTGATATCTTGCTCCTCCTAGTCAACCTATTCACTTCTCAAGTCAATCCATTTCCACTTTTAAGAAAAATATTTTGGGATATGAGACATATATGTTAGATCTTGACACACAAAGGAGATATGGTCTAGATTTTTCTAGTCATCATATTCATAAGGTTAGAGATGCATTAGAGTTGATCAAAAGAGAATGGGAACCTATTGAGAGAGATAATTAGCAAAGGCTCACAAGTGAGATGCATATGTGAGTGGCCTAGTTACAATTAGAAGATAGGCTAAGACTTTAAGAGGAACAAATTTACCAATCCTATCAGCCCTCATACTCACTTCTACAAGATTACTATCAGTCATACATGATTCCTAATCATGAACAACACCAAACTTGCTAAAGTCATCCTTTTCCTAATCAGTTGGAAGAGAGAGTTGAAAAGACAAGCCTTGTTTTTAAATCAAACCTTGATAGGTAGATTGAGTTAGCCAATATTCAGATGAATTAGTCCATCTTAGAAGAAAAGTAAGTGGAATTTAATCCCTCATTTCCCTCTCCTATTATATCCTCATCTCATGAAAAAACCTCTAGATATGAAATTCCAAGTTGGAGACAAGGTGGAGAATCCAAACCTAAGGAGATTCCAAGCTTCTTAAACACTACATTTACTCTTAAAGCTACATTACTCCCCAAAGAAGAGGTGCCTAATCCTAACATCTTAATTTATATTAAGGTAGTGGAATCATAGGGAAATAAAGAGGATAAAAACCTAAATAAGGAGTGTGAAGTTGAAAAATAATTTGATCCTATGCAAACCCCTCCCACCCTTCCTCAAGAGACCTCTTGTGTTCCATGTCATCCCTCCTGTACTCCTCATCCTCATGAATATGCCTATTAAATTAATGAAAGACTTTTCTAAGAAAACCTAGCCAAGCAAATTTAATAGTTAGAGTCAAGGATGAAATTGCTAAGTCAAGGTGTGATGGAAGGTTTAAAACCCAAAGAAGATCTTATGCCTAAAAACACCCCATCTAACCTTCCTCAAGAGAGTGCTCAAGTTGAATCAGATGTAAATGAAGTAATTATCAAATGTAAATAAGAAAACCAAGATATTTTATCCCAATGTATACCTTTCCTTTGTCAAGAACTTCCAAAATCTGATGTTGAGTTCTGTGTACCACCTCCACCAACTAGTTCATCTTGTCCTCACCCCATCACCATTTGCCTTGATGGACCTATGGTATGGGAACCTAAATAAGATAAATTGGTTGACAAAGATTCAAAACTCTTGCTTGAATAAAATATGGGTCATTGGTAGCCTCATTGGGATAATTTAACTAATTTCAAGATGCTTAGTCTTGGCATCACCAAGAAAGAGAAAGAGATTAAAGATCTTGTAGACCTAGAGAAGAAAAATTAGGTGACAATGGTTGAAGTAAATCTTGAGATCCCTCAATAGGTTCTACATGTTAAATAAGAGGATATCATTATAGGGACTCCCTTTGGTGATCATAAGTGTAATTCTGCCTTCTTGTATGAAAAGAAACATGTTAAAGAACCTTTTATAGTTGTATATGAGGAAGGTGACAAATACTTAAAGAGGGAAGTAATTGAATAAGAATCTACATCTGATCAAAAAGTTGTAAATAATCATCTCAAGTATGAAGATGAATATGATATTAAGGATGGAGAACAATTTCAAGTCATCCCCAAAGAGGTTACTGTCCTAGAAAACTCTCTTGAGACCAAGGTGGAAGTTGTTTTTCTTGAAGATAACCCAATACCTCAGCTTGATTTTGAATTACCCTAAAATGCATTAGATCTTGAATAACACCAGCTTGATGACCTCATCCATCAAGAAGATAAGATCAAAGAGGGAGTGGTTTTAGATGATAAAGAGGACAAAGATGATTGGTAGTTGTAAATGAATTTCTTTCAAGAGCTTGAATAACTTTGCTAAGTTGAGGGATAAGTACATGAAAAGGTGAAGAAAGAGTCTTATATGGAGGAAAATGACCAAGATTGGGTAGAATATTCAAATCTCATTGATGAGCTAGAAGAACTTGTATTTGAGAAGAAACTTAATCTTATTGAGAGCACTATGGAAATCAAGAAGTTATGCCTTATTAAATGACCATCAGAGGTTGTAAATAAGGATCCATATGAGAAGGTTGAGGATTTTTGGATGCAAGAAGAGTTAATTTCCATATCCAACCTATTTGGAACTTCTTGGTTCTCAATGAATATTATGCTAATAAAGTTGGAAAACATCATGAAAAGGTTTGAGGAATCAATGTTAAGGATCAAAAGAATATATGTCTCATTAATTCCTTCATGTCATGAAGTAATAAGGGTTTTTAATTTCCCCTTTGATCTAGGAGGGAGTTTTCTCTCAGATTAGTTAGTGTCTGATTTAGTTTATTTAGTTTGGTGTGTGTGTTCTGTAAGTGCTCATGAAACACATGCGTGTTTGCTTTTGCTTTGTGTGTGTATTTTTTTTGTATGGTTGAGGTATTCATTGGTCTTGTCTTAATAAAATATTGTTGTAAAATTCCTCTTATTTGGTCTCAGACTTAATATGACTCCTTAATCTTAATGGAATTTTAAGGCTACTAGTCTATTTAGTATATTAGGCATACTACCCCTATGAGTCACCAATTTATTGATGAAATTTGACTCTACAAGTCAAATTGGGGCCCCTATAGGTAAGAACTTGAGTTATAAGTGTTTTTATGGTTATAATACTTTGTCATAGGATATTTTATAATCCATTTGATGTTATTTAATGCATTTTTAGCCTTAGTCATGATCTAATAAGTTATTTGTCATTTTGGGTCATTTAATAGGCTTTTAGGGGTCATAAATGCAAGTGGCATGGCTATAAAGGTGTCCATGTGTCTTATTTTCATTTAAAATATATAGTAAGTAATATTACATATAAATAATGTCAATTCAATCAGAATATTTTAGGTTATCTGAATGAAATTCAATAAACCAACTAAAAAAGGAAGAGTTTGGCACTTATACGACCCGTGGGGAAAGGTGACATGTGGGATAATATGATTAAATGTCTCTTCATATTCATTAGGTTAATTTACATGGTTGATATGATTTTTAAGTGTCATTTTTTAGCTAAAACTGTTATGATCTTTCTTTGCCTTTCTAGACACACAAAAGTGGTTAGTAAGTTTGTGCTTGGTATGAACAGTTGAAGAGGTTTCAAGTAAAATTATTTTGGGAGGTGTTATTAAATTTATATATATCCATTTACATAATAATATTTTTTAACCATGATTTATGAACCATCTTTTACAATCTAACTATGTTTTTTTGCTTGTCAATCTATGTACCCTATAGGCTTTGCTCCAATTTGGACAAGGCCATACAAACCAGTTAATGATGTTGATTGTGGAGGATATTATATATATTATAAAAATCCCTCCATTAATTTTTTTATGTTTCATGGTTTTTTGGTGAGAAAATCATCTTAGGTTGGTAAATTAGTCTCATTTGGGATGACAGGCAATTTTTCACCATTTTAAATATCTTCATGTTTTGGTGGTTACTCCATGGGGTATAAATAGGTTAATAATAATTTTTATTATTTCCTCTCAATCCCCTCACCTTTCAATCTCTTCCTCCAAGGCAACATTCCATGAGTTTTCAGCCATAACCATCATACAGTCAGTATGCTCTATAATTATCATATCAGTCAACCAGGGGAAGTGTGCAAAGCTATAAGACACATATATGGAGTTATGTTAGAGTTAATTAAACATTTAACACATTTTCATGGTATGATAAATCAAATAACCCTTTTCACTTATTATAAGAATGATTGTGATAGTCTACACATTCACCCACACAGTCTGCCATGAAAATGTTTATCCACAAGTGCTTGGAAGAAAAAAACCATGTAGAAACTAGGAACACAAATATTTTAATCCATTTATAGGTTTTTAACATCCATTTTGAGATATTAGAATAGGCTTAAAAATCATTTAAGGCTAAATAATACTCATTGTACACATTTCTATATACTACCTCCATACCATTCAAGGTGCACATACAACCTATCAAATGATGTCATAAAAAGATGAGAATATTAGTGGTGATCTCAAAAAAATTTAAGCATGAAGAGTGAATTTAGGAGTGTTGATATTGGTTCATAACTCAAAAAATGGTCAAATTAATTCACATTGTCCATACTTGTATTTACTATTTGCAGACATGAAAATGGCCACCTATAGGTGTTAACAGAGAATTGAGGGGTTGTTTAGAGCCATTGAAACACATGAAAAAACCTTATTTGTGATTATATCATGTGAATTGACCATTTTACACCTTATTTAAGTGTTAAATTATCACATGGATGTGTAGACCATCTCCTAACATGAGATGATAGTGTTCAAGTTTATCCCTAAAATGTGAAAATAGAGGTCCAAGGTTGTTTTGTGAATATCCTATAACATGGTTGCAAATAGTTTTGAAGCATCAAAATAGGTAGACATTTTATCACCTAGTATAAAGAGGAGCCATGCCAAATATGGAGTTCATAAAGTGAGTATAAGATATAAGTTTGGAGCCTCAAAATTATCTATAAAAGCACTAAAATCTTGCATTCATATCTACATGTTTTAAGGTTTGAGTGACTTTAGCATTCTAAGGTTGTAAATAAAACATATTCTCATGGTTGTAAGGGTCCTAATTATTAAATTATGTATATAATAGCATTAATTTCATCAGTATGATGTCAATGTATGTTATTTCAATCTCCATGGACACCTATAGGTGTCCCTCTACAAGAAAATGAGTGCTTATATCTGAGTATGGATGCAGTGACCTAAACAGTGTACCTTGATGGTTTTTTAGGGCATCTAAGGTGAATTAAGGTATGAATATATAATTTTTGACCTCAATGATTCAAATATCACCTTTACACATAATTACCAAGCTTAATTACATCTCATATGCACCTACAAGAATAAAAAAGGTAGGGTTTCATAGTCAAGACAGGGAGAACTCAGTTGCTAAGCTCAAGGTGCATGTAAAAGGTGTAGAGAGAGTTGGAATGATGTAAAAATATTATTAAAATATTCATTAGGACCATTATGACCTATATAAGCTCCAAAAAATGTGAAACAAGCTTGGATAGATTCCTTTAGGTCCTATGAATAACTACAATTGTGCAAGCAAGCAATGAACTAAAATATGGCATGTAGGTTTTAGCATTGCTAAGATCAAGGTGAATAATGAGTCCAATAACTTTTAAATGATTAGGTAAGCTTTAAGAAATGTTTTATACCTTGTATTTTAATTCAAATCATGTAATTAACCCACAGGCGGACCCATGTTCTGTAGAGACACAGTCAAAGATACACTTAGTCTGGGTTAGGTAGGAGTATAAGGAGCATGTGGAAGGTTGGAGAAACAAATGAAGCTGGGAATCCATCCAATATCATCATGATGGTCTTATGGGTATCTCATTATGGATATAAATCATATGAAAACCTATTTTTAAGTGCACACATAGTCCATGTGATGAGTCCTACATACAGTCTATCTTCCTAGGAGCCCGTTTTAAATTTTGTAGGAAGTTGGAAGGTATAGAGACCTAATCAAGGGCTGAAATTTTGTGTAGAGTGTCTCTAAAACTTTTATAATCCTCTAAAATAATTGGTTTTTTTGTCAAATAGGGTAAGTACCCTCTCTTTTGTCTTAGATAGAGGGCACTTCCCTTATGCATAAAACCTATAGTTTTAGAAGGTAGAGATGGATAGGTGAGGAGTTGTTTGGACCTTGCAAGGAGATTTTTAAAGTTAAATTTCACTTGGTAAAAAATAAAAAATCTTGCATAGAAAGATTAATCCTAGCAGGGTGTCCTATATCTCCAAGGTTGTAGTCAAGCCTAAAAGGCAAGGTTTAAGCCTAGTGTCCAAATGGGAGTTATTCACACTTATAGTCTTAAGTATGATTACTATCCTATTGGAACATGACTATGGGATCACTTTAGATGTGATAAAGCTCTTGGTGTGAGGAAAATCCCACAATAAGGCCATTTTTTAGCTTAAAATCACCTCAAGCCTGTGCAGATGGATGAAACAAGCTCGATAGGAGAGGTTTGGAAGCTCATAACTCTTTTTATGCTTTGCATGGAGACTCAAGAAGATTGGATGAGATGGATAAGGTCATAAAAAACCTTTTTGTGGCCTTGGATTGTAAGTTCAATGTCAAATCTACATGAATAAACCTTTAGAGGGTAAAATAGGCCTAAACCCTTATTAAACCCTTACAAGGACCTGATTAGAGAAATGGAAATGGAAAGCTATTCTAAGGGCATAGTTTGTATAGAATGATAATTGGAGGTTTTGGATGACTCTCTCAAGATACTCCCCATCAAGATGAGTTGTATAGAATCTATATGGATAGGGTACATTACTACTTCTTTTGATTATTTTATGCATTATGCAAGTTCTAGGACTTTCAAGGGATGAAACCAACTTTGGGAGGGAGATATAAAATTGAATTAACTCACTATGGTAATTTTTTTCTTCATAAAAACTATTAAGTTTTAAAACAAGAGCTCTCATCTCAGCCAATCAAAATTGGCATAGTGACCAAGAGGGTGAGAAGTTTGAAAAATCCAAATGAGAGCCTTTTTAAGGTGTGCCTATGCCTCTAAGGCCATGGAGGGTATTTAAAATATTCATCCACTTCCTTTTGTGTATTTTCATGGAAAACTAAATCCAAATTTGAGGCCAAGCGTGCAAGGTGTGGGAAAGAGGAGTTTTTTAGACTACATATGATGATAGCTCATTGTGGGAGGATTCCAAATGACCAAGACTACAAAAAATGCATGGAGAGGCATGTATGAAATAATTCCCCTTAATTCCAATAATTATAGCTTTCCATAATTAGTTTTTGTATGTTCAAACAGATGTGAATCATGAAAGCAGTTTTATGAGCCAAAATGAGAACCTCTACACCACATTTCAAGAGTTCAATGACCTGGGCTGACACTTGTGCCTCTTGACCTTGAATGGTTCATTTAATATATTATTATCATACATATGTAACTCCTTTTATTAGTTTTAAAAGTGTCCTTATGACCTTTAGACTTCTCTCTTCTCCTCTCTCTCTCTCTCAAGTTCTATAAGAACTAGCCATTTTGACCTTTGTAAACTATGTTCCACCTAAGTATGGTGAAGGCCTCCTCATTTTTATACCATTTTATTAATAATAATACTTATTTTACCTCTTCCATGACTGTTCATATTGTATTTTACTTGGATTATTGATTTTGCTTTGTGATGACTTATTGTTTATGTTGACCAAATTTGACTTTTAGGTCAAATTGGGGCATCCCTAGGTAAAAAATTGGTTTTATAGATGTTTTTGGGCATAATATATTTTCATGAGGTGTTTCATAGTTCATTTTATGTTATTAAATGATACATTATCCTTGGTCATAATATTCATTAGCCAACATGTCTCTTTGAGTCATTTTAGGGGTCAAAAAGGTGCATTTAATGAGTTGTATAGGTTTATTGGGAAGTGTGAAGGTTTAAAAAGATGATTCCATGCCCAATGTGTCCATACAAGTCTTAATTAATTAACAAAACTAAAATATGATAGGTTATATAGAATAAAAGGTAGTTTTCTTGAAAGAAAAGAAGAGTTTGGCACTTGTATAGCCTCTTTGGGAAGAGTGCCACATGGGAAATGGTCAGTAAGTGACTATTCAAAATCCAAATATTTAATTACATGTTTGGTTTTATTTTATAATTTCATTTATTTATCAAACCCATTCATCTCTCTTTTCACCCTTCTTGGTAAGTAGAAGCGACTTTTAGGTTTTTACTTGGTACAACCAGTAGAAAGAGTTTCAAGTCAAAAAAGTTTGGGAGGATATATTAAACTCAATTATATCCATTTAAATAATAATATTTACAATTTTTGTCAACTATGCTTGATGAACCATCTATTTTAAGTTGATTATTCTTTTTTCTTGTCAATCTATGCACCCTAGAGTTTTTGCCTTGGTTTAGAGAATTCTGTACAAACCAGTTGGTCATATTTATTCTAGATGATGTTTAATTAATCCTAAAATTTCACCCATTATTATTTTCATTTTCCATGGTGTTTAGATTATAAAATTTGCCTTAAGTTGTAAGAATATGCACTATGCTGGTTACAAACAGTTTTTCACCATGTCTAAGATTTTCATGCTTTTGTAAGGGTTCCAGGGTTATGATAGATCATTAATAATGTTTCCCATGTGGAAAAATCATCTCATGTACTTTCATATTATTCTCCAAAGTAATTATCTCCATGAAAATGTAGGTTTTTGAGTGCCATATAGTCTTGTGATATAAAAGTACACTTTCAAGTGCTCTAATGGAGAGGTTCAAAGTTGAAAGGGAATTACAGCATCTAGTTTTGAGTTTTAATATATTTATAATACATTTCAACACACATTGAGGAGAGATTATTTGGATGAAAATTCAAAATCCTTTAATACATTTACAATTTCATCCTCACTACCCATATATATTTCACCATGTACCTATAACTTCCATTGATGATGCCATGCTATAATGGGAGCCCTGGTAGTGGTGTCAAGTTATTTGAGGCATGAAGAGTTAATTTTTAAGCATGAATATAGTTTTGTAACTCATAAAATACTAAATGTAATGTTCTACTTACAATTCACCTTACTACCTACATCTTTAAAACACAATCTCCCTGTAGGTGCTAGTCGAGAGTTAAAAAATCATTATGAGGTGTTGGATTTGATTTTGAATCTCTCTTTTAGGTCTATTGTGGATAATACATAGTTAATACCAAATTTGAGAGGATATGTTGGAATATGGAGTTTAAAACCATGCTCTGAGGACTTAAGGACTGTTTCAGGCCCATTTTCCCTAAAAGTGGCAAAATAGAGCTCCTAGAGGTTTTAATGATATCTTGGAATATGGTTGAAATGACTTTTGAAGCCTATAAATGGATATGTCTTGTATTATCCACATAATAAAAGAAACATGTCAAGTTTAATATGTAAATGACCAAGGAATAATAGTTGTTTAAGGTCCTAAAGATGCCCTGAAAAGCATTGAGAGTAAGTAGTGAAGTCTACAGCTGGAGCTTAAAATGAGACTTTCAAACCCAAACTTGAAATATAGACCATACCATCATGTTAGATTGTTATTAAATGGTTGAATGGGACATTTTATCTCAAATAAGATGCAAAAAAGGGTTAATAAGTAAGGTGGTAGGTTTTATATACACCTACAGGTGTATCTAGTCAACAATTACCCACCTACAACTAGATGTAGGAATACACAACCCATAGAAGGAGTTTGAACAAGAAGTTACCATGTTAAGCTGATGAAACATACTAAAAATGACCCCTACATGACAAGGAAAGGGGTTTTATGTTGTTTCAAGCCTAAGGCTAGATAAAGAACACCTACATGTTTAAGCCTTAGAATAGAATACAGTCAAAGGTCATACTCAATCTCGACTAGTGTTGAAGGTTTTCAATCCCCAAAATGTGAAATGAAGCAATTAAATTGATAGAATTTTTCCTAGAAGGCCTTAGTGAGGATTATACTTTGTCTCTAATGCCTAACTATCATGCAACAGACCTAGTAGGGGTATTTTCAACAATAAACATAGTCAAGGTATTGTCATGCTCAGTCTGAGTTAGACAAGGGTACAAGGAAAGTATGGAGAGTACGTAAAACTTTGGAGGGATGATTTAAGGTTATAACACATTATTCATGATCAAAACACTCTCATACATTGGAAACCAGGCATGTAAATCCCCTTTCAAATGCAACATACATTTTCCATAAAAAGACCCAGCACATAGTGTTCCTTCATACAATTTGTTTGGGTTTTTTAGGATTTGAGAGGGTAAATGAGGTTACCATGGGATAAATTTTGGTGTGAGGAATCCTCATGACTTGAGAAATCACCCCCTATTTTATCTCAGAAAGGGGGTACTTCCTCATACACAAACATTGGTAGGTTTAGAAAATAGGTGATAGGGTGAAGCCAAAACACATAGAAACATTTCAAGAAGTCTTTAAAAGCTTTATTAGACATATATAAACATTAATAAATAAACTATCTATGGTGAAGCTCGATGGAATGGTTTAAACCATAGATGTTGAAGTTGGGGCTATGAGGAATGGTGAAACCTAATACTAGATGAGGAAGTCATCTTCAGTTTTAGATTTTGATGATCTATATATATTATTGAAACATGTGTATGGTATGACTATAGGCATGCTTAAGATATCAGGAGGCAAGGAAAGACATCAAAGTCTAGTTTGGGCTTAAGTTACACTCAGACCTATTAGGCAAGGTCTAGACCTACTGGCCAAATGAGGATTTAATCACATTTATGGCATGAGATTTGAATTTAAACATGATGGATTATTTTTATGGTGTGGATATAGAGGTCTTTTTTCCATTTAGATGTAGGTAAACACAAAATAATCCATTTTTGACTCAAAATCTAACTCAGACCTGCAAGAAAGAGGAAAACAAGCTCAAATAGGTAACTTCAAATGCTCATGTCTTCTTGGAGGATCTGCATGGGAGCCAAAGGATTTTGGGGAAGTTAGTAAGGTATTTTAACATAAAATTAGTGAAAATTTTGGGCAACTTGGATGTCAAACTTTTATGAATGAAGCTTAAGAGGGAAAATGGGCCTAAAACCCTTGTTAAACCCTTGAAAAGACTTGACGATGGAGATAGAGATATAAAGCTGATATAATGGAATATTTTTCTCATGAAACATATTTTAACTTGTATAGTACTCACTCAATATCCCTCACATGTCAATTACCTATATGTACTTGTATGGATGGGGTGAGAAAGAGGCTACTTTTAACCATTTTTTATATTGTGTAGGCTACAAGAATATTTTGAAAATGAAATCAAGTTTGGGAGGAAGATATATAGTTTTTATAACTCTATATGGTCATTTCATGCCTTGAAGAAACTTATAAGTGTCCAAACTATGTGCTTCAACTTAGCCAATCAAAATTATCCTAATGGACAAGTTAGGGAGAAGTGTGAAAACTTCAAGTGGATGAATTATTAATGTGTCCCTAATGATTATAATTTCATGGAGGGACTTAAAAAATGTCATTAACTACCTTTTATGTATTTTTATGATCAAATAATCTCTTTTTGGAAGCCAAGTGTGCAGGGTGCATGAAAGGAGTGTATTTTGGACTGCAGATGATGATTGCTCCTTTCCATGTGATTCCAGATTACTAAGCCTAAAAAAATTCATGGAAAGGAATTTTTGATTTCATTAAACTTCATTCCAATCATCATAAATTTTCCTAATTAGTTATAAGGTTTTCAAATAGGGTTAATCATATAGGCAGTTATTTTGAGCCAAAATGAGGAATTTCTTGCCACTTTCATGAGGTTTATGACTTGAATTGACACTTGTATCTTATAACCTTTCATGATTCATCCCAAATCACATTTTTATGTACAATTAAATAATTTTATCAACTTGATAATTTTCCTTATAACTCTTGGACTTCTTTCTTCTCATCTCTCTCTCAAGTTCCATAAGAACTAGCCATGTTGGCCATTGTATGGGATGCTCCACTTGAGTATGGAAAATTCCTACTCATTTATATACCTTTCGATAAATATGAATAATATTTTTAACTCTTCCATGATATTTCATAGTGTTTTCAATTATATGATGAATCTTTCTTAGTTAAAACTATGGATTCCTTATCATGTTGTTCCATTCTTTCACCTATTTGCAACCTCTTCTTGCAGGGCATGTGAAGTGTTTTAGGAGATGTTAATGGTCTAAGTGAGTTATTATATTCACTATTTCCATTCAATGCCTCTTTTCTATTCCTCCTAGCCTAATACATCTTTCCATAACCTCATAATGTAATATTGATGTAAGAAGACATAGATTGGATAAGTGTATGTTTAGTTTGTCCTTTGATTTCAAGTGTAACATGCATATGGTTATAAGTCATAAGAATATCTAGTGTATCACTTCCCTTATATTAATTTTATTTTAGTTATCTCTCTCCCTTTTTAACCCCAATTCTAGTAGTAGTTGTGATCTGAAGTGGTACATCAAGGGAACTAGCCCTATCTAGAGATTCAATTCATCCTTAAGATGCCCACAAGCCTAGAGGTGTTTTCATTATTCCACTTGGATGAGAAGAGATTTTCCATCTCCTAAAAGGGTAAAAGTCTAAGTGATAATAATTTTTGGCACACCCAATGCGACTCTTGGTCCAAGAAGTTGAGAGAATTTTGGTGGTCTCTCAACAATCAACCTTTGGAGGCATCTATTCAAGCATCAATGGAGACTCTAAAGATATATCAGTTTGTCAAACAGACTAGATTATCCTTTAAATATTGTTATATATGTATTTATTTATTTTCTTTATTTTAATAAAGTTTCATGGCTAACTTTGGTATTGTTTTTTTCTCTATATGAGTTGGTGATACATTCAAAGCTTGTGTCATTCCTTATCAATATGAAAAATTCCTTAGTAAATCTTGTCATGATCTTTACCAAACTCAATATGATTTTCATCAGCTATAATATGATCCTTGCTATCCCATGCATGAAATATATCTGTCTTATAACTAGCCTTCTCAATGTCTTGCTCCTCCTAATCAACTTAGTCCTTTCCCAAGTCCATCTCTTTCCACCTTTAAGCAAACACTTTTGGGATATGCGAGGTATATGTTAGAGATTGATACTATAATGGGATGGGTTCAATGGGTTCCTAATAATTCCATCAATTAAGTTATAAATGAATTAGATCTAGTTAAGAAATAGCGGACACCTATTGAGAGAGCCAATTGACAAAGACTCATAAGTGAGATGCTAGATGTGAGTGGCCTAGTTTCTTCCTTAGAGGATAGGTTAAAGGCTCACAAAAGGAAACCTCACCAAACCTATCAACCTTAATATCCACTTTCCCAAGCTTCCTATCAGTCATATATGACCCTTACTCATGATCCTAATCAAAATTTCCAAAGTCATCCTTTTCCAAATCAAGTGGAAGAGAGAGTTAAAAAGACTAGCCTTGTGTTTGAAGTAAACCTTAATAGACAAATTTAGTTGGCCAATATGCAAATATAGCAGTCCATCTTAGTATAAAAAGTAGTGGAATTCAATCCTTCATTTCCCTCTCATATTTCATCCCTACCACCTCAAGAAAAGATTTCTAATCCTAACATCCTAAGTTGGATTAAGATAGTGGAATCATTGGGAAAGAAATAAGATAGAAGAATTGTTAAGGAATGTGAAGTGGAAAATGAAGTTAATCCTTTTTAATTCCATCCTACCCTTTCTCAATATGATTTTTATATTCCATGTCAGCCCTCATACATCCGTTATGCTCATGATGATTCTTGTGACCTTCAAGAGAGACTTTTCCAAGAGAACCTAGCTAAGCAAATTGAAGATTTGGAATCAAGGATAAAGTTGTTAAGGAAAGGTGTGATGAAAGGTTTATACCCAAAGAAAGATTCTATGCCTAAAAACAACCCATCTAATGTCCTTCAAGTGAGTTCCCAATCTGATTTTGAACCCTATGTTCCACCTCCACAAACTACTTCCTCTTATCCTCATCCCATCACCCTTTGCCTTGGTGGACCTGTGGTGTGGGAACCAAAATAAGAGTAGTTGGTTGAGCAAAATTCAAAACTCTTGCTTGAAGAAATGAAACTCCTTGGTAGCCTTATTGGGATAGGTCACCAAATTTCAATATGCCTAGTATTGGCATCACCATGAAGGAGATGGAAGACCTTACAACACTTGACAAACAAGATCATATTATGACATTTGAGGTATAATTTAAAAACGCTCAAGAGGTCCTAAGTGCTAAAGAAAAAGTGAGTTAGTCTGTTGAATATCCTTTTTTAGTTGATAATGAAGAATTATTTCCTTGTGGAAAAGATGAAATCTTGGAAGAAGATCCCATCTTGATAGAAACAAGTAAAGAAGAACAATCTCAATTCATGGTTGATCAAGAACACCTCATGAGTGATTATGAGGAAGAGATTACCATAGGGACTCCCCTTGGTGAACAAAAGGACAATTCTCAATATTTTACCTCCATATTTGAGGGGATGTGTATCCATGAGGAATGTGTCCAATATTTGAAGAAATAGATACATGAATAAGACTCCATGTCTGATCTTGAGGTTGCAAATGATCATTTCAAGATTGAAGAGGTAGTGGTACTAGATGGTAAAGAGGACAAGGATGATTGGCAGCTACAAATGGAATTATTTAAAAAACTTGAATGTCTTTTCCAAGTTGAGGGACAATTATATGACAAGGTGAATAAATAATATTCCATAGAGGACAATGATCAAGATTGGATAGATTATGCTAAGCTCCTTCATGAGATAGAAGAACTTGAAGTTGAGAGGAAGACCAATCTTATTGAGAGCACTATTGAAGTCAGGAAAGTATGTCTTGAATCACCATTTGAAGCTATAATGGAGGATCCACGTGACTAAGTTTAGGCTATTTGGATGCAATAGGATTTCATTTCCATGATCAACTTGTTTGGATCTACATGGTTCTCATTGAACATCATGCCAATGAGGTCGGAACACATTGTGAAAAGTTTAGAGGCATTAATGCTAAAGGAAAAAAGGCTATATGCCTCATTAAATCATTAATGTCATGAAGCAAGAATATTCTCAATATTTCCCTTTGATCTAGGATGGAGTTATGCTTAGTTTTTAGTTGTACATAATAGTTGTTTTATGATTCCCCTAAGTGTTTTGAGCACATGTGTGTCTTGTGTGTTTTTTATTTATTTGGTTGAGGTAGTCAAGTGGTATTGTCTTGATAAAATTAAATTGTCAAATGAATCCTTGTTTGTCTCATAATTTAGATGACTCCTAAGCCTAATGGACTGATAAGGCTACTGGTCTAGTTAGTATAGTAGCCTACAAGTCACAAATTTATTGACCAAATTTGACTTGTAAGTCAAATTGGGGCACCCCTAGGTAAAAACTTAGTTTTATAGATGTTTTGGGGAAAATAATATATTGTCATGAGGTGTTCCATAACAATATTTTGAGTATTGTTTAACCATGTTTTATGAACCATCCTTTACAAGTTGACTGTGTTTTTATGCTTACCAATTTATGCACCCTATAGGTTTTGCTCCAATTTGGACAAGTCCATACAAACAAGTTAGTGATGTTGACTCTAGAGGATTTCATCTCTATTCTCATAGTCCCTTCATGCTTATTTTCAGGTTTCATGGTGTTTTTGTGAGCAAATTGTCTCAGGTTGGCAGATTAGTCTCATTTGGGATGACAAGTAGTTTTTCACCATTTTTAGGATCCTCATGTTTTGGTAGTCACTTTAGGGGGTATAAATAGGTTAATAATAATTTTTTAAATGTCTTATCAATCCCCTCACCTTTAAATCTCATCCAATAAGGCAGCATTTCATGATTTTGTAGCCATAACCAACGTACAATTAGTATGCTTTATAATTATCATATTGTTCAACCAAGTAAAGTGTGCAAAGCTCGAAGACACGTCTATGGATTTATGTTAGAGGTAATTAAATTTTGAACACATCATCATGGTAGGATAAATATAATAACCCTTTTAACTTGTTATTATAATGACTGTGACAGTCTACACATTCACCCACATATTTTGCCATGAAAACATTCATCTACAAGTGCTTGGAAGAAGAAAACCAAACTAGGAACACAACTCTTTAAATCCATTTAGAGGTTTTAAAAATTCATTTGGAGATATTAGAATAGGATTAAAACTCATTGAAGGAGAAATAATACTCATTGTACACACTTGCATATATTACCTCCATATCATTCAAGGTGCACATACAGCCTATCATAATGATGTCATACTGGGATGAGAATCTTAGTGGTAGTCTCAAAACCTTTGAAGCATGAAGAGTGAATTTGGGAGTGTTGAGATTGGTTCACAACTAAAGAAATGGTAAAATTAATGCACATTGTCCATACTTGTATTTACTATCTATAGACATGAAAATGGCTAGGAGTTTATCCTTAAAATGTGAAAATAGAGGTCCAGGGGTGTTTTTTGAATATCCTATAACATGGTTTCATAGAGTTTTAAATAATATAAATAGGTAGACATTGTATCCCATATAATAGAGAAGATCCATGCCAAAGATGGAGGTTATAAATTTAGTATAAGAGACAAGTTTGAAGCCTCAAAGCTATCTACAAAAGTACTAAAATCATGCATTCATATCTACAGGTTTTAAGGTTTTAATGACTTTGACATTCTAAGGTTGTAAACAAAACATATTATCATGGTTGTAAAGGTAATAATAATTAAATGGTGTATATAATAACATTAATATCATTAGTATGATGTTTATGTATGGTATATCAAGCTCCATGGACACCTACATGTGTCCCTCTATAGGAAAATGAGTACCTATAGCCATGTATGGATACAGTGACATAAAAAGGGTTCCTTGATGGTGTTTTAGGGAATCCAAGGTGAATTAAAGTATGAAAATATAATTTTTGACCTCAAATATTAAAATATGGCCTTTAAACAACATTACCAAACTCAATTACATCTCATATGCACCTACATGAATCAAAAAGGCAATGTTTCATAATCAAGATAGGGAGAACTCAGTTGTTAAGCTCAAGGTGCATGTAACAGGTGTAGAGAGAGTTATAATGATGAAAAAAGGTTATGAAAACCTTCATAACGACCATGATGAACTCTATAATCTCCAAACAATGTGAAACAAGCTTGTATAGACTCCTTTAGGTCCTATGAACACCTACAGTTGAGCAAGTAGGTAGTGAACTGAAACCTAGCATCTAGGTGTTACCATTGCTAAGATCAAGGTGAAAAATGAGTAAAATAATTATTAAATGGTTATTTAAGATTCAAAGGTTTTATACCTTTTATTTGAATTAAAATCATGCAAGTAACCCACAGGTGGACCCTTGTTCTTCAAAGATACACTCAGTTTGGGTTAGGCAGGAGTATAAGGAGCATATGGAAGGTTGGAGAAACAAATGAAGATGGGAATACCTACACTATGATCATGATGGTATTATGGGGATATCATGATTGAAAAATATCAGATTACAACCCCTTTTCAAGTGCACTCATAGTCCATGTGATGAATATTGCATATAGTTTATATTCATAGGAGCCTATTATAGATTTTGCAGGAAGTTGGAAGGTCTAAGAGACCTGATCAAGGGCTGAAAATTTGTGTATAGTGTCTCTATATTTTTTTTAAGCCTATAAAATACTTATTTTTTATATTCAAATAGGGGAAGTGCCTTTTGTTTTGTCTCAGATAGAGGGCACTTCCCTTATGCATAAAACCTATAATTTTGGAAAGTAGAGATGGCTAGGTGAGATAAGAGCTATTTGGACCTTGAAAGGAGATTTGTAAATTTAATTTCACATAGTAAAAAATTACAAATATCACATAGAATGATGAATCCTAGCAGGTTGTTCTATAACTCCAAGGTTGCAGTCAAGCCTAAAAGGCAAGGTTTAAGTCTAGTGTCCAAATGGGGTGTCATTCACACTTATAGTCTTAGGTATTATTTACAACCTATTGGAACATGATTATGGGATCATTTTATATGTGATAAATCTCTTG
The DNA here is from genome assembly GCA_037957365.1 of Torreya grandis. Classification (NCBI taxonomy): domain Eukaryota; kingdom Viridiplantae; phylum Streptophyta; class Pinopsida; order Cupressales; family Taxaceae; genus Torreya; species Torreya grandis. The sequence continues at coordinate 2,246,482 of JARHVA010000917.1, read as the reverse complement.
GTATGAATAAAATCCCATAATAAGTCCATTTTTGATCTTAAAATCACCTCAATTCTATGCAAATGGAAGAAACAAGATTGATAGGAGAGGTTTGGAAGTTCATCTCTTTTGATGATTTGCATGGAGACTCAAGAATCTTGGATGAGATGTATATTGTCCTAAACAACCTTTTTGTTGCAATGGATTGGAATTTCAACATAAAATATAGATGAACAAATTGTAAGAGTGTAAAACAAGCCTAAACACTTGTTAAATCCTTACAAGGAGCCTATTGGAGAAATGGAGATGGGAAGCTACTCTAAAGACATAATTTGTCTAGAATGATTATTTTAGGTTATGGAGGACTCTCTCAAGATATTGCCCATCAATATGAGTTATACATAATCTGTATGGATAGGGAATAAAACTAATTCTTTTGACTATTTTGTGCATTATGTAGGTTCTAAAGACTTTCAAGGGATGAAACCAACTTTGAGATGGAGATATAAAAACTCCTAAGTGTTCAAACAATAGCTCTCATCTCAGCCAGTCAAAACTCACATAGTCACCAACAGGGTGAGAGGTGTGATAACTCTAAGTGAGAGCCTTTTTGAGGTGTGTCTGATGCCTCTAAGGCCATGAAAGGTCTTAAAAAGTGTAATCCATTGTATTATATATTTTTTCATGGAAAATTGAAGCCAAATTTGAGGCCAAGTGTGCAAGGTGTGGAAAAGAGGAGTTTCTTAAACTACAGATGCTGATAGCTTATTTTGGGAGGATTTAGATGTAAAGACTATAATCTATGCATACAGAGGAATGTATGAAAGCCTTCTCCTTCATTATAATCATTATAATTATCCCTAATCATTTTTTGGACATTCAAATAGAGTTAAATCATGAAGGTAGTTTTATGAGCAAGAATGAGAAATTTTATGCCACATTTCAAGAGCTTCATGACTTGGGGTGACACTTTTGCCTCTTAACCTTGCATGGTTCATTTCATATCTTCTTATCATACATATTTAACTCCATTTCTTAGCTTTACAAGTGCCCTTGTGAACTTTGTACTTTTCTCTTCTCCTCTCTCTCTCAAGTTCTATAAGAACTAGCCATTTTAGATTTTGTAAACTATGCTCCACCTAAGTATGGTGAAGCCCTACTCATTTGCATACCAATTGATCAATAAAACTACTGATTTTTACCTCTTATATGACTATTAATAATGTGTTTTATTTGGATGATTTATTTTGCTTAGTGATGATTTGTTGTTTCCTTAGCATTTTTGTCTCATTCTCTCACCTATTTGTAGTTAGAAAACTTCTTCTTATAGGTCATACGAAGTGTTCGAAGAAGTGTCAAGGTTGAGTGAGCTAGTCAATTCACTAATTATAATCAAGGCCTCTTATCTAGTCTTCCTATCCTAAAAATTCATCATAACCTTCATAATGAAACACTTATATGAGAAGATGTAGATCAGAGAAGTATATGTTTGGTTATTCCCTTGTTTTCATATGTAACATGTAGTTGGTTCATAGTCATCAACTATTTTTGTGTATCACCTCCCTTAAGATAGTTTTCTTTCAACTTTCTCTATCCCTTTTCCCTCACAAAGTTTAGGTGTATTAGTGATCTAAAGTGGTAAATCAAGGGATTTATCCCTATTTAGAGATTCAACTCATTATTGGGCTCACCCATAGCCTAGAGGTGTTTCAATTATGCCACTTGGATGAGAAGAGATGAGACATCCCCTCAAAGGGTACAAATCTAAGTGATAATAGTTTTTGGAATGCTTGATGGGACTCTTAGTCCAAGAAGTTGAAAGATTTTTGGTGTTGTCTTTCAATAATCAACCTTTTGAGGCATCTATCTAAGCATCAATAATAAATCCAAAGTTACATCAACTGGTCAAGTAGCCCAGGTATTCTTTGTGTTCTTGCTTCCTAATGAAGTTCCATGGCTAACTTTGGTGTTGAGTATTATTTTGCATAACTTGGTGAGGTTTATCAGGCTTATGGCATTCCCTATCAACCTTATAATGACCCTTACCATTTCCAATATGACCATTGTCAACCTTATCATGAGTTGTATTAGTCTTATAACTAGCCTCCTCAATATCTTTCTCCTCCTAGTCATCCTAGTCACTTCCCAAGTCAATCCATTTCCACTTTTAAGAAAACTCTTTTGGGATGTGAGAAGTATATGTTAAATATTAACACACAAAGGGGATATGGTATAGATGTTCCTATTAAACATATTCATAAGGTGAGAGATGAATTAGAGCTAGTCAAAAGAGAATAGGCACCTATTGAGAGAGATAATTGGTAAAGGCTCACAGGTGAGATGTTAGATGTGAGTAGCCTAGTTACATCCTTAGAATATAGGCTAAGAGTTTATGAGGAACAACCTTACAAAAAATATCATGCCTCATATTCACTTCCCCAAGATTTTTGTTAGTCCTACATGATTCCTACTCATGAACCCAATCAATCTTGCAAAATTCATCCTTTTCCCAATCAGTTCAAAGATAGAGTTGAAAAGACAAGCCTTGTTTTTGAAGCAAACCTTGATAGGTAGACTGAGTTAGCCAATATTTAGATTAATTAATCCATATTATCAAAAAATGAAATGGAATATAATCCCCTCATTTCCCTCTCCCATTGCATCCCCATCTCAAGAAAAAACCTCTAGATATGAAATTTCAAGTTGGAGACAAGGTGAAGAGTCCAAACCTAAGGAGATTCCAAGCTTCTTAAACACTTCATCTACTCCTCAAGCTCCATCACTACCTAAAAAATAAGATCCTAATATAATATCCTAAGCTACAGTAAGGTAGTGGAATCATGGGGAAAGAAAGAGGATAAAAGCCTAGATAAGGAGTGTGAAGTTGATAAAGAGTTTAATCCTTTGTAAGCCCTTCCCACCCTTCTTCAAGAGACCTCTTGTGTTCCATGTCATCCCTATTATACTCCTCATCCTCATGAATATTCATATGAAATTAAATAAATACATTTCCAAGAGATCCTATCCAAGTAAATTGAAGAATTAGAGTAAAGGATGAAATTGCTAAATCAAGGTGTGATGGAAGGTTTAGAACCCAAAGAAGATCCCATGCCTAAACACACTCCATTTAACCTTCATCAAGAGAGTGATCAAGTTAAATCATATTTAAATGAATTAATTTTAAAATTTAAGGAATAAAACCAAGCTATTTTAGCACAAGGTCTGCCTCCCCTTCCTCAAGAACTTCCAAAATCTAATTATTAGTTTTATGTGCTACCTTCACCAACTAATTCATCTTGTCCTCACCCCATCACCATTTTCCTTGATGCGCATGTGGTATGGGAACCTAAAGAGGATAAAATTGTTGACAAATATTTATAACTCTTTCTTAAAGAAAAGATGGCTCTTTGGTAGCCTCATTGGGCTAAATCACCTAATTTTAAGATGCCTAGTCTTGGCATCACCAAGAAGGAGAAGGAGATTGAAGATCTTGCAGCCCTTGAGAAGCAAAGATAGGTTAAAATGGTTAAATTAAAACTTGAGATCCCTTAATAAGTTCTAAATTATGAAGAAGAAGAGATCATTATAGGGACTCCCTTTGGTGATCACAAGTGTAATTCTGCCTTCTTATATGAAAAGAAACATGTTGAAGACTCTTTTATAGTTGTCTATGAGGAATGTGACAAACACTTGAAGAGGGGAGTAATTGAATAAGACTCTAAATATGATAAAAAAAATTGTAGATAATAATCTCAAATATGAATATGAATGTGCTATTAAGGATGGAGAACAATTTCAAGTCATCCCCAAGAGGTTGCAGTCTTAGAAAAGTCTTTTAAGACCAAGGTAGAAGTTGTTGTTCTTGAAGATGACCCAATACCTTAGCCTGATTTTGAATCACCCTCAGATGAATTGGAGCTTGAATAAAACTATCTTGATGACCTTATACATCAAGAAGAGAAGATTGAATAGGTAGTGGTTCTAGATGATAAAGAGGATAAAAATGTTTGGCAGTTGTAAATGATGTTTTTTCAAGAGCTTCAAGAGCTTTCCCAAGTTGAGGATCAAGTACATGACAAGGTGAAGAAAGAGTATTCCATGGATTACAATGACCAATATTGGGTATAATATGCAAAGCTCCTTGATGACCTAAAATAACTTGCAGCTAAGAAGAAACCCAATCTTATTGAAGGCACTATGGAAATCAAGAAGGTATGTCTTGTTGAACCACCATCAGAGGTTGTAATTAAGGATACATATGAGAAGGTTGAGGATTCTTGGATTCAATAAGAGTTAATTTCCATATCCAACTTATTTTTAAATGCTTGGTTCTCGTTGAATATTGTGCCAATGAAGCTGGCAAACATCATAAAAAAGTTGAAGGCATCAATGTCAAGAATCAAAAGACTATATGTCTCATTCATTCCTTCATGTCATGAAGCAAGAAAGGTTTAAAATTTACCATTTGATCTAGGAGGGAGTTTTCTCTTAGGTTATTTAGTGTTTGATTCAGTTTGTTTAGTTCAATGTGTGTGTTCCATAAGTGCTCATGAAGCACATGTGTTTACTTTTGCTTTGTGTGTGTATTTTGTTTTGTGTGGTTGAGGTAGTCATCAGTCTTGTCTTGATAAAATATTGTTGTAAAAGTACTCTTATTTTGTCTTAGACTTCAGATGAATCCCTAATCCCAATGGATTAATAAGGCTACTTGTCTATTTAGTATAGCAGGCATACTACCCCTATGAGTCACCAATTTATTGACCATATTTGACCCTATATGTCAAATTGGGGCCCCTATAGGTAAAAACATGAGTTTTAAATGTTTTTATGGGTATAATACTTTTTAATATGGTATTTTATAATCAATTTGATTTTATTTAATGTCTTTTAACCTTAGTCATGGTCTAGTAAGTTTATTTATCATTTTGGGTCATTTAATGGGCTTTAAGGGGTCATAAATGCAAGTGGCATGGTTTTCAAGGTATACATGTGTCATAATTTAATTTAAAACATATAATAGGTCATATTAATTTTCAATAATGTTAGTTAAATAATAATATTTTAGGTTTTCTAACTAAAATTCAAGAAACCAACTGAAAAAGGGAGAGTTTGGCACTTGTATGGCCCATGAGTGAAGGTGACACATGGGATAACATGATGGAATGTATTTTCATCTTCCTAAAGTTAATTTACATGCTTTAAATTCTTTTATATTTTTATTTTCAATCTAAAACTATTATTTTCCTTTTTTGCCTTTTTGGACACACAAAAATGGTCAGTAGGTTTGTGCTTGGTACAAATAGTTGAAGAGGTTTCAAGTAAAAAGATTTTATAAGGTGGTATTAAACTCAAATAGATACATTTAAATAATAATATTTTGAAAATTGGTTGACCATGCTTGATAAACCATCCTTTACAAGCTGACTATGTTTTTCTGCTTCCCAATCTGTGCACCCTATAAGTTTTCCTCTATTTTGGACAAGTTTATACAAAATAGTTGGTGATGTTGACTCAAAATTATGTTACATATATTATAAACTTCCCTCCATTATTATTTTTATGTTTCATGTGTTTTAGTGAGCAAATCATCTCAGGTTGGCAGATTAGTCTCATTTGCGATGACAAGCAGTTTTTCACCATTTAAAGATCCTCATGTTTTATCAATGACCCTAAAGGGTATAAATAGGTTCATAATAATATTTTTAATGTCATATAAATCCCCTCACCTTTCAATCTCATCCACTAAGGCAACATTTCATGAGTTTGTAGCCATAACCATCATACAGTTAGTTTGCTTTATAATTGTCATATCAGTCAACCAGGTGAAGTGTGTAAAGCTCTAAGACACATATATGGAGTTTTTTTAGAGTTAATTAAATTTTCAACACATTTTTATGGTAGGATCAATCAAATAATGCTTTTCACTTATTACAAGAATGATTGTGATAGTCTACACATTCACCCACACAGTCTGCCATGAAAATGTTCATCCATAGGTGCTTGGAAGAAGAAAACCATGTGGAAACTATGAACATAGCACTTTAAATCAATTCATAGGTTTGGAACATCAATTTGGATGTATTTTAATAGTATTAAAACTAATTAAAGGCTAAATAATACTCATTGTACAAACTTGCATATATTACCTCCATACCATTCAAGGTGCACATACAACCTATCATGATGATGTCATACTAAGATGAGAATCTTAGTGGTGGTCTCAAAAAATTTGAATCATGAAGAGCGAATTTGGGAGTGTTTAGATTGGTTCATAACTCAATAAATGGTCAAATCAATGCACATTATCCATTCTTGTATTTACTATTTATAGACATGAAAATGGCCACCTATAGGTGTTAACAGAGAGCTAAGGGGTTGTTTTGAGGAATTGAAACACATGGAAAAACATTATTTGGGATTTTATTATGTAAATTGACCATTTTATACCTTCTTAAAGTGTCAAATGATAAAATGGAGGTGTAGACCATCCCCTAGCATGAGTTGATAGTGTTCAAGGAGTTTATCCCTAAAATGTGAAAATAGAGGTCCAGGGGTGTTTTGTGAATATCTTATAACATGGTTGTAAAGATTTTTAAAATATACAAATAGGTATAAATTTAATCCATAGAATAAATAGGATCCATGATAAATATGGAGGTCAAAATTTGAGTAAAAGATAGAAGTTTGGAGCCTCAAAGTTGCCTATAAAAGCACTAAAATCCTACATTCATATCTATATGTTTAAGGTTTAAATGACTTTGGCATCCTAAGGTTGCAAAAAAAACATATTATCATGGTTGTAAGGGTCCAAATAATTAAATTATGTATATAATAACATGAATATCATCAGTATGATGTTGATGTATGGTATTTCAATCTCCATGGACACCTACAGGTGTCCCTCTACAGGTAAATGAGTACCTACAGTTGAGTATGGATACAATGACCTAAACAGCATGCCTTGATGGTGTTTTAGGTAATCCAAGGTGAATGCAAGTATGAACATATATTTTTTAACCTCAAGGATTCAAAGAGGGCCTTTTCAATTACATCTCATATGCACCTACAGGAATAAAAAAGGTAAGGTTTAACAGTCAAGATAGGGAGAACTCAGTTGTTGAGCTCAAAGTGCATGTAAAAGGTGTAGAGTGAGTTGTAATGATTAAAAAAGTTTATTAACAGATTTATTAGGACCATGATGAACTCTATAATCTCAAAACAATGTGGAACAAGGTTACATAGACTCCTTTAGGTCCTATAAACACCTACAGTTGAGTAAGCAGGTAATGAACTAAAACATGGCATCTAGGTGTTGGCATTGCAAAGCCCAATGTGAAAAATGAGTCTAATAATTTTTCAATGGTTAGGTAAGATTCATGAAAGGTTTTAGACCTTGTTTTTTAATTCAAATCATGCAAGTAACCCACAGTTGGACCCATATTATTTAAAGATACAATCAGTCTGGGTTAGAGAGGAGTATAAGGAGCATGTGGAAGGTTAGAGAAACAAAAGAAGATTGGAATACATACACTATGATCGTGATGGTCTTATGGGGGTCTCATGATAGATAGATATCAAAGGAAAACCTCTTTTCAATTGCACACATAGTCTATGTGATGAATCTTGCATACAATCTATCTTCTTAGGAGCCTATTTTGGATTTTGGAGGAAGATCAAAGGTCTAGAGACCTGATCAAGGGATGAAAATTTATGTATATTATCTCCACAACTTGTATAAGCCTCTATAATACTTGGATTTTCTAGTCAAATAGGGGAAGTGCCCTCTCTTTTGTCTCAAATAGAGGTCACTTCCCTTATGCATAAAAACTACAATTTTGGAAGGTAGAGATGGTCAGGTGAGTTAGGAGTTGTTTAAACCTTGAAAGGAGATTTTTAAAGTTGAATTTACAATGGTAAAACATGAAGAAAAAAAATTATAAGGAGGAATCCTAGTAGGGTGTCCTAAATCTCCAAGGTTGTAGTCAAGCCTAAAAGGTAAGGTTTAAGCCTAGTGTCCAAATTGGGAGTCATTCACACTTCTAGTCTTAGGTATGATTTTTATCCTATTGGAACATGATTATGGGATCATTTTATATGTGATAAATATCTTGGTGTGAATAAATCCCACATCTCTTGGTGTGAATAAACTCCCACAATAAGGCCATTTTTGAGCTTAAAATCACCTCAAAGCCTGTGTAAATAAAAGAAACAAGCTCAATAGGAGAGGTTTAGAAGCTCATATCTCTTTTGATGCTTTGAATGGAGACTCAAGAAGATTTTATGAGATGGATAGGGTCCTAAAAAACCTTTTTTTGGCATTGGATTGGAATTTCAAGCTCAAATTTGAATGACCAAACCTCAAGAGGGTAACACAGGCCTAAACCCTTGTTAAACCCTTACAAGGACCTAATTGGAGAAATGGAGATGAAAATGTACTTAAAGGCATAGTTTTTATATAATGATGATTTTAGTTTGTACAGGAATCTCTCAAGATACCCCCCTTCAAGATGAGTTGTACGAATCAGTATGAATAAGGTGCAAAACTACTTCTTTTGACTATTTTGTGTATTTTACAGGTTATAGGGACTTTCAAGGGATGAAACATACTTTTAGATGGAGATATAAACTTTTAATAACTCACTATGCTCATTTATTTCTTAATAAAAACTCCTAAGTGTTCAAATAATAGCTCTAATCTCAACTAGTCAAAACTAGTATAGTGACCAAGAGGGTGAGAAGTATGAAAACTCTAAGTGAGAGCATTTTTAAGGTGTTCCTGATGCCTCTAAGGATATTTAGGGTCTTTAAAAGTTTCATCCACTAAATTTTATTTATTTTCATGTAAAATTTAATCCAAATTTGAGGCCAAGTGTGCAAGGTGTGGGAAAGAGGATTTTCTTATACTACAAATGGTGATATCTCATTTTGGGAGGATTTCATATAACTAAAAATTTTAAAAATACATGGAGAGGCATGTATAAAATCCTTTCCATTCATTATAATCATTATATTTGTCCCTAATAATATTTGGAACATTCAAATAGATGTGAATCTTAAAGGTAGTTTTATGAGCCAAAATGAGAACTTCTACACCACAATTCAAGAGTTTCATGACTTGGGGTGACATTGTGCCTCCTAACCTTGCATGGTTCATTTAATATATGATTCTCATATATATTTAACTTCTTTTCTCATACTTAAAAGTGTCCTTATGACGTTTGGACTTCTCTCTACTCCTCTCTCTCTCAAGTTCTATAATAACTAGCCATGTTAGCCTTTGTAAACTATGCTCCACTTGATTATGGAGAAGCCATACTTATTTTTACCTCTTCCATGACTATTTATATTGTGTTTTAATTAGATTATTTATTTTTCTTAGGGATGACTTGTTATTTCCTTAACAAATTTTTCTCATTCAGTCACCTATTTATAATTGGAAAACTTCTTCCTGTAGGTCATGTGAAGTGTTCTAAAAAGTGTCAAGGTTGATTGAGTTATTATATTTACTAATTACATTCAAGTCATATTATATAGTCTTCCTATCTTAATCATTCATCCATAACATTCACAATTAAACACTGATGTGAGAAGATTTAGATTGGAGAAGTGTATGTTTGGTTAGTCCCTTATTTTTATGTGTAACATACAGCTAGTTGGTAGTCATCAACTATTTTGGTGTATCAACTCCCTTAAGATAGTTTTCTTTCAATTTTAAATCTCCCTTTTCCCTCACAAATTTTAGGTGTAGTAGTGATCCAAAGTGGTACATCAAGGGAGCTAGCCCTATCTAGAGATTCACTTCATTCTTAGGCTGCTCACCCACATCCTAGAGGTGTTTCAATTGTGCCACTTGGATGAGGAGAGCTGAGACATCTCCTCAAATGGTGTAAATCCAAGTGATAACAATTTTTGGCATGCTCAAAAGGACTCTTAGTATAAGAAGTTAAAATATTTTTGGTCTTATCTCTCAATAATCAGCCTTTAGAGGCATCTATCTAAGCATCAATGGTGACTCTGAGGTTACATCAACTAGTTAAGCAGCCCAAGTATTCTTTTTGAATATTTTTTAAAACCATTCCATGTGTTCTTACTTCCTAATGAATTTTCATGACTGACTTTGGTGTTGAGTATTATTTTACACAAGTTGGTGAGTTTTATCAAGATTATGGCATTCCCTATCAGCCTTATCATGACCCTTACTAGTTATAATATGACCATTGTCAACCTTATCATGAGTTGTATTAGTCCTATAACTAGCCTCCTCAATATCTTGCTCCTACTTGTCATCCTATTCACTTCTCAAGTCAATCAATTTCCACTTTTAAGAAAACTCTTTTAAACTATGAGAAGTATATGTTAGATTTTGACACACAGAGGGGATATGGTTTAGATGTTCCTAGTCATCATATTTATCAGGTGAGATATGCATTAGAGTTGGTCAAAAAAGAATGGGCACCTATTGAGAGAGCTAATTGGAAAAGGGTCACAAGTGAGATGCTAGATGCAAGTGGCATAGTTGCATCCCTAGAAGATAGGCTAAGACTATATAAGGAGCAACCTTACCAAACCTATCAGCCCTCATATTCAATTCCCCAAGATTGCTATTGGTCTTACATGATTCCTACTCATAAACCCAATCAAGCTTGCCAAAGTCATCCTTTTCCCAATCAATTGGAAGAGAGAGTTAAAAATGCAAGCCTTATTTTTAAAGCAAACCCTTATAGATAGATTGAGTTAGCCAATATGTAGATGAATCAGTCCATCTTAGCAATAAAGGAATTGAAATCTAATCCCTCAGTTCCCTCTCCCATTGCATCCCCATCTCAAGAAAAAACCTCTAGATATGAAATTCCAAGTTGGATACAAGGTGGAGTATCCAAGACTAAGGAAATTCCAAGCTTCTTAAACACTTCATATACTCCTCAAGATACATCACTACCTAAAGAAGAGGCTCCTAATCCTAATATCCTAAGCTGGAGTAAGGTAGTGGAATCATGGGGAAAGAAAGAAGATAAAAGCCTAGATAACGAGTGTGAAGTTGATAAGGAGTTTGATCCTATGCAAGCCCCTCCCACCCTTCCTCAAGAGACCTATTGTATTCCATTTTATCCCTCTTGTACTCCTCATCCTCATGAAGATGTCTATGAAATTCAAGAAAGACTTTTCCAAGAGAACCTAGCCAAGAAAATTGAAGAGTTAGAGTCAAGGATGAAATTGCTAAGTCAAGGTGTGATGGAAGGTTTAAAACCCAAAGAAGATCCTATGCCTAAACACAGCCCATCTAACCTTCCTCAAGAGATTGGTCAAGGTAAATCAGATGTAAATGAAGTAATTATCAAATGGAAGGTAGAAAACCAAGCTATTTTATCCCAATGTCTTCGTCCCCTTCCTCAAGAACTTCCAAAATCTGATGTTGAGTTCTATGTACCACCTCCACCAATTAGTTCATATTGTCCTCACCCCATCACCCTTTTCCTTGATGGACTTATGGTATGGGAATCTAAATATGAGTTTTTGGTTGATAAATATTTATAACTCTTGATTGAAGAAAACATGGCTCTTTGGTAGCCTCATTGGGCTAAGTCACCTAATTTCAAGATGCCTAATCTTCGCATCACCAAAAAGGAGAAGGATATTAAAGGGTCTTGAAGCCCTTGAGAAGAAAAGTTAGGCTACAATGTTTGAAGTATAGCTTAAGATCCCTCAAGAGGTTCTAAATTTTTAAGAAGAGAAAATCATTATAGGGACTCCCTTTGGTGATCACAAGTGTAATTTTGCCATCTTGTATAAAAAAACATGTTGAAGACTCTTTTATAACTGTCTATGAGGAATGTCACAAAAAATTGAAGAGGGAAGTACTTGAATAATAATCTACATCTGATAAAAAATCTATAGATAATCATCTCAAGTGTGAATATTAATGTGGTATTAAGGATGGAGAATAATTTCAAGTCATCCCCAAAGAGGTTGCAATCCTAGAAAACTCTCTTGAGACCAAGGTGAAAGTTGTTCTTAAAGATGAACCAATACCTCAACCTAATTTTGAATCACCCTCAAATTCATTGGAGCTTTAATAAAACTAACTTGATGACCGCATACATCAAGAAGAGAATATTGAAGAGGTAATGGTTCTAGATGATAAAGAGGACAAAGATGATTGACAACTGCAAATGGAGTTCTTTCAAGAGCTTGAAGATCTTTGTCAAGTTGAGGGTCAAGTATAGGATAAGGTGAAGAAATATTATTCCATGGAGGATGATTACCAAGATTGGGTGAAATATGCAAAGCTCCTTGATGAGCTAGAATAACTTATAGCTAAGAAGAAACCCAATCTTATTGAGATCACTATGGAAATCAAGAAGGTATGCCTTTTTGAACCACCATCGAAGGTTGTAATTAAAGATCCATATGAGAAGGTTAAGGATATTTGGATTCAAGAAGAGTTAATTTCCATAGCCAACCTATTTGAAACTTCATGGTTCTTATTGAATATTATGCCAGTGAAGTTTCCAAACATCATGAAAAAGTTGGAAGCATCAATATCAAGGATCAAAAGACTATATGTCTCATTCATTCCTTCATGTCATAAAGCAAGAAGGGTTTCAAATTTCCTCTTTGATCTAGGAGGGATTTTTATTTAAATTTAGTTAGTTTTTGGTTTAGTTTGTTTAGTTTGGTGTGTGTATTCCATAATGGCTCATGAAGCACGTGTGTTTGCTTTTGCTTTGTGTGTGTCTTTTATTTTGTGTGGTTGAGGTAGTCATTAGTCTTGTCTTGATCAAATATTATTGTCAAAGTAATCTTTTTATGTCTCAAACTTTATATGACTCCCTAATCCCAATTGACTGATAAGTCTACTGGTTTGTTTAGTATAGCAAGCATACTACGCCTATGAGTCACCAATTTATTGACCAAATTTGACCTTGTAGGTCAAATTGGGCCCCCTATAGGTAAAAAATTGAGTTTTAGGTATTTTTATGGGTATAATACTTTTTCATATGGTATTTTATAATCCATTTGATTTTATTTAATTTATTTTTATCCTTAGTTATGGTCTAATAAGTTTGTTTTTCATTTTAGGTCATTTGATGGGATTTTAGGGGTCATAAATGCAAGTGACATGGTTCCCAAGGTGTCTATATGTCCTATTTTAATTTAAAATGTCTAATAGGTAAGATACCCTATCAATAATGTCAACTCAATTATAATCTTGTAGGTTATCTACAAAAATTCAAGAAACTAACTGAAAAAGAAGAGATTTTGGCACTTGTATGGCCCATGGGGGAAGGTGAAACATGGGAAAATGTGATGGAATGTCTCTTCATATTAATAAAGTTAATTTCCATGATTTAAATTCTTTATAAGTGTTATTTTAGAGATAAAATCATTATATTCCTTTTGTGCCTTTCTAGACACACAAAAGTGGTCAACAGGTTTGTGCTTGGTACGAACAGTTGAAGAGGTTTCAGGTCAAAATATTTTTATAGGTGGTGTTATACTCAAAGATATAAATTTATATAATAATATTTTGAATATTACTTAACCATTCTTTATGAACCATCCTTTACAAGCTGACTGTGTTTTTCTGCTTGTCAATTTGTGCACCCTATAGATTTTCCTCCAATTTGGATAAGTTTGTGCAAACCAATTGGTGATGTTGACTCCAAAGGATGTTATACCTCTTATAATATTATATCCATCCTTTTTTTATGTTTCATGGTGTTTTGGTGAGCAAATCATCTCAAGTTCAGATTAGTCTCATTTGGGATGATAGGCATTTTTACACCATTTTTAGGATCCTCATGTTTTCATAGTTAATCCAAGGGGTATATATAGGTTCATAATAATGTTTTAAATGTCATATAAATCCACTTACCTTTCAATATCATCCTCCAAGGCAACATTTCATGAGTTTGTAGCCATAACCATCATATAGTTAGTATGCTTTATAAATGTCATATCACTCAACCAGGTGAAGTGTGAAAAGCTCTGAGACACATATATGGAGTTGTGTTATAGGTAATTAAAATTTTAATACATTCTCATGGTAGGATAAATCAAGGAACCCTTTTCACTTGTTAGAAGAATGACTGTGACAGTCTACACATTTTGCCATGAAAATGTGCATCCACAAGTGCTTAGAAGAATAAAACCATGTGGAAAATAGGAACATATCTCTTTAAATCCATTCAAAGGCTTTGAACATTAATTTTGAGGTATTATAATAGGCTTATAACTCATTTAAGGTTAAAAGATACTCATTGTACACACTTACATATATTACCCCCATACCATTCAAGGTGTATATATAGCCTATCATGATGACATCATACTCAAATGAGAATATTAGTGGTGGTTTCAGAATATTTTAAGCATAAAGAGTGCATTTGGGAGTGTTGAGATTGGTTCACAACTCAATAAATGGTCAAATTAATGCACATTGTCCATACTTGTATTTATTGTCTGCAAACATGAAAATGGCCACCCACATGGGTTAGAAAAGAGTTGAGGGGTTATTTTGAGGCATTGAAACACATGTAAAAACCTTATTTGGGATTATAGCATGTGAACTGACCATTTTATACCTTCTTGAAGTGTCAAATGAGAAAATGGAGGTGTAGACCATCCCCTATCATGAGATGATAGTGTTCAGGGAGTTTATCCCTAAAATGTGAAAACAAAGGTCCAAGGGCATTTTGTGAATATCCGATAACATGGTTGCAAAGATTTTTAAATCATATAAATAGGTATACCTTGTATCTCCTAGCATAGAGATGAGCCATTATAAATATGGAGGTCAGAAAGTGAGTAGAAGATATAATTTTGGAGCCTCAAAGTTGCCTACAAAAGCACTAAAATCATGCATTCATATCTACAGGTTTTAAGGTTTGAATGACTTTGACATCCTAAGGTTGCAAACAAAACATATTCTCATGGTTGAAAGGGTCATAATAATTAAATGGTGTATATAATAACATGAATATCATTTGTATGATTTTTATTTATGGTATTTAAAGCTCCATAGACACCTATAGGTGTCCCTCTATAGGAAAATAAGTACCTACAGTTGAGTATGGATACAATGACCTAAACAGGATGCCTTGATGGTGTTTTAAGGAATCCAAGGTGAATTCAGGTATGATAATATAATTTTCAACCTCAATGATTCAAAAAGGGACTTTACACACCATGATCAATCTCAATTACATCTCATATGCACCTACATGAATCAAAAAGGTGAGGTTTCATATTCAGGACAAGGAGAACTCAGTTGTTAAGCTCAAGGTGCATGTAAAAGGTGTAGAGAGAGTTATAATGATGAAAAAATATTATGAACACATTAATTAATGCCATGATGATGTTTATAAGCTCCAAATAATGTGAAACAAGATTTCATAGACTCCTTTAGGTCCTATGAACACTTACAATTGAGCAAGTTGGGAATGAACTGAAACACAACATCTAGTTGTTAGCATTACTAATCTCAAGGTGAAAAGTGAGTCCAACAATTTTTAAATGTTTAGGTAAGCTTTATGAAATGTTTTATATCTTATGTTTGAAGTCAAATCATGCAATTAACCCATATTTGGACCTTTATTCTATAGAGACATAGTCAAAGATACACTCAGTTTGGGTTAGGTAGGAGTATAAGGACCATGTGGAAGGTTGGAGAAATAAATGAAGATTTTAATCCCTCCACTATGATCATTATAGTCTTATGGGTATCTCATGATAGATAGAGATCAGAGGAAAACCTATTTTCAAGTGCACACATAGTCCATATGATGAATCATGCATACAGTCTATCTTCCTAAGAGCCTATTTTGGATTTTGCAGGAAGTTCAAAGGTCTAGAGACCTGATCAAGGGATGAAAATTTGTGTAGAGTGTCTATAAAAAATTTATAAGTCTCTAAAATACTTGGTTTGTCTATGCAAATATGGGAAGTTCCCTCTATTGTTTCTCAGATAGAGGGCACTTCCCTTATGCATAAAACATGTAGTTTTAGAAAGCAAAGATGGCTAGGTGAGTTAGGAGTTATTTGGGAAATGCAAGGATATTTTTAAAGTTTAATTCCACCTGGTAAAACATGAAAAATATTTCATTGATGGATGAATCCTATTAGGGTATCCTAGAACTCCAAAGTTGTAGTTAAGGTTAGAAGGCAAGGTTTAAGCCTAGTTGTCCAAATGGGGAGTCATTCACACTTATAGTCTTAGATATGTTGTATACCCTATTTGAAAATTATTATTGGATCATTTTAGATGTTATAAATCTCTTGGTATAAATAAAATCCTAAAATAAGTCCACTTTTTAGCTTTAAATCACCTCAAGCCTGTGTAAATGGAAGAAACTAGCTCGATAAGAGAGGTTTGAGAACTCATATATCTTTTGATAATTTGCATGGAGACTCAAGAAGATTGTATGAGATGGATATGGTCCTAAAAAAACTTTTTTTGGCATTGGATTGGAATTTCAATGTCAAATCTACATGAACAAACTTTAAGAGGGTAAAATAGGCCTAAACCCTTGCTAAACCCTTACAAGGACCTGATTGGAAAAATGGATATGGAAAGCTACTATAAATGCATATTTTGTATATAATTATTATTTTAGGTTTTGGAAGACTCTTTTAGGATACTCTCCATCAAGATGAGTTATACGGAATCTATATGGATAGGGTACAAAACTACTTCTTTTGAATGTTTTATGCATTATGCAAGTTCTAGGGACTTTCAAGGGATGAAACAAAATCTGCAATGGATATATAAAATTTTAATAACTAAATATTTTCATTTATTAATTCATAAAAACTCATAAGTTTTCAAATGATAGCTTTCATCTCAGCTATTCAAAACTAGCATAGTGACCAAGAGGGTGAGAAGTGTGAAAACTCCAAGTGAGAGCCTTTTTAAGGTGTGCTTGATGCCTCTAAGGCCATGGAAGGTATTTTAAAGTTTCATCTACTAAATTTTATGTATTTTAATGGAAAACCAAATCCAAATTTGATGTCAAGTCTGCAAGGTATGGGAAAGAGGAGATTCTTAGACTGCATATGGTGATAGCTCATTTTGGAAGGATTTCAAATGACCAGGGCTACAAACAATGCATGAAGAGGTATGTGTAAGATCCTTCCCATTAATTCCAATCATTATACCTATCCCTAATCAGTTTTTGGATGTTTAAATAGAGGTGAATCATGAAGGTAGTTTTTAAATCCAGAATGAGAACTTCTATGCCACATTTTAAGAGTTTCATGACTTGGGGTGACTCTTGTGCCTCCTGACCTTACATGGTTCATTTCATATATTATTCTCATACATATGTAATTCCTTTTACTATCTTAACAAGTGTCTTTGTGACCTTTAAAATTATTTTTTTCCTCTCTCTCTGATGTTTTATAGGAGCTAGCCATTTTGGCCTTTGTAAACTACGCTCCACCTGAGTATGGGGAAGTATTGCTCATTTTAATACCATTTGATAAATACAAATACTTATTTTTAATACTTCCATGACTATTTATAGTGTTTTTTACTTGGATTATTTATTTTTCTTTGTAATGACTTGTTATTTCCTCAGCATTATTGTCTCATTCTCTAACCTATTTATAGTTAGAAAGCTTCTTTTTTTAGGTCATGTGAAGTGTTCAGGGAAGTTTTAAGGTTGAGTGAGTTAGTCTATTCACTAGTTCCATTCAAGGCCTCTTGTCTAGTCTTCCTAGCCTAAACAGTCATCCATAACCTTCACAATGAAACAGTGATGTGAGAAGATGCAGATTGGAGAAGTGTATGTTTGGTTAGTCCTTTGTTCTCATGTGTAACATGAAGATGGTTAGTATTCATCAAATATTTTGGTGTATCACCTCCCTTAGGATAGTTTTCTTTCATTTTTCTCTCTCCATTTTCCCTCACAAATTTTAGGTGTAGTAGTGATCCAAAGTGGTATATCAAGGGAGCTAGTCATATCTAGAGATTCACCTCATTCTTAGGCTCACCCATAGCCTAGAGGTGTTTCAATTATACCACTCGGATGGGGAGAGTGGAGGCATATCCTTAAAGGGTGAAAATCTAAGTGATAACACTACCATTTTGAACCCACAATCCTCTATCAACCCCTATTCTCCCCTTCCACATGTGCGACTCATGTACAAGAGGATTTATCCCTCTATTGGTATAGTTTCCAGTCTAAGATCAATAAATAATTTATTAATTTCAAAAATAAAATGATTAAGATAAAGACCCCCATAGTTCTCAAATAAATTATAACTTTGTCTCTTTAGGACATGAGTAAGTAGTGATAGTGTACTCTAGGATATAGCTATTTAAAAATCCTTTCCACCAAAATTTGGCTGTTCGCATCCATGGAAATCCAAGTCATGCTAAAACCCTTTATCATTCTAGCATCTAAGACTACCTCCTTCCAAGATTCCTTGATTGTCCTTGAGCATATGTTATTAGTCAACTATTTATAAGGATTGAGACCTCCAAAAAGAAGGTTTCATACAAGGGAATAAAGATATTTTTATTCACCCATTATTGTGCGAGTATTCCTAGATCAAAATACAGAACTATAAAATTATATTCAACACTAGTAACTCATTCTTCTATATTTTCCAACATAATACATTTAACCATTTTCCCATGACTGTGCTTCAAGTGCTTTAGGTCCTGGCAATGGAACCAAAATGTTGGGGTTCTTTTAGTAGTTCTAACTCTGACACTAAATTCTAGCCCAATGAGCTAGCACACTTGCCCTTTCACATGAGGGTTAGGTCACATGTACTCACTTGAATCACGCAGTGGAAGACTAGTTCCCATAGGTTTTGAGGCACAATGCAGATGTCATTCATATCCTTATTTGTGTTACTTTTAGATAGGGATGATGCATAGATAGATTACCTTGATCCTTTTTCTTAGGTTGATTAATACTATTATGTAGATTATTATCATCTTATAACAACATTAGTTATTAGAAATGAAATGGTATAATGCATATATATAACTTTACACATAGTCCACACTATCATTCTTCATGACACAAGTTTTATCAATCCTACTATATATATTATGCTTAAAATAAAATGGGTGTTATAATATCATTCAAAAAGGGTAAAGATTCATCACAATATTATACCAAAAAGGATTCATCCCCCACATAAATTACAATAGGGGTATTTATACTTGTTTTTCCCTGACCAAGTGTCACAATCACTTATGACCTAAAGAATTGGCACACAGACTCTTAATAGACTAAGAGTCATGGCACTTACAACTGGTTCTTCTTGAAAACCCAGGCCTCAATACCCCCTAGATCCTCATTCTATGTTATAACCGAGCAGCCAAGTGTTCTTTCCCTTGTGGGATGGTGAAAAACATATGATCTATAAGGTCTAAGTGACTTGTGTGAATCATTTTTATAACTACTTCTCACTTTCCACATGCTCCCTAGTCTTTTACTTTTGTTTTGAGTCCTATGTTCTTGAGTTCCTCATGGCATGTTCTCCTTTGACTAGGTCCTCTCATGTTGGTTCTCCTATGTTATTGTCCTCTTATGCCTAGAAGGTTTTATACCACAATGTTTTTGCACTTGTCAACTACACACCATGGTACTCCCACATTGTGTCAATCATATGCAAAAATGGGACAATGGTTCTTCTATGTCATGCTAGTCCCATGCCAAAATGGGACAACACTTAGTCAAAATTTAGGGGCCAAAAGTTTTGGGTTTTGAGGATCATAAAACTTACTATAAAGGAGAGAAATATGTGATGTTTACACATAAATGAGACACCTCTACCAGTGGTAATGGGGTAGGCACAACAAAACCAAGCTCAACATGCTAAAAAAACAAACAAGTTAAACTAGACAGTGATTTTGACCAACTATAATTAACTGATTCAACAGACTTCCACTTTATTTTTTCCCTTGATAACTATCTTCTACAATTTGTCAAGATGTTCCTTTGAGCCAGGAGTTTCAACCTAGAGTCCCCCTGAGTAGAGGGTCATACATGATTATTGTAACACTACTTTTATACCTTTTTTCCTTTTTTGAACCTTAGTCTAGCCTTCCTTATCTTCTGCAAAAACATAGGCTAGTATTTATCTTTCACTACTGGGTCCTTGAATGGTTTTGCCCTAGATAATTCCATTTCTATGTTTTTCTCCAAGAAGGCTAGAGTAGGGTGGACAACTGTGTTCTTGGCTTTCCTTGGAGAGATTAAATCTTTCAATAGAACATCTTTAAAATGAGGGGGGTTTTAAGGTCCTCATTTAGAATAGAGGATTCAATATATTCCAAAGGTAATGTAGACTCATCATTATCAAAATCATCTGAATCTTCTTCAACATCCACCTGTCGATGGTTGAGGATGAATTACTTTCACCAAGAGGAATCCTCATTTTTTTTCCTAAGGGAACTACATTTATTGGTCAAATGGCCTATATTAAAGTAGCTATGAAAACAAAATAGTAAACCTTCATAATTTATGGGTTGGGACCAAGAGTGGCCCCCAACTCGCAAAGTGATACTTTCATGAAGATTCTTGGAAGTATCAATATGCACCAAAATTTTGGCAAAAGTAGTGTGGTATAACTAATTGGTATTTGGGTGAATTTTTAGATATTCACCCAGTGATTTACCAATATCTTTTAAGATGGATTCGATCCAAAATTGAAGAGGAAGA
Organism: Torreya grandis; assembly: GCA_037957365.1. Lineage (NCBI taxonomy): Eukaryota > Viridiplantae > Streptophyta > Pinopsida > Cupressales > Taxaceae > Torreya > Torreya grandis. Next base: position 2,225,819 of record JARHVA010000917.1, on the reverse strand, counting down.
TGAGGTAGACAAATGAAAATGGGTTTTACATTAAGTGGTTCTATGAGGGGGTTAAAGGTAGGGGACCATTGTTTGATGACCAGGGGGTGGTGATTCAAACACCAAAATTGATTTTGAATCTTTTCCTTGTCTTCAATATTATAAAAGACTAATAAATAAACTTTTTACACAAGGGTAAATATCAAGAGTACCTGTTAGGAGGGCTTGCCAATGTTTCAAGATCCCAGCATGTAGTTCTTAAAGTTTTGGCTAGTAATCTATGAACTTGAAAATGAGAATTTTGGCTAAGAATAATTCTTCTGATCTAATAACTTGTCTAGACTCCTACTCATCAAAGATCATAACAGGGTCAGAAGATGCAGGTTTGAGAGGTTCGAGATCTACTTTTAGCACTATCCTACAAGATACTATCTCAACAAAGGATCTATGCTTTCTAGGGTCTCACACTATTATCCTCCACCACCACATTAGTTTTTTATAAGATTTTACCTGTACATTTTAAGTCATTCAATCACCATAAATAACTAGTACAGATATCTTAAATACATATATCTAAAAAATATCAGAGATGTATCAATCTTGAGGCACTTATATTAAATTTGTCACATAGTTTCATTTATTGAAGGGTTTCATGCTAATGAGAAAATCCATTATATTTTTATAAAATTTCCTTAATTAATGATAAATGACCTTAATCTAGTCACACCACCATGTCATTTTTGAAAAAACTATCTCAAAGAGAAAAATGAGCTTCAAGGTCTAGGATATCACAAGTTTTGATTACCTTCTCCAAGTAAGAAGAAAAACTTCCCTAAGATGGTTAAATTAGCATCATATTTAAGGTCATCTATTTTGATTAACATCGCACACTATTACACTTCATGACCACCACCCATAATTGCCATTATAGATTACACTTATTGGTGTAATCAATTATCACCCTCATAGCATTTATTTTTATTTTTATTAATAATCACAAAAATGAGGAGACTCATTTAATAGAAATAAAACAACATTTATGAAACAAAAAATATATATAAGTACAAATATCTTAAATACATTTAGCTAAAAAATGCCAAGAGATATCAATCTCAAGGCCCTTATCATAGATTTTTCAAATAGCATAATTATTAATTATTTCATTACCTTCTTCATAAAATTCTTATTAACTAGTGACAAATCGTGTGAATCTAACTATACTTATTTAATTCATTGGAAATATATCATCTCAAAGATCATCTCTTTTTTAGATATTAGGGGCCCAAACTTCATAGATTTTATAAAATATTCAACTAAGATATATAAATCTTTTAAGGCCAAAGATCCCAAACTTCCAAGGACATCCAACCTAGCCCCATGGGTGTGTCAGATGTGAGGATGCACCAAGTCCTAATTAAAAAAATGTCAGTTTCATTTTTTGGCAATAACTTTTGCATTTGGACTCCATTTCAACTCTCGTTTGAAGCATTGGAAATGCATTGAAACAATCTATCCAATGATGTAAGCTATTTTATCCTTTGATTAAAATTTTGGTTGGAAAACAAAGAGGGATTAATGTTGTCTTGATAATACACCATATGCACACTAGGTAAGAATTCTCCATTTGGCCATATCTTTCACATTTGGAATTTATTTTGGATCCTATTTAAAGTGTTAGAAAGGTCTTGAAACAAGAAATCAGATGATGCAAAGCATTTTATCCTTATATATTTTTAGTGTGTTCAATTCTTATTTTTTCCAAATGCCCCTTTGAAAGACCAATTTTAAGGTGTGGCACATACTATTTCTAGACTCTATCACTCAATGGACAAGGCTCAGTGGGCTTGATTTGTGATTTATTTGAGTCACTTTCTTTAAAAAATAAAATAGAACAAGAAAAAATTAATAATACAAAAGTTCATTGCATCCTCTTATGTGTTATAAATAGGATATATAACAATTGTAAAAGGGTTCTTCTTTCTTTGAAGCTCTTGGGGAAGAGATGGCTTCGACTTTATGTGTGAGCTATGTAATTTTTCATATTTGAGCAATGGAATGCAAGTAAGTAGGTGAAATCAATCTCTAGCTTTCTGAGTTTGGATGTTCTTTTTTGTGAATTTTGTACTTCTATTCATAAATAGAGAATCTATTAGATTTCTGCACTTTTCTTGGTTATGTGTAACTCATGATGTTTTTAGAATTTGTGTTTTAAACCTCATGCATGGGATTTGAATAAAGTGTACCCAATCCAAGTTTTGAGGATACTTTCTGCTTTGAAGCAAGTCTTTTATGCCCATTATATCTACTATTCATATTTCTATTTTTGTGCAACATGAGAAGAAGAATTTCCAACCACATCATTCAAATCCAAATTATTTCGATGATTTTATACATGTATTTTGTCATGGATTTCTCACCTCCATCTTCCATTCTTCTCATCTTCTATCATTTCCAAACTTTGTTTTATTTTTGTGCTTTAAGTACATAAAAAACCAAAAAATACACATATCCTACGAAGAAACTTCTCTTAAACATAGAGGGAAATCAACATCTCAATGGCAATTTCTCTAATTATTGGTAAAATTATGTCATTTATCATTGGGCGAGTCATAAAACCAAGAAATATAAAAGTGACATAAGTTTATACCAACAATGCATGCGTGCACACACACACAATCAAAGTGGGAATAAAATTAGACACCAAAAATAGCCTTTATGCATTTATTAGCCTTTGATTTGTACAATTTTAGAATGGTTGTGTACTTATCAATTATTAGTCTAAATTAGGCATTATTGGCATGTTTTGTGTGCTTCTAATTATTTCTAACCTTTCTCCTAACCTATTCCAATTTTCATATTCTCTCTCTGTTGATTTGCTTCCATTATGAGCACATGCATAAAATGTAAACTAATGTTCCAAAAAGTGTAGAATGCTAGTGTATGGCCTTGATAGACTTGGGTGGCCCATTGTGGCTAGTATACACTTGATTTCTTTATCTCATATGTTTTTCCTTGTGATCGTTTGATATATGTTTGCACACTAATAAGGTCCTAATTTCAATTAAATTTATCTATAAATATACAAGTATTGTATTCATTTAGACAGAAAAAATCTATCTATCATTCACAATAATTTATTGAGCACTTGCAAGCATTATAGAGAAAATCAAATATTCATTAGAGGGTACAAGTTTATGTTTAGTCACACACCACAAGAAGTTGGTTTGCATTTTATTGAAACTTCTACAATTCATATGAAGATTTTTATTTTTGATATTATTACTTTCTAGAGGTCTAAAAAATATCAAGATAGTTCAACTATTATCTTGTTTATTTCATAATGTACATTTAAGGTTACTATTCTATTTAGTATATCAAGCATACTACCCCTATCAGTCACCAATTTGTTGATGAAATTTGACTCTACAAGTCAAATTGGGGCCCTTATAGGTAAAAACTTGAGTTTTAAGTGTTTTTATGGTTATAATACTTTTCCATAGGGTATGTTATAATCCATTTGATGCTATTTAATGCATTTTTAGCTTTACTCATGGTCTAATAAGTTATTAGTCATTTTGGTTCATTTAAAAGGCTTTTAAGGGTCATAAATACAAGTGTCATGGTTCTAAAGGTGTCCATGTGTCCTATTTTAATTTAAAATATCTAATAATTCATATTTCCTATCAAGAATGTTAGTTCAATTAGAATATTGTAGGTTATCTAACTAAAATTCAATAAACCAACTAAAAAATGGAAAGTTTGGCACTTGTACGACCCATGGGGAAAGGTGACATGTGGGAGAATGTGATGGAATGTCTCTTCATATTCCTTAGGTTAATTTCCATGTTTGACATGATGTAGAAGTTGGAAGGTCTAGAGACCTGATCAAGGGCTAAAACTTTGTGTAGAGTGTCTCTAAAAATATTATAATCCTCTACAATACTTGGTTTTTTTGGTCAAATAGGGGAAGTACCCTCTCTTTTATTTCAGATAGAGGGCACTTCCCTTATGCATAAAACATGTAGTTTTAGAAGGTAGAGATGGCCAGGTGAGGAGTTGTTTGGACCTTGAAAGGAGATTTGTAAATTTGAATTTCACTTGGTAAAAAATGAAAAATCTTACATATAAGGAGTAATCTTAGCAAGGTGTCCTATATCTCCAAGGTTGTAGTCAAGCCTAAAAGGCAAGGTTTAAGCCTAGTGTCCAAATGGGGAGTCATTCACACTTTTAGTCTTAGATATACTTTATAGCCTATTAGAACATGATTATCGGATAATTTAATATGTGATAAAGTTCTTGGTGTGAGGAAAATCCCACAATAAGGCCATTTTTGAGCTTAAAATCACCTCAAGCTTATGCAAATGGATGAAACAAGCTCGATAGGAGAGTTTTGGAAGCTCATAACTCTTTTTATGATTTTTATGGAGACTCAAGAATATTGGATGAGATGGATATGATCCTAAAAAACCTTTTTGTGGCATTGGATTGTAATTTCAATGTCAAATCTACATGAATAAACCTTTAGAAGGTAAAATAGGCTTAAACCCTTGCTAAACCCTTACAAGGACCCAATTGGAGAAATGGAAATTTATTCTAAGGTCATAGTTTTTCCATAATGATGATTGGAGGTTATGGATGACTCTCTCAGGATACTCCTCATCAAGATGAGTTATACAGAATCTGTATGGATAGGGTACATAACTACTTATTTTGATTGTTTTATGTATTGTGCAGGTTCTAGGGACTTTCAAGGGATGAAAACAACATTTTGAGGGAGATATAAACTTGTATTAACTCACTATGGTAATTTTTTTCTTCATTAAAAATCTTAAGTGTTCAAATAAGAGCTCTCATCTTAGCCAATCAAAACTGACATAGTGACCAAGAGGGTGAGAAGTGTGAAAACTCTAAGTGAGAGCCTTTTTAAGGTGTGCCTAATGCCTCTAAATACATCAAGGGTATTTAAAAGTTTCATCCACTTCATTTTATGTATTTTTGAAAACTAAATCCAAATTTGAGGCCAAGTGTGCAAGGTGTGGGAAAGAGGAGTTTCTTAGACTATAGATGATGATAGCTCATTTTAGGAGGATTTCAAATGACCAGGACTACAAAAAATGCATGGAGAGGCATGTATGAAATAATTACCCTTAATTCCAATCATTATACATTTCCCTAATAATTTATGGGATGTTCAAATGGAGGTAAATCATGAAGGCAGTTTTATGAGCCAAAATGAGAACTTCTACACCATATTTCAAGAGTTTCATGACTTGGGGTGACACTTGTGCCTCTTGAACTTGAATAATTCATTTTATATATTATTCTCATACATATGAAACTCTTTTTCTTAGTTTTACAAGTGTCCTTGTGACCTTTATACATCTCTCTCTCTCAAGTTTTATAAGAACTAGCCATTTTGGCCTTTGTAAACTATGTTCCACCTAAGTATGGTGAAGCCCTCATCATTTTTATACCATTTGATCAATAATAATACTTATTTTTACCTCTTACATTACTTTTCATATTTTTTTTTACTTGGATTATTGATTTTGCTTTGTGATGGCTTATTGTTTATGTTGACCAAATTTGACTTTTATGTCAAATTGGGGCATCCCTAGGTAAAAAATTGGTTTTATAGATGTTTTGGGAGCATAATATATTTTAATGAGGTGTTTCATATGTAATTTTATGTTATTAAATGATATATTATCCCTGGCCATAAATTTCATTAGCCAACATGTCTTTTTGAGTCATTTTAAGGGTCAAAAAGGTGCATTTAACGAGTTGTAAAAGTTTATTGGGAAGTATGAAGGTGTAAAAATATTATTTCATTCCCCATGTGTCCCTATAAGTCTTAATTAATTGACAAAACTGAAATATGATAGGTTATATAGAATAAAAGGTAGTTTTCTTGAAGGAAAAGAAGAGTTTGGGACTTATACCGCCTCCTTGGGAAGTGTACCACATGGGAAATGGTCAGTAAGTGACTCTTAAGTATCAATATTCACCAAAATTTTGCCATAAGTAGTGTGGTATAACTAATCGGTATTTGGGTGAATTTGTAGATATTCACCCAGTGATTTACCAATATCTTTCAGGATGGATTCAATCCAAAACTGAAGAGGAAGATGAGGTAGACAAATGAAAATGGGCTTTACATTAAGTGGTTTTGTGAGGGTATTGAAGGTAGGGGACCATTATTTGATGACCAGGGGTGGCGATTCAGACACCAAAATTGGTTTTGAATCTTTTCCTTGTCTTCAATATTATAAAAGACTAATAAATAAACTTTTTACACAAGGGTAAATATCAAGAGTACCTTTTAGGAGGGGTTGCCAATGTTTCAAGATCCCAACACACAGCTCTTAAAGTTTTGGCCAGTAATCTATGAACTTGAAAATGAAACTTTTGGCTGAGAAGAATTATTCTAATATAATAACTTGTCTAGACTCTTACTCATCAAAGATCACAATAGGGTCAGAAGATGCAGGTTTGAGAGGTTCAGGATCTCCTTTTGGCACTGTCTTACAATATACTACCTCAACGACGGATCTATGCTTTCTAGGGTCTCACACTATTATCCTCCACCACTACATTAGTTTTTTATAGGATTTTACCTGTATGTTTTAAGTCATTTAATCACCATAAATAACTAGTATAGAAATCTTAAATACATATATCTAAAAAATATTAGAGATGTATCAATCTTGAGGCACTTACATTAAATTTGTCACATAGTTTCATTTATTGCAGGGTTTCATGCTGATGAGCAACTCCATTAAATATTTAGAAAATTTCCTTAATTGATGATAAATGACCTCAATCTAGTCACACCACCATGTCATTTTTGAAAAAACTATCTTGATGAGCTTTAAGGTCTAGGATATCACAAGTTTTTTATTACCTTCTCCAAGTAAGAAGAAAAACTTCCCTAAGATGGTTAAATTAGCATCATATTTAAGGTCATCTATTTTGATTAATATCTCACACTATTACACTTCATGACCACCACCCATAATTGTCATTGTAGATTACACCTATTGGTGTAATCAATTATCACCCTCATAGAATTTTTTTGTATTTTATTAATAATCATAAAAATGAGGAGACTCATTTAATAGAAATAAAATAACATTTATGAAACAACAATATATATACAAGTACAAATATCTTAAATACATTTATCTAAAAAATGCTAAGAGATATCAATCTCAAGGCCCTTATCATAGATTTTTTCACATAACACAATTATTAATTATTTCATTACCTTTTTCACAAATTCTTACTAAATGGTGACAAATCGTGTCAATCTAACTATACTTATTTGATTCGTTGGAAATATATCATCTCAAAGCTCATCTTTTTTTTAGATACCAGGGGCCCAAACTTCATATATTTTATAAAATATTTAACTAAGATATATAAATCTTTTAAGGCTAGAGATCCCAAACTTCCAAGGACATCCAACTTGACCCCATGGGTCTGTCAGATGCGAGGATGCACCAAGTCCTAATTAAAAAAATGTTAGTTTCATTTTTTGGCCATAACTTTTGCATCTGGACTCCGTTTCAACTCTCATTTAAATAGTTAGAAATGTATTGAAATAATCTATCCAATGATGTAAGATATTTGATCCTTTGATTAAAATTTTGGTTGGAAAACAAAGAGGGATAAATGTTGTCTCGATAATACACCATATGCACACTAGGTAAGAATTCTCCATTTGGCCATATCTTTCACATCTGGAATTTGTTTTGGCTCCTATTTAAAGTGTTAGAAAGGTCTTGAAACAAGAAATCAAATGATGCAAATAATTTTATCCTTGGATATTTTTGGTATGTTTAATTCTTATTTTTTTCCAAATGCCCCTTTGAAAGACCAGTTTTAGGGTGTGGCACATACTATTTCCAGACTCTATCACTCAATGGACAAGGCTCAGTGGGCCTAATTTGTGATTTATTTGAGTCACTTTATTTAAAATATAAAATATAAAAAGACAAAATTAAGAATACAAAATTTCATTTCATCCTCTTATGTGTTATAAATAGGATATATAACAATTGTAAAAGGGTTCTTCGTTATTTGAAGCTCTTGGGGAAGAGATAGCTTCGACTTTGTGTGTGAAATATGTAATTTTTCATATTTGAGCAATGGAATGCAAGCAATTAGGTGATATCAATCTCTAGATTTCTAAGTTTTGGTGTTCTTTTTTTATGAACTTTGTACTTCTATTCATAAATAGAGAATCTATTAAATTTCTGCACTTTTCTTGGTTATGTGCAACTCATGATGTTTTTAGAATTTGTGTTGTAAACCTCATGCATGGGATTTGAATCAAGTGTACCTAATCTAAGTTTTGAGGATACTTTGTGCTTTGAAGCAAGTATTTTATGCCCATTATATCTACTATTCATATTTCTATTTTTATGCAACATGAGAGGAAGAATTTCCAACCACGTCATTCAAATCTGAATTATTTCAATGATTTTATACATTTATTCTGTCACGGATTTATCACGTCCAACTTCCATTATTATCATCTTCTATCATTTCCAAAATTTGTTTTATTTTTGTGCTTTTCAGTTAAAAGTACATAAAAACCCCAAAAATACACATATCCTATGAAGAAACTTCTCTCAAACGTAGAGGGAAATCAACATCTCAATGTAATTTCTCCAATTATTGGTAAATTTATGTCATTTCTCATTGGGTGAGTCATAAAACCAAGAAATACAAAAATGACATAAGTTTATACCTACAATGCATGCGCGCGCACACACACAATCAAAGTGGAAGAAAAATTAGACACCTAAAATAGCCTCTACGCATTTATTAGCCTTTGATTTGTATAATTTTAGAATGGTTGTGTACTTATCAATTATTAGTCTAAATTAGGCATTATTGGCAAGTTTTGTGTGCTTCTAATTATTTCTAACCCTTCTCCTAACCTATTCTGGTTTTCATATTCTCTCTCTATTGATTTAGTTCCATTATGAGCACATGTATAAAATGTGCACTAACATTCCAAAAAGTCTAGAATGCTAGTGCATGGTCTTGATAGACTTGGGTGGCCCATTGTGGCTAGTATACACTTGATTTCTTTATCTCATATGTTTTTCCTTGTGATCGTTTGATATATGTCTACATACTAATAAGGTCCTAATTTCAATTAAATTTATCTATAAATATACAAGTATTGTATTCATTTAGATAGAAAAAATTTATCATTCACAAGAATTTATTGAGCACTTGCAAGCATTCTATTGAAACTTCTACAATTCATATGAAGGATTTTATTTTTGATATTATAACTTTCTAGAGGTCGTTCAAGCCCTAAAACATATATTTTTCCTTTCCTAGAAATTAATGTCCAGTTAAGATAAGAATAATTTTGTTTTGCAAGTGACTAGAGCAAAAGTTCAAGAATTTGAGCGAACCTTTTGTAGATCAAAACTAGGTGAACAAAGTCATCAAATTATTTAGGTCATGATTATAATTTAGTCCAAAATGATAGTGTATATCCCAAACTCTTTAGATTGTAAGTGTATGGTCTAGAATATTTAGAATGTGCAAAGTGTAAGTGTATGATCTAGACAAATTTCTCTATTCATTATTATTTTTTTGAATTGACTTTTTAACATGTTTCAACATACATTTCTAGTGTCACCTTCTAAAGAATACCATTAAATAATTTAAAAAATAAATAAACCTAAACTTTATATATTTTTCTCTTTCTTTAATTTTAAATTTAAATATTTAATTTAGGTGTTATTTTGTATCTATTATTTAACTTATATTTATATTACAATTTAATTGAAATCTATTTATCAATATTATACTTAAATTAATAAATAATCCACACCTTTATAATTCATGTTTCTAATATTTTCAATCATGTTGTTGAGTCATTAAAATACAAATTATTAAATAATAAAAATAAAATAGAATACTATTCTATGAGTTTTAATATTTTACATTTTAATTTAGAATAAAACAATCATTAAAAAAAATAAAAATATATATAAAATATTTTTTTTAAGTTTTAATATTCTACATTTTAATTTAAAATATAATTAAAAAAATATTAAAATACAAATTTGTTACATTGTTAGGAAATTTATTCATTGTCCTTCAAGCTCTTTTCTTTTTTCTTTCCCTTTCTTTTTTCCCTTTTTCAGTTCTTTCTTTTAATTTTACTTTTTTTCTTCCCCCTTTTGGTCCAAAGTCTTTTTCTTCTTTTTAAATTTAAATAATTATTTTAAAATATTTATAATTTTTTATTTAAAATATTATAATTAATTTTAAATATGATTTTTTTTTTTAAATTAATAATTTAAATTTTAAAAATAAATTATCATAAATTTAAAATATAATAATTAAAATTATTATTAAAATTAAAATTATAAGAGAAATTTTTTTGAAGATTATTTATTCAACATAACCTTTTAAAAATAAATAACATTTCACTCAAAAAAAATTTAGAAAAATTTCAACCATATTTAACACTCGTAAATTTAAAAACTTTCATAAAAATATCAAATTTATATAAGCACTCAAAATTCACACTAATGTAATTCCTTTCATACAAATATCAAATTTATATAAACATTTAAAATTTATATTAATATAATTTTGATTATATTTCTATTTATATATAATTTTGGAAGGATAAAAATAATTTTTTAAATTGAAATTTTATTTTTACATGGATTAGTTGTACTCAATGTTTTTTGATTTAATGTCAAGGATTGAGGGATAGGCACATGCCGATCTCGTCCCTTTTTTATATCCCCTGAAATTTGTACTTTAATAGATGACTAGACAACACTTTTTACACCATTCTCACCATTAGACTACAACCTACTTAATATTAAAAAAAATTAAAAATTAAATTCACTTTATTAAATATCATTATTTAATAACATGCCCAAACACATTCTCCTTAAAATTATATATAACCTTAAAAAATATAAATATAAAATTTAAAGAAGATATAAAAGAAAATTATATATATATATATATATATATATATATATATATATATATATATAAAAATTTATTTTTAAAAAAAAGATTATCGGAAAAAGTTTAAAAATTAATATTAATAAAGATAACTACAAATCATTGTTTACTTACAATGTGGAAATCAATTTGATTTACAGAACTTTAAAATAAGTCCTACAAATCAATTTGATATAAAGAATGTTAAAAGAAGTTATTATATATATAATTAAATGAAAAGAGTCTTAAATAATTAATTAATTGAAGGTTTTTATTTAAAAAAATTATGTATAACATTAATTAAAGATTTTAGTACTTTTTTTATAAATTTATTATTGTGTGGTGGTATATAGTTTTTTTTAGCGTATTTTATTTTATACAAATTATTTGTTTCAAGTAAGAAGAAAAACTTTGTCAAATGGATGTTAAATGTAAAGTTGACCATATTTATTGACATCTCATATTATTACACTCCACTACATTATTTTTTCATAAGTCATTTAATCACCAAATAATTAATACAGATATCTATCTCAAAGCACCTATATTAAATTTGTCACATAATTTTGTCTTTTGAAGGGTTTCATTAATGAGCAACTCCATTGTATTTTCATAAATTTTCCTTAAGTGATGATAAATGACCTTAATCTAGTAGCACCACAATGTCATTTTCGAAAAAAACTGTCTGGAAGAGAAAAAAAATATCTTAAATTTTGAATTGCTTTCTCCAAATAAAAAGAAAAACTTCCCTAAAATGACTAAATTTGCATCATATTTAAGATTAATCCTTTTGATTGACACCACATACTATTATACTTCACGACCACCACTTGCAATTATAGATCATGCCTATTGACATAATTAATCTTCAAAACACGTTTTTTCCCTTAAATTCTTAAAAATTACTATCCAATTAAAATAAAATAAAAATTGAACAAAATATCATGAATTTAAGCGAACCTTCTAAAAATCAAATTAAACAAATATAATCGTCAATTTTTTTAAATCATGTCTGTATTATCCCAAAAAAGAAAAATAAAAATAAAAAAAATTATTTATCTATCATCAATGTGTTGGGTTAACTTTCTATTACATTTTAACATACATTTCCACTATTACCTTTAAAAGAACACCATCAAATTTTATAATAAAATAAACGTAATGAATTCGAAATCCATTTATCAATATTAATTAATTCACATCTTTACAATTAATACTAAGTGTTCACAATAATGTTCTCGAATCATTAAAGCACCGAGTTATTTTCAAAAATAAAAATTCTAAGCTAATATTCTATCTTTTGGACTTCGAATAAAGTAAAAACTTGTTAAACCACAACTTTGTTAGATTGTTGGGAAAATTTAAGCTCTTTTTGGGCCCTCTCCATCATGATTCCGGTATAAGGCGTCTTCACTTTTTTAAAATTCAAACCATTATTTTAAAGTGTCTGGGATTTTTAATTTAAAATATAATAATTAATTTTAAAAAATAAATTATTATAAATTTTATATTTTTAAAAATATTGTGTATTAAATTTTTTAATTAACATTTCCAATTAATTTTTTAAAAAGATATTGTTTTAAAATGTTCGATTTAAATGTTAGACAAAAAGGTAATTTCTTATGCCCGTATCTGCGTTGATATTAATCTGAATAATCCTCTACCAGATTCTCTGGAAATATGTATGGGGACTTCCTCATGGATTCAACAAATAGATTACGAGGCTATTCCTTTTCGCTGCCACATATGTCATGTGTATGGCCACTTGCACTGACAGTGTCCTCACGCTGTTAGAGATAATGTTTTACAAGAGGAATCGTCTGGGCCCTAGGTGGCCAATGGTGACAGAGGAACCAGCCAGCCGAGCCACAAAGGGAAGTCTCAAGCCCATCTAGATTGCGCTAGTAAAGGGAAAAACCTCCTTTACCCCACGGTACAGAGCAAGGCATAGCAGGGCTCAGGGGTCCTGACAAGGACGGATTTCCTACAGTCAGGCGCCGGTCGAAGAACCGTGGACAGAAGAGGCCAAATTTCGATAGGCAGGTTGAGGTGGGCTTCAACCGGTTTGAAGTTCTAGAAAATATGACGATAGAAGATGGCATTCCTGAATTGCTGCAGGGGGAGGATGCAGAGGCAATGGAGCAACTTGCCCCAGGAGATGGCCCACATGACATGGAACCTCGGCAGACCCAGGAGATATCCCTTGACCTGCAGGATGTTTCCCTCACAGACACGCCAGCCACAGGTGATAAGGAGATTCGTTGGGCTGATCTGGCGAAGGAGATGGAAGCATCCAGGAAAGAAAAAGGTTCTTCCTCAGGGCTTGGTCTCATGCAAAGACCCTTCAATAAGGACCAGGAAAGAATTAAGCTCACAGGGGATCTTTTAGTAGAGGCGGGGTATGTTAAGCCCCTGGATGAACATTTCTCCCCTTCTACTCAATGATTGTCCTATCATGGAACGTAAGGGGCTTAAATAGCTCCCCCAGACAAAGAGCTATGCATAAATTGGTGATTGAGCATTCTCCAGATATCTTCTGTATCCAAGAGACTAAATTTTCAGTGGACTCTTGGTTTTCTTGTATGCAAAAATTATGGTATTCCAATCACAGCCAATGCATGGGGGCATTAGGATGCTCCAGTGGGTTGGCCATGTGCTGGAATCCTGAGAAATTAACGCCTCTTAGCTGGCTGTCCAGCAGTTCGACTCTTACAATGACTGTTGCCTTCAAGGAATCTGGTGAACTCATTCTTGTTACTAATGTCGACGCCCCTGTGGACCTCCCTGGACAGCTGAAGTTGTGGAACCATATTCGGTATGTTAGAAGCTGCCATCCCTATTTGCCTTGGATCTTGACTGGGGATTTTAATGCAGTTCTCAGCTTGGAGGAGAAGAGGGGAGGACTGGCCCGGTTGGGGCCTTCTTCAGAGATCCTCTGGCAAAATATTGACCTCCTGCGCCTTTCGGATGTCAAACCTCTCAATGGCATCTTCACCTGGAGCAATAGGAGGAGTGGCGACGCTGGTATCTCAAAGCGCCTTGATAGATTCCTTGTGTCCTGCTTCTGGCAATCTAGCTCCACTTCCCTAGCTTTAGAAATTCTTGATTGGAGAGGATCGGATCATTGGCCGATTAAGCTTTCTATTAGCCACATCCCTGGGCCAATGAAGCCCCCCTTTAAGTTTCAGCTCATGTGGCTCCAAGAGGCCTCCCTTCATGATCTAATGGCACAGTGGTGGAGACAGGGAGGACCCAGCTATGGCACCACTGTGTTCTCCTTCGCCAAAAAACTTCAGTATGTTAAGGGGAGGCTGAAATATTGGAATATAAACATCTTCGAGAATCTCCACACTATGAGGAAGAAAGCTCAAGACCACTTGGATGGGGTTACTAGGCAGATTAGAGACCTTGGCCTCTCTGAGGAGCTCCATTTGGCTGAGTCCCAAGCGGTTAAAGAGTTAGCAGAATGGGAACTTCAGGAAGAGATCTTCTGGAAGCAGAAGGCACGCATAGACTGGCTCCAGGAAGGAGACAAGAACACTTCTTTTTTCCACAAGTCAGTACAGGTGAGGCGTAATAGGAACTATATGTCCTACGTGGTGTGCTCAAATGGGACACGACTGAATACTTCTTAGGATATATCTAAAGCAGCGGTCCGGTTTTATTCTAACCTTTTCTTAGATGGGCTGCCTCCATCTGAGATGGTAGAAAATACAGTGCTGTCCTGCATCCCTTCTGTGGTGACTTCGGGACTGAATGAGTATCTTATGAGGCCTATTGAAAGGGCTGAAGTGGAGGGAGTGGTGTTTATCATGAAAAGAGGTAAAGCTCCTAGCCCCGATGGCTTCCCAGTTGAATTATTTCAGGACTTCTGGGATATTATCAAGCAGGATCTCTTTGAAGTGGTACAAGAATCCTTTTCCAACAAAGAAATGCTTAGGGCCTTGAATGCCACCTTCCTTGTCCTAATTTTGAAGAAAGAACAAGCGAATAAGCTGGACCATTTTAGGCCTATTGCCCTTTGCAATGTGATATATAAAATCATCACTAAGCTCATAGCGGAGCGGCTCAAAAGATGCCTCCCTTTGATTATTTCAGAGGAACAAAGGGGATTTGTTGCTGGCAAGCAGATTCTAGATGAGGTGGTCATCGCTTCGGAAGCTATTCAATCTATGAGTACTTCTCAGGAGCGAGCCATGTTCATCAAGCTGGACTTAGCAAAGGCCTACGACAAGGCCAGCTAAAGATTCTTACAAAAAGTCATGCTGGCCTTTGGTTTTAACCCGGCATGGGTCCAATGGGTGCTAAACTGTGTTACTACGCCCTCCTACTCGATCCTTATCAACGGACAACCCACTGAGCTTTTTGGTGCTTCGAGAGGCCTCCGCCAAGGAGATCCACTGTCCCCTTATTTATTTATCATTCTGGCTGAGGGGTTGGGGCGGCTTATCAGGTTCCAGGTTTCTCGAAACGTTGTGCAGGGATGTCCCACCTCCAGTTTGTAGATGATACTATCTTGGCTGGGAGAGCGCATATTCGGGAGGCAAAATCTTTTCGGGGCACCCTTGACATGTATCTGGATGCGACTGGGCAGAAAATTAATGATCACAAATCCTCTATTTTTTCTTTAACACACCGGGACCTATACAACAAAGGATTGTGGCCATCCTGAGATTTCAAATTCAAGCTCTCCCGATTACTTATCTGGGGATTCCTATTTTGGTAGGAAGGCAGCCACGATTATTCTGGCAGAATGTGCTGGATAGACTCAAGCAAAAAGTCAATCATTGGACACATAGATGGCTCTCTATTGCGGGGAGAGTCACACTCCTGCAATCAGTGATCCAAGCTCTTCCTATTTACCGATGCTTGGTGCAGGCTGCCCCGATGTACTTTCTCGAGTTTGACGCCCTTTCTCGCCAATTCCTTTGGAGTGGTAACCTACAAAGCACCAAATGGAATCTTATTAACTGGGATACTGTTTGCCAGCCAAAGAAGGATGGGGGACTTGGTCTGTGCTTGGCCATCCTGGCTAGCCATGCCCTTACTGCCAAACTGTACTAGAGATGGTGCTCCAATTAGTCTCAACTTTGGGCCTGCATCCTGGCTTTTAAGTATTTTTCGGGGGTGGAACCCTATGAGATCGCTCGGCTGCCTCTTGAGCGAGGTGGGTCCATGATCTTGCATACCCTTAAATTGGGAGCTCAGCTGGTAAAACAAAGCCTATTCTAGATTTGCAATACCGGAAAGGAGGCTCTCTTTTGGGAAGACTCGTGGGACGGATCGCCCCCGCTTTTGTCCTCCCACCTTAACTTGCAATCTATGTGTGAAGTCCTTCAAGCTGCTGGCTGGATTAATGTTGCTTAATACAAGGAGTATAATCTGGGCATGACTACTGGATTTAGATGGAAAAACTCTTCAGATTGGCCACCGAGTGGCTCCTGGGAGGACCGGCTGGAGCTATCTCAGATCTTAGCGTCTAGAAATTGTAGCTCCTTACAAGGACAGGATGTGCTTGCTTGGGGAGGGGATTCTAGTGGGTGCTATTCGATCTCAGCTGGATATCATGCCCTGACTAAGCAAATGTTTGGGGAAGCTAACTTCCTGTGGGGGAAGAAAATATGGAATTCCTTTACTTGGCCCAAATGCAATTTCTTCCTGTGGACGCTTGTGTACAACAGGTGCCTTACCTAGGACAACTTGTGTAAGTGTGGCTTTCAGGGGCCATCCAGGTGTGTGCTTTGCTGCAAGGATGAGGAAATAGGGGCGCATCTCTTCTTCCACTGTCCTTTCACTAAGTGGATTTCACACAAGTGGTGGAGTGCATGGGGCAGACCCTGTTGGCACGCCTCTTCACTATCAAATTTTTGGAGCCGATTGAACCTTCCTTCTTCTGAAGCGCCAATTCTTCAGACTGCTTGGCTGGCAGGTCCATCTTTCATCTTGTGGAACATTTGGATTGAAAGAAATAGATGAATTTTTCGGGAGGATTAGCTGGACCTTAACGCCCTCTGGGAGAAAATTCGAAATTCTTTGCAGGAGACTCTTGTAGCGAAAGGCTACAGAACTGATGATTTGGAGATGGAAGACTACGGTATTCTCTCTAGCATTTCAGGTGCGCCTTTGGCTGCCCCCAGCATCGCGCCTCCCACGCACCCTTGGAAAAGAGTCAGGCAGATGCAAAAATCGGTCAACAGGATGGGACGTTGGGCTCCCCCTATGCCTGGAACAATTAAAATCAATAACGATGGCTCCTCGAGAGGAAACCCAGGGGAGGCAGGCATTGGAGGCGTGGGGCGTGATAGCTCTGGAAATGTCCAATTTATATTCTCCGTCTACAAGGGCTAGTATTCCAATAATTTTAAGGAAGCGATGGCTATCTTACAGACGATGCAACATTGCTGCCAACAGGGCTGGCAAAAAATTATCTACGAGTCGGATTCTCAGGTAGTGATTAATTTGTTAAATAACCGTAATTTTGATAGTGTTGATTGGCAGCTGGCGGTGGTAGCGCAACAGGTTCTTCATTTAAGTACTTTGTTGGAATCGGTGTGTTTCAAACATATTCCCCGAGAATGGAATGGGGTTGCCAACTGTCTAGCAAAATGGGCCTCTGAGCAGGGGCCCCAGTAGAAGATTCTAGATCATAGGTTGTTGCCTTTGAACTTCTCCCAGAAGCTGGGTCTTCTGGTGGACCAGGATAAAGCTATGTAATGTTCTTGGTTTCTCCTGTTTATGAATAAATTTTTACCCCGTTTAGTTAAAAAAAAAATGTTCGATTTAAAAAGTTTGATATACAATATTTCCATCGGTGTGTGTTTCAAAATATATAATCTATTTATTATAAATTATGAAAATATCAAATCTTTCAATAAATTATTAATTTTTTAAAATAATATATAAATTATATATATATATATATATATGTATATATATATATATATATATATATATATATATATATGTATATATATATGTATGTATTTGTATAAAAATAATTAAGCATTAAAATTGATGGTTCATCTTATCCATTGGAAAAAAAAATTATGATAACCATTTAATCAACATATCTTTTATGACGACTATTTATTTAACATAACCTTTCAAAAATTTAATGTTTTATTAAAAAAAATAAAAATAAAAATTTCAACTATATTTAATACTTAAAATATATATATTCAGCTCTTAAATTTTATACTAACAATAAAAATATTTAAAAACCAAATTATATATATATATATATATTTGAAGGCATTATATGAAACATAAAAATATTGGATTATATTGACTATCATCTCTATTTATATTTAAGAAATAAATAAATATATTTTAATTAGTGTTTCTTTTATGTAATGATAAGTAAACAACATCTACACTATCAAAATTACTAAAAACATGGATCCTAATTTTAATCATTTAACTCTACGTATTAAATATCTTAAAAAATATATTTTAATAATTTTAAAAATTAAATCTTCTTATTATTATGAATTAATTAAAGTTATATCATATATTTTTAAAGAGCAATTTTACTTTGGTTGGACATAACTAAAAATCTTCGTTTGCCTTTATGAAATTTATATCATTATCATAATCCAAGAGGACTATTGGTTTTTAGCATAAATACGATTTCAGTGAATTTTATTAGTTGACCTAAGCAATGCAAGGATATACTCTTTAGAGAGAGAGATTATTAATATGAAATATTAACGGAATGGATACCTACAGATACCTCAAAGATTTATAGTTAGACCATATATATATATATATATATATATATATATATATAAAATTATAAATTGATAAAAAGTTTATAATATATAATAAAATTAAAAAAGAAAAAAGAAATATATATATTGATGTATTTATTAATTTATTATTTTTTAAAGTATTTTAAATAAAAAAGATTAGGAAAAGTTTAAAAATGAGTGTTTATAAAAATAATCATAAATCTTTATTTAAAATAGAATTGAAAAAAAATTATATTTTCTACATACTTTTGTTAGGTCCTAGAAATCAATTTGATATATAAAACCTTAAAATAAGTCTTATAAATCAATTTGATATAATTTTTTCTAAAAGTGATTATTATATATAAATAATTAAATGAAAAGAGTCTTTAGTAATGAAGACTTCCATTAAAAATTTAACTAGTATAGATATATAAAACATTAAAATTTTGAGGCACTTATTTCAAAGTTTTTATTTATAATACTAATTAAAGATTATTAAATTCTCACAGCATGTAAGAAGAAAAATTTGGTTAAATAGATATAAAATTTAAAGTCGATTATATTTATTCACATTTCATATTATCATAGTCCACCACTACATCAATTTTTATAAGATTTTAATTGTATATTTTTAAGTCATATAATTGTCATAAATAACCATTATAAATATCTTAAATACATCTATCCGAAAAATGCTGAAATTTATTAATCTCGAGGCATCTATATTAAATTTGTCACATAGTTTCGTCTACTAAAAGGTTTCACACTGATGAGCAACTCCATTGCCTTCTAAAAAAGTTCCATTAACTGATGATAAATAACCTCAATCTAATCACGCCACCATGTCAGTTTCTAAAAAATCTATCTGGAAAAGTAAAACGAGCCCCAAGGTCCAAGGTATCACGAGTTTTCGATTACCTTCTCAAAGTAAGAAGAAAAACTTCCCTAAAATGGTTAAATGGACATCATATTTAAAGTTTGATCCAAAACTCAGAAGTTCTGGTTGACGAATATTTCAATAGCACATAAATAACACAATAACAATGGATTATCTGAGAAGAGACGTCGTATTACTTAACAACCGCAATGCAAATATAGGCTTATCTCTTAAAAGAGATGTTTTGTTGAATCAAAAATTTGCAGATACAAAACATACACTTATCTCTGAGAAGAGATGTCTGCCTTCCCCTTTCGGGTTACAATGCATTTATACATATTTTTGAAAACAACCTCAGGATATTGCGTGGCTCAAGGAATTAACGGGAGACGATTTAACGTCTCAGCATTAAAACCATACAATGCTCACATTAAAACAATACAACGCTTGAGGACATAATCGCTCAAGGACATACTTGAGGATATAACGGCTCGAGGAACAAAACTGTCACTGACAATACAAAATGAAAACAATACAAAATTCGAGGAATTACTGTCACCGAATGGTCACCTCAAATTGTTGCCTGGATCATTCCCCCCTCCTTGAAAAGCAATGGTCCCCATTGCGTCACCGTTCCCCATCAGGTGTGGTAGTTGTGTCTTGATTTGATTCCCAATGCACACTTGGAAGGGACTATGGTTTATGGAACTGTGCGGGGCCCGATTGTTCACCATTTTCATCTGACCATCAATCTGTGGATGGAAGGCTGTGAAATTCTTCAGCGCGATATCTATTTGCTTTTGTTGTTATGTTGTCAGGGCTGTAACATCGGCCCTTTTGGATTCATGTGGCTTGACCACCATGAAAACAAATTTCTTGGTGCTAAGCAGAGACACAGATGTGGAAGGTGGTACTTCTGGTACCCTGTAGCGCTGTGTTCCAAGAGTGAGAGTGATCCATCTAGTTCTTGATTCGTATATACCATGTCGATCATACATGAATGGCTGACCAAAGAGTACATCACAAACATCTAGATTGACCATATCACATAAGACCTCATCTTGGAAAGGTTGTATTGCATATGAGAGAAGACATTGGTGGGTGACACGGAGGTCTCTCCCTGGGCTCAACCATCCAATACTGTATGGTTTTGGGTGAGGCTTCATGGACAAATTTAGGCTTTTCACAACATTAGTAGAGATTAAATTCTCTTGACTTCCGCTATCAAGAATTAAAGGAAGAGGCTTACCTTTCACCCATAACTTAGAGTGAAACAACCTTTCCTTGTCATCTAACATCTCGTCGTGTGTTTGTGATTAAGCTACAATGGCTTTAGGATCAGCATTTATAATTTCTTCTTCAACCTCTTCGACTGCAGGGTCTGTATGAGGTAGAGCAGTAGATGTTGTGGATGGTGATTCAGAAAGTAGTGATTTGATAGCTCGACATTCTTCTTTGGAGTGAGTTCCAGCTTTGTGATAACCACACCACTTCCCGGTCTTTCCTTCCTTTTGCTTCCAATTTTGGCTTCGTGTTTGACCTTCTTTATCACTTTTCCATTTTGAAGACTGATTCTTTATATCCATTCTTCCATGCTTCTACTCAATCTTTACTGCGAACTTGTATGCCTCACTGATGGTTTCTAAATTGAAGAGATCCATTTCCCCCCGGATGTACCATTGTTGTCCACCATGATATTTGAGAGTTTTATGTTTCTCACTTTCTTGAATGCCTAGTCTTGCAGACAAAGAATGAAAAGTGTATGTGTAATCTTGCACATATTGGTCCTTGCCTTGGCGAAGTTGTTGCCACTGTATGTACAGATCATCATACGCAGTGATGGGATAGTATTCTTCTTTTACTTCTTTTGTAAAATCATCCCAAGTGGGTTCCACCCTAGGGGCAATGATATCCGTACTGAACCTCTTTTTGTACACTTCCCACAAGTTTTTTACGGGCAATGATGATTTCAAAAGAGCAAAAGTGATCTTTTCTCCATCGGTGAACTTATTTACAGAGAAGTAGGACGACAGTTGATCCAACCAATTTTCCACTGCATCAACATTGATTTTGCCTTCAAATGTGGGAATATCAAAATTTACCTGAACCTTGAAGGGTGTTTGGGCACTGAAAGGAAGCTCCCTCAATGAGGAGCCTAGATGTGTAGCCACGAAGCCAAAATTTCCTATTGGAAGTGTTTGAAGAATTTGAGCAAATTGTTGGAGCATTTGCACTTGTTTCCACTGGAGGGCTTCATTCACCATTTCCTTGAAAGGATCGGATGTCTTGGTGTCATCCGCCATTTGAGGTCGTTTGGGGTGCACAGGTGGAGTTTTTGGAAGCTCTGTCGCTTCCCACCCAAGTTTCCTGTATCCTGACCTCGTCCTCAGGAACATACACTCTCAAGACAAACCGCTTTAATACCATTGATCCAAAACTCAGAATTTCTAGTTGACGAATATTTCAATAGCACAGAAATAACACAATAACACTGGATTCTCTGAGAAGAGACGTCGTATTACTTAACAACTGCAATGCAAATATAGGCTTATCTCTTAAAAGAGATGTTTTGTTGAATCAAAAATTTGTAGATACAAAACATACGCTTATCTCTGAGAAGAGATGTCTGCCTTCCCCTTTCGGATTACAATGCATTTATACATATTTTTGAAAACAACCTCGGGAGATTGCGTGGCTCGAGAAATTAATGGGTGACGATTTAACATCCTAGCATTAAAACCATACAACGCTTACGTTAAAACAATACAACACTTGAGGACATACATCCTAGCATTAAAACAATACAATGCTCGAGGACATAATCGCTCGAGGACATACTCGAGGATATAACGGCTCGAGGAACAAAACTGTCACCGACAATACAAAATGAAAACAATACAAAATTTGAGGAATTACTGTCACCAAATGGTCACCTCGAATTGTTGCCCGGATCATAAAGAGATGTTTTGTTGAATCAAAAAATTGCAGATACAAAACATACGCTTATCTCTGAGAAGAGATGTCTGCTTTCCCTTTTTGGGTTATAATGCATTTATACATATTTTTGAAAACATCAAGAGATTGAGAGGATCGAGGAATTAATGGTGACCTTTCAAGAATGAGTGGCTCGAGAGAAATAACAGAATTAAAATAGTACAACACTCGAGGACATAATGGCTCAAGGAAATAACTGTCACTGACAATGTGACTTCCAAGAATGAAAACAATACAAGATTCGAGGAATTTTTTGCCACTCGAGTGGTCGCCTAAAGTGTTGCCCGGATCATTCCTCCCTCCTTGAAAAGCAATGGTCCCCATTGCGTCACCGTTCCCCATCAAGTGTGGGATTTGTGTCTTGATTTGATTCCCGATGCACACTTGGAGGGGACTGTGGTTTATGGAACTGTGTGGGGCCCAATTGTTCACCATTTCTATCTGACCATCAGTGTGTGGATGGAAGGCTGTGAACTTCTTCATCGCGGTATCTATTTGCTTTTGTTGTTGTGTTATCAGGGCTGTAAAATCGGCCCTTTTGGATTCCTGTGGCTTGACCACCATGAAAACAATTTTTTTGGTGCTATGCAGAGAGACAAATGTGGAAGGTGGTACTTCTGGTACCCTATAGCATCGTGTTCCAAGAGTGAGATTGATCCATCTAGTTCTTGATTCGTATATACCATGTCGATCATACATGAATGGCTGACCAAAGAGTACATCACAAACATCTAGATTGACCACATCACATAAGACCTCATCTTGGAAAGGTTGTATTGCATATGAGAGAAGACATTGGTGGGTGACACGGAGGTCTCTCCCTAGGCTCAACCATCCAATACTGTATGGTTTTGGGTGAGGCTTCATGGACAGATTTAGGCTTTTCACAACATTAGTAGAGATTAAATTCTTTTGACTTCCGCTATCAAGAATGAAATGCAGAGGCTTACCTTTCACCTATAACTTAGAGTGAAACAACCTTTCCTTGTCATTTATGTTTAGCCACACACCACAAGAAGTTGGTTTGCATGCTATTGAAACTTCTACAATTCATATGAAGATTTTTATTTTTGATATTATTACTTTCTAGAGGTCGTTCAAGCCCTAAAACATATATTTTTCCTTTCCTAGAAATTAATGTCCAGTTAAGATAAGAATAATTTTGTTTTGCAAGTGACTAGAGCAAAAGTTCAAGAATTTGAGCGAACCTTTTGTAGATCAAAACTAGGTGAACAAAGTCATCAAATTATTTTGGTCATGTTTATAATTTTGTCCAAAATGATAGTGTTTATCCCAAACTATAAAAATATTTAAAAACTGAATAATAAATATTATATATATATATATGCTTGAAGGCATTATATGAATACATAAAAATATTGGATTATATTGAATATCATCTCTATTTATATTTAAGAAATAAATATATATATATT
Source organism: Torreya grandis (assembly GCA_037957365.1). Lineage (NCBI taxonomy): Eukaryota > Viridiplantae > Streptophyta > Pinopsida > Cupressales > Taxaceae > Torreya > Torreya grandis. Next base: position 2,201,799 of record JARHVA010000917.1, on the reverse strand, counting down.
TTAATTAGAGTTTCTTTTATGTAATGATGAGTAAACAACATCTACACTATCAAAATTACTAAAAACATCGATCCTAATTTTAATCATTTAACTCTACGTATTAAATATCTTAAAAAATATATTTTAATAATTTTAAAAATTAAATCCCCTTATTATTATGAATTAATTAAAGTTATATCATATATTTTTAAAGAGCAATTTTACTTTGGTTGGACATAACTGAAAATCTTCGTTTGCCTTTCTGAAATTTATATCATTATCATAATCCAAGAAGACTATTGGTTTTTAGCATAAATACGATTTCAGTGAATTTTATTAGTTGACCTAAGCAATGCAAGGATATACTCTTTAGAGAGAGAGATTATTAATATGAAATATTAACGGAATGGATACCTACAGATATCTCAAAGATTTATAGTTAGACCCACTATATATATATATATATATATATATATATATATATATATATATTCTCAGTGAATTTTATTAGTTGACTTAAGCAATGCAAGGATATACTCTTTAGAGAGAGATTATGAAATATTAACGAAATGGATACTTACAGATATCTCAAAGATTTATAGTTAAACCCACAAAATATATATATATAAATAATTATAAATTGATAAAAAGTTTACAATATATAATAAAATTTAAAAGAAAAAAAGAAATATATATATTGATATATTTTTTAATTTATTTTTATTTTTTTAAATATTTTAAGTAAAAAAATCTAGGAAAAGTTTAAAGATGAATATTTACAAAAATAATCATAAATCGTTAAATAAAATAGAATTGAAAAAAAAAAAATTATATTTTCTACATACTTTTGTTAGGTCCTAGAAATCAATTTGATATATAAAAGCTTAAAATAAGTCTTATAAATCAATTTGATATAATTTTTTTTTAAAGTCATTATTATATATAAATAGTTAAATGAAAAGAGTTTTTAGTAATGAAGACTTCCATTAAAAATTTAACTAGTATAGATATATAAAACATTAAAATTTTGAGGCACCTATTTCAAAGTTTTTATTTATAATACTAATTAAAGATTATTAAATTCCCACCGCATGTAAGAAGAAAAAGTTGGTCAAATAGATATCAAATTTAAAGTCAACTATATTTATTCACATCTCATATTATCATAGTCCACCATTACATCAATTTTTATAAGATTTTAATTGTATATTTTTAAGTCATATAATTGTCATAAATAACTATTATAAATATTTTAAATACATCTATCCAAAAAATGTCAAAATTTATTAATCTCGAGGCATCTTTATTAAATTTGTCACATAGTTTCGTCTACTAAAAGGTTTCACACTGATGAGCAAATCCATTGCCTTCTAAAAAAGTTCCATTCACTGATGATAAATGACCTCAATCTAATCATGTCACCATGTCAATTTCTAAAAAATCTATCAGAAAAAATAAAACGAGCCCCAAGGTCCAAGATATCACAAGTTTTCGATTACCTTCTCAAAGTAAGAAGAAAAACTTCCCTAAAATGGTTAAACTGACATCATATTTAAAGTCAGTGATTTTGATTGATATCACACACAATTAAACTTCACAACCACCACCCTTAATTGGTATTGTAGATTATGCTTATTAGTGTAATCAATCATCACCCTGATAACATTTTTTTTGTATTTTTATTAATAATCATAAAAATGAGGAAGCTCATTAAATAGAAATAAAAGAACATTTATGAAATAAAAATATATACAAATATGGATATATTAAATACATTTATCTGTGAGAGATAACAATCTCAAGGCTTTTATCATGGATTTTTATTATTAATTACTGTATTACCTTCTTCACAAATTTCTTATTAATTAGTGACAAATTGTATCAATCTAACTACACCAATACATCGTTTCAAAAAAATCTTTCCAAAAAAAAAAGAACCGTATCATATAACTAATATATTACAATTTTTCAATTGACTTCTCTAATTTTAAAAAAAAAAGAATTATAAATGACGGTCAAACAAACGTCAAAATTAAAATTGAAATTAAAATAAACACACTTACTATTTGGAATCTAAAATTCAAATTAAGAAACCAGAAATTCAACATCTAAACTTAAAATTTAGTTAGGTATGAATAACCTTTTTTTTTGGGTTACACTTAACCAACAAACATTCATGATATATAATTTTTAAATAAAAATAATTTATATTAATATTAAAGATGTTATAGGTGAGACGTAAATAAATTGATTCAATAGTTCCCTTGTAGCCCAACCCTACACAAATGCATCTCACACTCATCAAAACAACGCTTTTTTCCATAAATTACTCTGTATTCTCTATATTTGCTGAACATTCCTCAATCACCATCACATATATCTACTTGAATACAACATTAACAATTTAGCTAGATTTTTATTTATTTAACAAAATTGTAAACCAAAATTCTATGCAAATACAGAAATTGCATAGTTATCAAATATGCATTTGAAGCCTCCATCCAGTCAGTGAGGGTACTTACACACACCTGACCATCCTTTATTTATTAATATTGTTCTCACATTACCAATAGTTGGCCCCTGCAAAACTATATATCAAGCCTGTCCCTTGAACAGTGAAGAAAGTGAAGAAACAGCTTCTTCCACTGTTAGATAGAAGAAATCATTACCAAAACTCTCTATCATATTTGCTCTACGAAGTTTATCCATTATTCCTGCCCCAGGATTTACCAGTGCAACCTGTCAACATTCAAGCTAAACTGAGATTACAGATTTTTTTTGGAAAGCAATCTGTATATTTATTAATTAAAAAAAAAGGGTACAGTCAATAGTTTATATTGAAAAGTTGGTCAGTAAGTATTCATGGCTTATAACAAAAAGGTGGCCAATAAGTATTTACTGCTTATCCAAAAAGTGTATCAAAACTTTTACAATAAAAAGGTGGCCCAAGTGCATTCACTACCCATCAAATGAGGGTATCAATGACAGGTTTTATTATTATAAAGTTGAGAAAAACCCAGATTAAAAACTATTTTCTAACTACAAAATTCAATACTGTGTTTTTTGGTTCAGTACCTTAAGGCCTCTTTTCACCAATGTCTTCTTCACCTCCAGAAGACTGTTGATTCCTGTGGTGTCAATGGCGGTCACAGCTGCAGAGTCATGAATGCTAATTACTATCAGATTTTCTCCTCTATTATCTTTGTTGTTTAGCTTTTATAAGTGATCATTTATATAGAAGGTTTCTTGGTGTCATTTTGATTGTTTTTAATTGTATATGACGACTTGGTGAGTTGCAACTTACCAGTGATGTCCAATATGACATACTGCAATGTGTTTTCCTTTTCCTTCTCTGTTCTCTCTTCCTCATCTTGCACCCACCTCAATATCCTGCAATAACACATGAGAAATCAATCAAATCTTGTTTCTACTATTTATCCATGGAATACTTTTACTGAAGTGAAAACAACTAAGACATTCACCTCTCTCTGATATATGTGGAATTAGCGAAGTATATTGGTGATTCAATGCTGAGAATGAGAAACCCTGACACCCTCACTACTTCCTTGTATTGCTCCATGTTTCTATATAAAGCGGATCCAGGAATATTGCCAAGCAGGATAATGTGTGGCCTTGTTACATGTAGCAATATTTTCAGCACAGAGATACCCACCTGCACGTTTCCAGAGTGCTATGTAAACCCTAGATATTCAATTAAAAGAAAAATAAAACAGAGTTTCAATGAGGTCAAACTTTGTGCAGAAGTGGAACTTGAACATACTACTATGAGAAGGACTTGTTTGAACAGAGATGAAGATGAATCCCATAAACCCTAAAATTTAAATACCCAATTTAATAAAACAAAGTTTCCATGAGGCCAAGCTTTGTGCAGAAATGGAACTTAAACATACCACTATGAGAAGTCCTGTTTAAACAGAGATGAAGATGAATCCCATAAGCCCTAAACCTTAAACCCTAAACCCTAAATACCCAATTTAGTGAAACAAAGTTCCCATGAAGCCAAGCTTTGTGCAGAAATGGAACTTGAACTTACCGCTATGAGAAGGCCTGTTTGAACAGAGATGAAGATGACTCCCATAAAAGCACCCATACATGCAAGAAAATCCACCTTATCCACCTTCCATATGAAGTAGGCTGCACGGAAGTCAATGAGACCCAGAACTGCCGCAATTATGATGGATGATAACACCACCACAGGTGTGTGGTAGAAGAGTGGAGTTAGAAGCAGAAGGGTCACCATGACTGTCATAGCCATTACAATATTTGATACTGCACTTTTGCATCCAGCATTGAAATTCACAGCCGAACGAGAGAAAGAGCCTGCAATAACAGTTTACATACTTCCATTTTTATATCAAAAACCCAAAATTGGATGAGCATTTTGCAGACATGGGTAATAAGTTAATGACTGAATTGCATTGACTTTAAGTATATATGTATATACCAGATGTGACATAGCAGGAAGTGCAAGCCCCTGCCATGTTCATCAATCCAATGGCCATCATTTCCTTGTTGCCATCAACCTGGTAGTCCTTAATTGAAGCAAATGTTCTTCCCACTGCAATTCCCTCCTATTACAGGAAAGAAAGACTTCACACACTTTACATTCCAGATCACAAATAAGGCTTCCTTGAATAATTTGGGCTTATTCTTACCGTCAGTGCAATCAGTCCACTCACAAGGCCAGCTTTGAGTGCCAATGCCAAATAAGGACCATGAAAATATAGCATGTTTGATGAAGGTGGATTCAGTCCTTTCTTCAAGTTACCGATCTGTGGGAATTGAGGGAAAAACATAATGAATTAGATTGCTTAAAAATGCAAAAAATATAATGTAATTAGAATGAAAGTACTAGAAATGAGAGATATATGCATATTGCTAGAAAGCATTTCAATCACAGGGGAAAATTCAAGAGTGGATATAATAAAAGCCTCTAAAGTTGGATGCAGATTTCTCACAATGCTAATGCCATGATTCCCAGACCTCGTAATGTAGCTGAAGGCAGTAGCTAGAATCACTGAAGTCAATGGAGCAGCTGCTGAAATCCAAAAGAGCTTGGTTTTCTTCTGACTCTGCCAGTTAAATTATATGTAGAGATCTACAAAAAATAAGAATCAAAACATCTATATTTTGCATAAACTTCGTAGAATTTATACAAATTCAGAGGGAATCAATGACAAGGAAGATAACTTAGGAGAAGAGGCCTACAACGTAACGTGCCGTAAGCAACAGCAGAAGGAAAATCACTCCCATTACAGCAGTTTGCCATGTCCACTGCACAAGAAATGTGTTGAATTTACTTTAAAAGGTTCCTATTTTCCTCCAAAATTAACTCTTCAAGGAAAACGAGTGTAAGAACCTCATGTGGGTTTTTGACAACCGAATCCATGACAGAAACCATGTCCATCTTTGAAGTGAAGTGTGTGATCCCGAGTAGAGATTTGAACTGCTGCATAGATACTATAACAGCTGCACCAGCCATGAAACCAACAAGGGTTGCCCGAGACAAAAAGTCGATGACAAAGCCGAGTCTGTGTCAATGTACATATATTTGTAAATAATTCCATTCCTTTGAAATAAATTGGTGCTTTAAACCAGGAAATAAGTATGGAGAATGGAAAACTATTCACCTGAGAACACCCAGAGAAGCCTGGATAACACCTGCAAAGAAGGTTGCAGTGACGCCTAACTGCAAAAAAAGAACAGGATTACTGCTTGGAGAAATTTCCTCCCGAAGAATGGCACCCAACAATAGAGAAGCAATTGAAACAGGTCCAACTGCAAGGTCCCTTGAGCTTCCCAGCACTGAATATATTAGAGGTGGAACAAAACTAGAATCTGCAAAAACCAGGAGAAAATAAGGAGAAAAGATTTATCAGTGTGCATTCACACAGAGAAACTAAACACAGATATCATCTATTGTAGATCAGTTTTTAAGACAGTGAGCTCACATAGACCAACTATAGGTGGTAGGCTTGCAAGCTTAGCATAGCTTATACCCTGCAGGGAGAAAATCAACAATTGAAAATCAGCAAAGAACACGAGATGGAAACCAAAGAAATGCCCGATTCTGTCACAATTTTCCATATCATTACCTATTCTATTTTTTCTAGTAAAGACTGATTTCCGTGTGAATACTTATTCTAGTTGCAGAGGGAATGATTGAAACAGTGTATAGCCATGATAATCATAAGGTGCAAGCTAATGGATCAATTGATCCATAACTAAGGAAGCAACTAGAGGACATATATTGTATGAGTATATAACCTGAGGGATGGCAAGGCTTGCAATGGTGATACCAGAAACAACATCAGACTTGAAAAGACCAAGGCTATATTGAGGAGCCCATTCAAATATGGGGAAGAAATACTGCAGTCCCAACCACAACTTCCTACGCCAAGGCTGGCCTTTGAACTGCCTAAATGGGTCATCAGGAAACAATGTTTCCTTAACCTTTGCATTGAATTGGTGCACTGAACTCTGAGATTCAGGTATAGCCACTTTATGCACCTCACGAACTATTGTCTTCTCAGACATTATAACACCATTATAATGATCAGACCCATTTCGGCCATGAAAACCAGCTTTCTCCTCCTCCTCATCATCATCTTCAGCATTCCTTGATACATTTCTAGGGAGACTAGTCATCTTCCAACTATTGCTCTTGTTGTAATAAGCCATACTCGAATACTGCCCATCATTCGAGGTTGCATCAGAACAATCCTCCACTCTTCTAGTGCTTCCTCCCATCCTTAAACCCCACAACTCTCAGTCAACTCAATTACTTACAATCACACTCATTATACATATAGCACGCTAGTCCATTCAATCACACCCTCTTAGTACAATAACTATAAGCTTTAATAAGATTAAAGCAGACAAGCTTATCTATCACGCGTATTTGCATTTGCAGGCAGACCTTAACACAAAGTGATATCCAATAATTAGAAGATCTGATTAAAAAAGAGAAATAATCAGAAGGAACCTTCCTTTGTTTGTACTTAAAATCTTTTACTCGATAAATCTAATACAATAGCAAAGAAAGACAAAGTAGTATACGGTTTTGTTAGTTGATTTGTCTGGCAGGACACGAGTACAAATATCTGTGAGTCATTGAAATTTAAAGCTAGAAATACAAAGCAAGTGGAAAAGTGGATGCAAGGGTTAATATCATGTGGAAAGAATGGAAAGCAGCTGTGAATTCGGTCTAACAGACAGACAGAATCTCTTTTCAGTTGATGGATGGTCCATATAAAAGTGCTTTTGATCGTGCACTTGATGTGAAAAATTAGTGACATGATTGGCCATCTTTTAGCCATGGATATCATGACTCTCCTTCCTCTCAAAGTTAAAATTTATGTGCGAAATGAGATTCAAATAGTAGCAGTTTGAGGGAGTTTGTGTTGCTATTTTGAAGGCCGTATATATTCTTCTACTATAAGTGACACTTCGTATTAGAATGTCATTTTCACTATTATACATCTTTGATTACATCTTTGAATATGTAAAGGCTTGGATTTGGGTTTTGGAGGATAGCATAATAATTTTGATTTGTTGATTTGTTGTGGTCACTTCTACATTAAATGTAATTATCCCACCATTTGGGTTGGAGTTATATTGGAAATCCATAATTTGCAATTACTTAAAATTAAATCTTAATTATTCAACAATTTTTTTTGGATAGCATGTGTTTTGCTAGCTCTAAATAGCACTATACGAACACCAATAAGTTGAGTAACTTTGAGAGTATTCAACCTAAGGGTTGGATGCTCAAGATCTTCCATGGCATATAGAATGTAATCAACCGAAGCACCTTCCCCCATGCGAGCAACAAGTTGTGCCCTAAAAATATTGGTTGTTGTCCATTCTAGAAACTTCTCATCTTTAATCCCATCAATGAGTGCAGCCTTCCAAATGTTCAAACCCTCTTCAACAATGATTCTAATAGACTTGTCCAACAAAGCACTGGCATTCAGTAGCTGTCAATTTCAAATCATTCACCAATCCCAGAAATGAGGTATGCACATCCTCTAAGGACTATCTATGGATCATGTATTTTTTCATCTCCTTCACTATGTTCAATGAAGACTCCTTGCCATTACTCTGTCTAGTCTTGTGGGATAAACATTTGCCACCAAGCTCTTTATTTTTAGACACCATGCACATAGTCCAAAATCCCTGAGCAAGCATATAAGGTGACCAACCAATTCTCAATAGTATGCCTTCAAAACAAAAGAAAAAATGAAGATAGTTTAAAGACAATTTTATCAACAAGAAAATATTTTAGTGTGAAGAGACATCTTGAGAATATCCTAATAGCAAAAAAGTCAAAATGAGCACAAAACAAATTTTCACAAGATTGACAAAACTCAAATTATCTTGACAAAACAATGCAATCTAGTCCCTTAGTAAGGGCAAAATCCTAAAACAGAAGTTCTCACCAAAAGACATGTAAAGCCCAAACAAAAATAATCTCAAACCAAAGAAACTAATGGATATTTTCACCGAGAAACCTGACAACAAATGGCATAAAAGAGGCCAAATTTGAAAGAAAAAATATATGGAGTGCCTTGAAATCCTATTGTTCCTTCCATTACATGCCAGAAATGGGAAAACTAGGAAAGTTGTGTGGACTTTAAAGGCCTCTACATGAACCATCCTTGAATCCATCTATTGGATCCAAGTCACATCACCCTCATGCCAAATCTTGGCATGCATATCACTCATAAACGAAGCAAGGCACTTATGCAATGCCCAAAGCCATTTAATGATGAAGAAAGATTGTGAGGGATGCAAAGGTTTTTTTTGCATTATTTTCCAATAATGCCTTAAGCTTGGCATTTAAGAAGGGTGGGAACATTAGTTTCAAGGAGTGCCTTTGAGATTTGAGACTAACAACTAGCTATTTTACCTTATTTTTTATTAATGATTTAAACAATTATAAAATTATGAATATTCAAAATTTATAATGTATATCTAAATGATGTAAATATGAATGTAAAGGCAGTTGTTCAATTATACTTTACTATTTATATAAATGACCAAGAAGATTAGGGTAGTTATCTTGTTACCGTTATGTTTGGGTCTAAGACAATGTGTAGGTGGTAGGAAAGATCATACAATTTTCCTTATGGGAAAGGAATACTATTGCATGTCTCTTTGAGGGGGTGATTTAACTTATTTGGGAATAATGGAGTTTTATTCCTATTTTAGTTAAGGCTCTGGATTAATAAATCAATATAGAATATAGCAATAAATATAACCCTAATTTGTGCAATTATTTATCTTTTTCACCTTTCTAAAAATAGCAATAAATAAGAAAAAATATAACTTAGCTAGAAAATAGACAGAGATGGATGATACAGAGGTTGAAAATGGTTGTACATGACTTGGAAGGTGTCGTAAACCTGAATCTGGTTTCATTAGGCAAAAGGATAGGAGTGTCAAAAAGTGGATGCTTTGGTGTCTAGCATTGTTGACCATTCTTGCCACTATTATCCAAACTAATCATAGAGACATAAAACTTTTTAGGTAGTTATGTTTTGCCTGTGTGAGCATGTCTATGAAAAATAGAGCACTGGTCATTGACAGAACTCACTGTGGAGCTGATTTTGTCTTCAAACCCTAACCCTCCATCATGCTTGATAAAATGACATTTGAGTCACTTGAGAAAGAGGGGGGTTAGTGTGAAATATGTATTGAACATGAAATCCATACCCTTTGTATGGGCATGATACCTACATACCAATACTCTGAAGAGAGATCAAGTCATATGTAGTTCTCCCACCTAGTGTGCTTTGTGCATTAGTGTGAATCGTATGCAAATGCCAAATTGATAGTAACTGAGGTGTCTAGGGATGTGTATGAGGATTTGAGTAGGTTTGCAATTGTGTTGGGTGACTATGTGCAAAGAATAGGGAAGTTTGCCTTAGTGCTTTATTTATATTCTTGATTGCTTTGTAAGTTTGGTCACCTCCTTATAAATGAGCTTTGAGTAGGATTTTATAGGGAACAATTGGTCATGGGTCAGATGTATTCATGCTAGGCCATCCTAATTAAGGATAAGGACCAGATGAAAATGATTGTTCAGGCTCAAAGTGCAAATGGATAGGATTGCCAAAAATGGGACACTTTTCTATGGGGTGTTATAGTCTAAATGAGGCACTCCTATCCTACAGGCTCAGGACCTGGGGGAACAGGATTGGCATGGGGAATACTATCTAGCTGAGGTGGAATGACCATTCAGAAGGTTATAGATGACTAATAATGAGCAAAAATGTGTCTAGAAGGGTCGCAAGAGCATGCAAAAAGGACCTATGGATGGGGTATTACAAGCCACACTCAAACTACCAAATTAGACATTTTATATGACTAACAATTGCCCCCCTTTATTCTAATGATGTAGTAAAGTGAAATACTAGGATAAAGGAAAAATAGAATATAACAATAAATACAGTCTTGATTTGTGCAATTGTTTATCTTTTTCACCTTTCTAAACATAGTAATAAATAAGAAGAAATATAACATAGCTACAAAATAGACTAAGACACAGATACAAAGGTTGAAAATGGTTGTGCAAGATAGGGAAGGTGTCATAACCCTAAATCTAACTTTCATTTGGTGAAAGAATAGGAATGCCAAAAAGTGGATGCTTTGGTGTCCAGTGCTATTGTCCATTCCTGCCACTATTGTCCAAACTAATCATAAAGACTTGAAACTTTTTGGATAATTACATTGTGCCTGTGTGAGCATGTTTGTGAAAAATTGAGCACTTGTCATCGATGAAACTCACTATGGAGCTAATTTTGTCTTGAAACCCTAACCCTCCATCATGCTTGATAAAATGATATTTGAGTCACTTGAGAAAGAGGGGGGTTAGTGTGAAAGATGTACTGAACGTGAAATCCATACCCCTTGTGTCAGCATGCTACCTACATACCAATACTTTGAAGAGGGATCAAATCATATGTAGTTCTCACACCTAGTGTGCTTTGTGCAATAGTGTGATGTAGATGCAAATGTCAAATTGATAATGTTTGAGGTGGCTAGGGACTGATATGAAGATTTGAGCAGGTTTAGAATTGTGTTGGGTGACTATGTGCAAAGAATAGGGAAGTTTGCCTTAGTGCTTTGATTGTATTCTTGCTTACTTTGTAAGTTTGGTCACCTTCATGTAAATGAGCTTTGAGTGGGATTTTATAGGGAACAATTGGTCATGGGTCAGATGTATTCACACTAGGCTAACCTAATTAAGGATAAGGACCAAATCAAAATGATTATTAGGGCTCAAAGTGCAAATGGATAGGACCACCAAAAATGGAACACTTCTCTATGAGGTGCAATAGTCCAAATGGGGAGCTCCTATCCTATAGGCTCAAAACTTGGGGGAACAAGATTGGCATGGAGAATACTATCTGGTTGAGGTGGAATGATCATTCATAAAGTTTTGGATGACTGACAATGAGCAGAAAGGTGTCTAGAAGGGTCACAAAATCATGCAAAAAGGACCTATGGATGGGGTGTCATAAGCCACACTCAAACTACCTATTAGACATTTTATATGACTACATTTCCCCCTCTTTATTCTAGTGATGTAGTAAAGTGAAATACTAAGATAAATAAAAAATAGAAAGCATACTTGAACTTACCTGCAAGGGTGAGCCCATGAAGATGTGTGATGTTGAGTGTACTCAAAGAGAGCATAGTGTGAAGTATACATCTAAAAGAAAAAATAAGGAGTATATTAGTTCTTACTAGACATGTTATGTCTAAAATAAGAACATACAAAGGCTGGGTAAAAGAGAGAGGAAGAGAAAGGAACTAGTACACCTCATTGAGTATGTGAACCAATAAAAAACATGTTGTGATGTTGAGTAATGTTAAGTGATGTTGGGTATGTGTTGTACCAAGAGTAATATCATGAACGGAGCTGAGTGCTTAATTCCCTGAGGGTGGCTCAAGAATACAAAGGTTGGCCCTTTAGCTCTATCATCTCCCACTATTTAGTGAATTTATGTGATTATGCTTACGTTAATCAATGTTTGGACTGTGTGTCCAATCCCTCTAAGTAGGTGGCTCAATAATACAAAGGCTAGCTTGTCCTTTGGCTCAATCATTGCCCACTAAGTGTGAACTATGAACTGATACTGATATGAATGTGTGTCATATGAGATGGCTCATAAATCCCACGAATGCTCTATAATCTGACAATGTAGCATGGATATTTGAATGTGTACTAAGAAATAGGCCAATCTTGGCCACTCCAAAAGGTAGAGATTAGGCTTGTATGAAGGCCACTCTAAAACTGAGAACTAGGCTTATATGAAATCCACTCTGAAATGATGCCAACCACTTACAGATGGAATAAGACATGCAATTGCTAAGAATACATGCATAATATTATGAAATGGAAATAAAAGAAGGCAAATGTGTCGCACACATTACCCCCAATCACTAGTGTCTATAACATGGATTTTGATCTAGAAGTTGCATCAATTGCCCAATATAAAAATGGAAGTAAGAGCTATCATGCCACGCATGATGCCCCCTATATCTAGATAATCTGAGTAAAATTATACTAAAATTTCCCAATCTAAATTGGATTATAGATAACAAAACTATAATTAACCTTACATTTTTGTCTGTTTCTAAAAATTCTAGGTTTTTAACTGTTTGGACAGGAGCACCAAAAAATGGACACTTGTAGGGCATTATAGTCTTAATGGGGTGCTCTTATCCTTTACTATTTCTAATGACTATTCTATGTCTTCCCTATTTTTCTCATTTGTTCTACATGTTTTTAATTCTGATTGTTATTTTGAGTGTTTTGAAAGCTAATTTTGACCAATAGAGGGCTTTGATCTTTGTGACAAAACCCTTATTTATTGCCCCCTCTTTTGAGGGTAGGAATGAAAACCCTGCAATGACTAACCTTAGAAGAAAGATCCATGCAAGTGTGTTATGTTGTGAAATACATGATATAGAAATGATGATAAAAAATATGTCTCAAGATATAGCATAGTTTGTGGTGGAGATTGTTAGATCAACAGGGGTATGCCTAAATAGATGTAACAATGTAATAGCATGTGCAATTTACTAAACTAAAATTGGAAATATAGTTAGTTTTTAAGGAGGGATGGAGCATGATGTCCATCATGGCATCCAAGAAGGTAAGATAATTCATGATGTGGATCATGGCATTGCAAATAACTAATAATCAAACAAGCATACAAGGCAAAAAGTAATAAGCATACAAAAGAGGCCAAGGGACCAAGCAAACAAGGGACATAAGCACATGCCACTCAAACTGGGAAAGTAAGCATACAAGGCATTTTCAAATACCCACATACACATACAATTAAAAGTAAGCAAGATTAGCATGAAGGCCACAAGCACATACAAGAGTACAAGCAAAGGACATTGGCAAATGTCCTAAGGCACACACAAGTAACAAAATAAGAAATGAGAAGTGTAATCACATCTAGCTACTCAAAGCAAAAAAAGAAGGCATGTAAATGTTGGAAATACTATCACATCTAATTGATAAAATCAAGAAGTAAAAGTATTCAAAACATGTAATATAAGACTAGGTAGATGCTAAGAAATACACAAGTGTTATATACTAGTGAGTGTCGATAGAATAATCTATATAGGATAGTAAGTAATGTACATCAACATGATATCTAGAGTGTGTGGTGTATAAATGACATAACCTAGATGGTGTAGTCATGTAGAATATGCCCCTGATGGGTAGATATGTTGATGTATGTCTTGAATGTAAAATTAGGATGCCCCCTCAATGGGTAGAGTGAAGCAATTAAGGATTTGGATGTCACTGCACACACTCAAAGAAGATCAAGTGAAGCATGGTAATGTAGATAAATCAACAAACAATAGTATAAAATAATAAAATGTAAGTCTAACATGGTATTAAAAATATAAAGCATATATAATGCGTATAATTGAAAAGTTTTTGGTATTTTGAGTTATTTGAATGTTTTTTTATTTTGACATGTTATATTGTTTTTGGTATTTTAAAATATTGTATTGTTTTTGGTATTTTGACATATTGTATTGTTTTTGGTATTTTGAAATAAGCTATGTAAAAGTAATCATAAGGAAACTATGTACAAGAAAGGGAAAAGAAACTATCTACAAATAAGTAGAAAGAAACTATGTACAAGAAAGACTGAGAAGAAATAATACTAACTGGTGAGTCTCATAAGAGACTCCCTATCATGGTGTCCTATATCAAGGAGAGGAATAGTGAGTGATTGTGAAGCACTATGGAAGGGTTGAGACTGTGACTCTAAAAGCTATGTATGTTTTAAGTGCTCTGAAATATTTATAGTGGAAACTGACTGTGGGGTCCCCTGTAACTCTAAGAAGTGGATGCAATTATGGGGATCTTAGGGATCCATCTGGGAGTAGAAGAAGCTCTCTGAAAATGTGCTCTATGTGTAGAGGCATGAGACCTCAATGATACTACCCTAGGTGTGAATATTATAGCTGAAAACTATCTAGAGTCTTAAAACCATCATAGATGCAGTGATCTCTCTAAGAGAGGCCTTCATGGAAGTGTATGAACTCTTTGTGCTGGTAAGGGAGGCCTTGACTATGTCTAAATCTCAACTAGAGGAAGAACTATAACTGGTAGAGGAGATGAAACTAGTGACTATAGAGTAGGCTATGGCTCTGAAGTGGGGAGTGGTAACTTATATAAAACTCCACCAACTGTAATAACTTGATTAGTGTTAATGCATTTCATGTATTTATGAACTGTAGAAGGTATTGCTTGAAGTTTTTGGACCCATGGTCGACCAAGCAACATTTTAAATACTCCTACACTGGGAACAATAGTAAATGGTGTGGCCACATGTGTTAGACCAACCTATAGAGAAAGTACATTCTCACCCAATGAACTCTGTATGTGTCCACTAAATTCACTGATACTTGTGTCTATTGGGGTGATATCCTGAGTGACAAAGCTATAGCCATGGGTGTAATTAATCTACCTATCTTCATAAACTTGGGTGATATCATGTACCACATGATCTATTATAGGCATAGAGTTGGTAGTAGGTATGGGATAAGAGCTATGTGAACCAAGTTTGAAGGGAGGAGGAATATATATAACTGCTAGTTGTTTCTTGTGTCTAATAGTGATAGGGAGATACTCAAAATTAGCAAAAGAGTTAGATACATCTAGCTAGAAACCATGTATGTGGGATGAAATGCATGTAATTGGAGTTATAAGTTGTATATAAATATGATTTTAAAGAACATTCCATATGAGAGATATTAAACAAGGGTTAGAGAGAATGGAACTTAGCACTAATGCATAAAAAAATTTGACTTGTAACATGACATTTCTAACATGTTTAGCAAGATAGAGTTGAAAATTATTCTGCATGAGAGAGAGAGAGTATGTAAAATAAATAATGAAACCTTGTATTAAATAAAATTAAACATTAATTTGAAGGAAAGGGATCTTAACTTGTTTAGAAATAAATTTCTTAATATCATCCCATATTATAAAAAGTAAGCATGAAAGGGAAAGAATGAATATTTGCATTAACATATAATAAACTTCATCATTCATACACATGATAGGACCGAGTATGGACTCCTTATTGTTTGCAAAAAATATTTTGAAATAAATGAGATCCATTTTTGATTTTATGTGAAATCTGATTTAATTAAAAAAAATCAGAAACATATTGCTGAAAATCAGCAAAGAATTTTTCTTAGAGTTTCTAGGGTTTTTGTGTACAAGCGAAGTAAGTTGGGTTCACCAAATGATTTAACTTATTTGAGAATAATGGATTTTTATTCCTATTTTAGTTAAGGGTTTGGATTAATAAATCAATACAGAATATAACAATAAATACAACCCTAATTTGTGTAACTATTTATCTTTTTCACATTTCTAAAAATAACAATAAATAAGAAGAATTATAACTTAGCTGAAAAATAGACTAAGATGGTGGATATAGAGGTTGAAAATAGTTGTTCAAGACTAGGAAGGTGTCGTAAACCTAGATCTAGCTTTTATTGGGTGAAAGGATAAGAGCACCAAAAAGTGGATGCTTTGGTGTCTGACACTATTGTCCATTCCTTCCGTTGTTGTCCAAAATGATCACAGAGACCTAAAACTTTTTGGGTAGTTATGTTGTGCTTGTATGAGCGTGTCTATGAAAAATTGAGTGTTGGTCATCGATGAAACCCATTGTGGAGCTTATTTTATCTTCAAACCCTACCCCTTCATCATGCTTTATAAAATGACATTTGAGTCACTTGAGAAAGAGGGGGTTAGTGGGAAATGTGTATTACACATGCAATCCACACCCCTTGTGTGGGCACACTACTTACATACCAATACTCCAAAGAGGGATCAAGTCATATGTAGTTATCCTACCTAGTGTGATTTATGAAATAGTGTGATGCAGATGCAAATGCCAAATTGATAGTGTTTGAGGTGGCTAAGGACTGGTATGAGGATTTGGGTATTATGCCCCAAGGTGAGTACCAGTATTTAAAATCATGGGTTGGGAAGATGAATATCCCAACCCTCATTTAACTGGTCTTTAACCTATAATAGGTTAAAAATGAAAAAGGTGGATCCCCATACTAGGTTTATATGTAATGATGAAACCCCATGTTAGGTTTGTATGTAAAGGTGAATCTCCATATTTAGCTTGTATGTAAAGGTGGAGCCTCATAATAAGTTTGTATGTAAATATAAATAAATTGAATCATCCATTGAAAATAAATTTTATATTTAGAATGTTACATTTGTTACCATCATGAAAATAGAAAATTGCATGCATGAACAACATTCATGCCCCATAATATGATCCAACTATATCAATATGATATAGAATGCCATAAATCTATATTTCACTCTACCTCCAATCTGATAAATTTGATATCATTGTTTTAAACTTTTAGGATTTAATACAATGTAAATCCTGTGTTGTTAAAGGGTTGAGTATAGTAATAACTGGAATGAAAATAAGAAATAATTGATTTGACAAGGTGTTATCACTCAAGAGGGCACCTTTGTGAGAATGTGTGCTTGTTCTCACTCTTGTTGACACAATATAAACTCACCAAGGTTTGGGTAGACTTATATTAGAAAGAATATATAGATGAATGGTTGGTTCCCTTTGGTACACTAACCTACTTCACTCTAAACTCTCTAATTTAGTGATTTCTTGACTAGAAAAGGGTAAAGGGAGCAATACTCAAACTGAAATTGAACATGAAAATTGAAAATTAGGGTTGATGCACCAATGTTATAGTCAATTATGCCTATACTTGACACACTTTGGAATATTAATAACTTGTACACATTCACTTCATCTTCATGTAATGACTCTTACATTAGTATTCCATACAAAGGTCTTGATAAACATTCACACTAACATGGAAGGAATGAACACTAGTTGAATTCACTTTAAAATTAGGTAAAAATTAGACTCAGACACTTGATATGACTTGAAAAAAATATTATATGTTTCATAAAGGTAAAAAATATAGACATAAACATAAAAAAATCAAGCATTCATTAAGTTACATCAATGAATATGAAGCACACACTTCATGAACAACCTGAAAATGGAAGAAAAATTAGCTTCTT
Source organism: Torreya grandis (assembly GCA_037957365.1). Lineage (NCBI taxonomy): Eukaryota > Viridiplantae > Streptophyta > Pinopsida > Cupressales > Taxaceae > Torreya > Torreya grandis. The sequence continues at coordinate 2,184,158 of JARHVA010000917.1, read as the reverse complement.
ATTGATTCAAAGGTGATGTAGTATAAAATTTTGGTAGATTTTATGCATAACCAAAAGCATAATCCTTTTATTATTTCAAAAAATTAACATATAATAAATGAAGTTAGGAGTTAGGAGATAAAATAACCCCAAACTAAGGATGAGTCATCATGCCTAGTCATCTTAATATTTTCCTTTCTCAACCACTAAAATCCTACATAGTACATGATATATTTTAACCTATTTATCTTGTAAAATGGTGTAGGATGGATATTTAGTCTTGTTTTAATGCATTTAATAACTCTTAGGTCCTCATTCATGACCTATCTTGAATGGAATTGGTCTCCTTGCATGCCTTGATGGTCTTCAATGTTTGAAGAGGTATTGATCGTCTTTATTTACTCCTTTTGAATATATCATTCAAATTTTATGAGACTCTCCATCTTTTTATTGAGTGTCTTTAACTATCCTCCTTGTCTATTTGATTTTGACCCACCTCTGCATCTATATTCTTGCTTACATGTTTCTCTCTCTCAACTTCCTCAAATGGATCCAAGGTGGAGTAGAAGTGAGTTGTTTGCATGTTTTTATTGATTAATAAGTCTCCTCCATGAATAGATACCTTCTATGCTTGGTAAATTCTTCAACTAATCCCTCTATTATTTCATGATGTCTCTCCACCTTGATAGGGTTGTTTGAAGTCTTCTTTGTGTTGATTTGAATTTTTCCTCAAATAGCCCCAAGGTGGCATAGAAGGGAGAGAAAAGGTATTATTGATGTTGTTTAAGAATACTTAAAACTTTAATCCTTTTTGAAAAAAAACTCTTTACCTCTTCTTGTTCTCCAAATGTCAAAGAACACATGTGATTGACTTGGTAAGGTTTGTTGAAGATTTTTATGCATTGATGGAGCTTATTGATAGGTAGTAGAACTCTTCTTCCTCCAACATGGAGTAAGAGTGAGTGGATGCATGTTTTATTTTTTGAGGTATTAATAAATATTATTGATGATATTTAATTTTATGATGAACATTCACATCTCTCTATACTAGTCCTTAAATATGTCCATCTTCTTCATCTTAACAAGCTTGCCAAATACATAATGAGAACTTGGAACTTGATGAAATTGAATTTTTTTAACACATGTGAATTATAAAGAGTATTTTAACATAATAATCATTTTTTCACAAATATTCAAACAAATTTTTAGCTCCAAACTCCACATACAACTTCCAAAAATGCTCTTTTATGCTTTCTAGGCCTCAAGAAACCTTGATTTGGATTTGGGAGTCTAAAATGAGTTCTAGGTCTCACCAAAAAATCATAATATTATAATTTAATATATCTCAATGTTTCATACCTGTAAAATTTTTATAATATCTAAAATACTTCACCAAACTCTCAAACAAAAATTCACAAAAAAGTGCTCGCTTGCTGCCCGCAGGGTTGTCTAGAGATGTTTTTCAGTGATTTGAGCCTATTTTACATTATTTTTTATTTTATAAACATGGATTAAAATATTTAAAATAATTATACTCCCTCTCATATCATTTTATACCCTTTAAAATGTCTAAAACACTCATTTCTCACTCTATTCATTAGCAAAATAGTCAAAAACCCTTATTCCTTCATGGTGCAAACCTATGTTATGTCATTTTATATATAATCAGGTATATTACAGATCTGAAACCAATTTTAAAAATTCAAGGACATAAAAATAGATCTTAATTTCAATTTTCATGATATTTCATTTAGTAAAACTCAAAATATGCACTTTTTAGTGCTTTCTAACTTACATTTTCTTATTTATTCATGGTTATAGGTCTGAGTTTTGGAATTGTATTGATTTTTATGACGCATAAAGACATAATTAATTTTTAATTATAACCTTTAAAATCCATTCTAATCATTCCAACCATTATATACCTTCAACCAATCACTTAAACCTTTTCTGACTATCTCTCTTACATTCTTGAAACCTTGCAACCTGTACCTACACCTTTCACCATTATTTGAATTAGAATTTTGATTAATTAAGGTTTAATATGGTAATTTTTTTCCTATAATATATCACACAACTTTTAATTTTCAACAAAGAGCTCAAAAATGTAATCATATTGCCTGAATTTGAGTTATAAAGGTTTTAAAAGGGTTTTAGAGCACTTTTTATTCTTAACGATGGTTCATAAAGTTAAGCCCCTGTAACCTAAAACTAATACATGGAATATTAATAACATATATACCCCTATTTTCACCTAATATAATTTTAACCAACTCTTCTTCTCCTTCATAAACCAAATATTTGAAAATTTCCCTTACTAGCTTGCAACCAGCTTGATGGAGAAATGGAGGAAACTTTTACCATTTTTGGACATATGAGCTATTCTTGAGCATTTTTTTGGATTGATGAAGGCTTTATGATTTTTTGGAAATATTATTGAGTCTTAAATTCATGAATGGAGTCTTCTAAAATACATGCATGAATGGAGTCTTCTAATACTTGAATATACTAATGAAAACCCATGCTTGATCCCATATCATGTTAAGTGACTTAAAATGACCTTTAAGACAATGAACTTGATTCTATTTCTAAGAAATTTCTAAAGTTTTTGATACAATTTTTAAGAAACAAGTTAGATTCACTTTACCTTAACTTTTTCAAAGTTATCCTTATTTATCTAAAATATAATATAGACCACTAACCAAAACTAAATGACCTGAAATTGTTTTTAGATGTACCCTTGACCAATGGTAGTAAAATTTGTCAAAATTCTTGGTGACCCTATTGAGATGTGTCTAATAAACACTCAAGACTACTAGTCTTATCCATTGGGCTATGGAGTCATGAAAATCATCACCAAATCTGATTTGAACATGATAAAAACTATTGTACCTTTCTTATTAAAAATTTAAAGTAAATAATGCATCAACAAAGTAACAATACTATGTGTGAAAGAGCACTTAGGGAATTGAAAAATAATACAACTATCAACTGAACATGTGTAATCTAGCACTTTGAAGAAAGTAAAAATCTAAAACTACTATGTAAAATACTCAAAATCTGCCTATATCAAATCAAAAACCTCTCATGTCCCCTCCATGTTTTTAATAAAGATGAGGAACAAATTATTTGAGTGTCATTCTAGTTGGATCAATGTGTCCAAGTGAATCAACTGAAGCAAACATATCTCCAATAGAGACAAACTCTCCTTATGGTTCAATGCTTACCTCATTTTTCTCTTCAATACTAAGAAATATCTCCAATATAACCACATTCTGATTAATCTAAATGACTACAACTTCAACATCAATGACTAGCTAGAATAATGCTCTTAGCTTTCTATGACATCTTTAGATAAACCATCTTGATTTTCAACTGTTGTAAATTGTTCAAGTTCTTCAAGGATCTCCAAATATTGCTTTTTAGCTTCATTAGATTCCAATTGAGATATGCTTTTCTCAACATCTTCTTGAACATGTTTTTCAACCTTAACAACCACTTTATCAATGTCTTCACAAGGAGATATAGGCCTACAAACATTCTCAATGTCTTGAATCATCTCAAGGTACTATTTCCACTCTTCATCAAAACCTTCTTGATCCTAACTTGTAGCTTCTTGAGGTTCACTAAGAACCACTATATCTTCTTTTGTATCTTTAGTTAGCTCATTTCTAGGATTGTTACCTTGTGAAACCACTGCTGCAATATCACTAGCTGTTGCCATGTCATCTGGACTATCTTCATGATAGAATTTTAGAGGCTCACTTTCAACTTCAATTTGATTTTTCTCTTTAAAGAATACAACACGATCTTATTCTATGCCAAATTTAAGCTTATTTGACTAACACAACTCTTGGTCATCCCCTCTTGACAAATTCTCCTCTTCACTTATATGTTCTTCTTTTGCCTTCCATAAAACAAGTCTTCCTTCAATTTGGGAGATGGTGGGAGGGCAAGAGGTTCCATTTAGTGGTATAATAACATAAGGATTTATGGGATGCTTTTGAATGGGATTTGGGATTGAAGAGGAAATAATAAGAAGTTAAGATTTGTAAGTACTAGTTTCATTTAATAATTTTTTGGAAGGAAGGAAAAAAATTGTGTTAGGGATGATTCATTCTTCTCTTTCCACTCAAAAATCAACCTCTCACATTTTGATATTATTTTATGTTCATGAACAACTCTAACTAGAAGGATGGATGGAGGGATCAATAAACTTGAAATATTTCTTGGTTTGGCTTCTAAAACCTTCTCCCTCTCTTGATTTTGGATTGATATAGGAGGGGTTGAATGAAAAACTTGGAAACTGCCTTGATTGAATAGCTTGAAGGACTTGAGGAATAATGGGGGGAGTTTGCACAAGAATAGGCTATTTTAGAGGATTGTGAGTCTTAAAAACTTGGAAGCTTGAAGCAAGTAGACTCTCTTGAAGTTTCAAGGGGTTATTTTTTCCAACATGGGACTTTGGACTCAATTCTTTGTACTCTCATGGGTAGTTGCTATATTTATTCTCTTATAGCCTCATTGCATCTCTTCAATGATTATATCACTTGTTGATGTATATAGGTCTAGTATTGCAATCTCTTATTGATTTCTATTATAGTCTCTTTCCCTATTACTCTCCATACATTATCTCTCAAATTCAAGTCTTATTTCTCACATATTTTTTTTAGGTTGATTAAAAAAACATGACTTTCCCAAGGTTGATTGAAAACATGATCATGGGTGGGAGGGAGGTAACTGTCATGAGAAAACTGATATCTTATTGTTTCAGTGCTACTTGAGGTGAATCCATAAATATATTCAACTTGATATATGAAGGTACAAAAGATGTATTTTCACAGACTGCTTAAACTTAGACCAGTTATATATAAGTTGGAGTCACCATTGATGCTTGTACAAATGCATTCAAAGATTTATATGATAAATAAAAATACCAAGAATTCCTCAACAAGTGAATTACTTTGAATACTTGTCCTACCAGGTGTGTTAAAAATTGTTATCACTCAGGACTACACCCTTGTGAGAATGTGTGCTTGTTCTCACTCCAGTTGACACAATAGAAACTCTACAAGGTGTGGGTGGCCTTATATTAGATAAAATATCTATATTAAGGTCTGGTTACCTTTGGTACACTCACCTACTTCACTCTAAACTCTCTAATTTAATGATTTCTTGACTAGGAAAAGGGTAAAGGGAACAATACTCAAACTAAAATTGAACATGAAAACTAAAAATTGGGGGTGATACACCAATGTTATAGTTAATTATGACTATACTTGACACACTTGGGAAGATTAATAACTTTCACACATTCAATTCATCTTCATGTAATTAATCTTACATCAATATTTCATACAAAGGTCTTGATAAACATTCACACTAGCATGAAAGTAATGAACCTGAGTAAACCTGTGTATCTAAATATCTATATATCTGAATAAACTATATACCTGAGTAAACATATGTATCTAAATACCTATATTTGAGTATACCTATGTGTTTGAATATCATATATTTGAGTAGACATGTGTGTCTAAATATCTATATATCTGAGTGAACCTATGTGTTTAAATACATGTATTTAAGTAGACATGTATATCGAAATATTTGTATATATGAGTAGATATATGTGTCTAAATATGTGTATATCTAAAGCAATCTATGTGAATTTTCACCCCTTTTGGTGAGAGAGTAGATACTAAGGTAAGGGTGTCTAAAAAAAGTGGTAAAAATTGATGTGTTGGTGTTAATTAATGGGGGTGATTGAGCAGTACTATAGGAGGATACTGGTGATTGAGCTATACATCTAGCCTATAGTTTTCTTTTGTGATGTCCACAAAGACTCATCATTTTGGGAGACATAGTGATATATTATTGTCATGGATTATCACATTTAATTTTTCATGATTATAAAAGTTTTTAGCAATTATATTTGTTTCATTTATGGTTGTATATGGGAGTGGGGTATTGATCTCGTACAGGACGCATGAGATAGTGTAGGACATAGAGGATCACAATATTGTGTACTCATGTGGATACACAATGTTAGCCCACTTATATTGGGATTCATACCATTTTATATAGGAGATATGTGCAGGAGGTATTGGATCTTGCACAGTATTATACTATTGGGTGTATGAGCATATTACAGTGAGTAGACCATCATTTCCTTGATGAGGTGATTGGTCTCGTAGTCAACCATTTTCAAAGAGGTGGATTGATATGACCTATGCTCCTTAGAGGAGCATGATGTAGTGTCAGTAGATGATTAATAGGTTGATAGCTAAAGACATTATTTGGAGGCCCTATAGGGGATATGAAGGATAGTCTGAGGATGATGTTTAACTAAGATAGGTTCAAGTTAGTTGTTGGCCACATGACCACTGGGTCAATATATTTGAAAGGTTATAGTATGAGTGGGTAACATGACAATTTGGTGTTACGCAGGATGTGCCACCAGTGCTAGTGGTATGGTTGAGGAGTTATCTAGCTCTAGCGAGGCCAGGTAGTAGGCCTAAACCATTAGTGATAGAGTTAGCATTGATTATGTTGACAAAGTGTGATTTAGTTATTGATAAACTAGATGTGGATGATGTAGGAGCTATTGATTCAAATGTAGACTAGTGGAGAGAACATAGATAAGCACCTCTATATCTAAGAGGTGGGATCATTATGGAAGATGTACTAGATGTGGAGCCCCTTAGGGATGTTGATGGTAATTTTTTATTGTATGTTTGTATATTCTGTGTATTTGGTTACTTATTTACTTGGTTAGGTATCTAATGCAATATGTTGGTATGTGTAGGTTTCGATGATGATGGCTATTGGGAGACTACCATTGAATCTACACTTTGTATATTGACATGACATATTCCTGATGATGCCATGTATTATGGATTAGTGGAGAGGGCCATAAATGTTTATGGTGTTCATTCTCATTTGTTCAATTGAAATTTCATAGATGTTATGGTGTATAGGCAAGTGACTATGGATAAGGAAGAGGCACACATAGAGTTACAAAGATTAACCATGCTTACACCTAATTCATCAGGTGGGGTAAGTAGCTAAATAGTGTATGATTACATACATCTACAATGAGAGCATACAGAGTATATGGTCAAATTGGGTGTGTTATAGGAGAAAGAGAGTAGACACAGACATAGATCGAGGTCACAGAGTGATAGTGGGGTCTCCATTTATAGTATGGATATGTCTGAGAGTGAAATTAAGGGGGATAGTCCTAGTGGCCATGTCTAAATTATTGAGTGATTTACATTATTTGTATTGAAGCTTTGTTCTAAGTTATATATATGGATGTTCATTGTTATATGGACATTGTTTATATTGGCATTTCAATTTGGTTATATTGTGTATGTTTACATGTGTTTAATTATTTTGATTATGTTAAATGGTGATACTTGAATATGGTATTTGTCTAAGGAATGGTAATGATTTTTTTATCTATTTATAAATGTTTAAGTAGACATGTATAGTGGACTAGGAATATTAGTTGTTAGTATAGGTTTTACAAGAGTCTTATAAGATATCTTCATATGGATCATGTGACTATGGTTTGCACTATCTAAACCTAGATGGCATGGTGAACAAATGACCATATTGATCATGTTATGTTGGTGTATAAGTAGACTCTAGAATTGATAATGCATGTGATATACTAATAATAGATAGGTGTGGACTCTAGAAAAGATCCTGAACTATAATACTAAAACCATACTCTAAACTCTTTTATCTCTGGAAAATATCTTGGTTAGATACTAGACTATGTTATAATTTTTGTGATCTCTTGAAAATATCTTGATCATCAGTTAAACTCAGACTATGCTTTGACCTCTATGATTATTTCCAAATATCTTGATTGGTGGTCAAACTGAGACTATGATATGATCTCTATGATTATTTCCAAATATCTTGATTGGTGTGTGAATAGAGCCTATGCTTTGATCTTTATGAATTGATATCATCTCTATTGAATATGTGGTGTACAAGGTCACTCATAAATAGTTGTCCTCAAAACTACATGTCTCATATGATGAGTAAATAATAGATCCTTAAAAATAACATCTTAGGATAATTTTATCATAGGGGAGTATGATCTAGAAGACTACAGAGGCTAAGATATCAGTGCCCCTGTGTGAATTCTATAATGCATCTATTGACATACTAGTCAATACAGTCTTAGAGTTCATAACAATTATTTTCTAAATGTCCATTCATCTTAGGAAAATTTTAATATGGCATATTTTGTACCATGTGCAGATGATGTATTGGATGATGATGACTAGGAGGAAGTGTGATCATCTCCTTATCTAATAATTTAATCAATATATCATGAGGCCTATCTCTATCTAAAAACTGTATAACCCCTCCGTGTGTGTCCTATGCTCTAATCACTATAGGAGATGCTCTGTGAAGTGGGTATTTACCCTTGTTGAGTATATTTATTGATTATTTTTATTCCATTGGTTTCTTAATCAAAAGTGGAGTAGGTTATTTTACCATGTTATATGATTGTGGATCTAAGAAACCTTCATCGAAATATACCTCTGAATGTGTAGCAACTAGTCCTAATTATGTCTCTAATACTATAGTTGTGTTACATAGATGCTAGAATGATTTGGATGTCTAATATAATAATTTCTCCTTAAGAGGAAAAATTAGGCCTCTAAATAAGATGTATTGTATCTCTAAATATGTCAACTGGTAAATCAACTGATGCATACGTGATTTGAATCTTATAATGTATTCAGTTGTTGGTTCTATCTCACCCTAGTGTAATTAAGGTAACCTCTCATATGTGACTCAAGGTCCCTTATTATATATTTAGTGCTTGAGAAAAATTGCATTTAACTCATCATATGTATGTAGTGACGCACTAAGGAGTGCATGATGAAACCAATTTAATGCCACCCCATTTAAATAATTTGGAAATAATTATGGTAGAGTCAACTTATTGGTGACACATGTCATGGATTTCTAATAAGCTAGAAGGTACAAGTATAGGTCTCCATGCCCATCAAATTTAGGTAACATTGATATCTAAAAGTTTGGTGGTAACTTTGTAGTGGATTCTGCATGGAATAGGATTGTCATGGATGACATTGGAATCATCTCAATATTGGTATGCTTTATTCTCTAATGTGAGATGTTGTACTTATTATTGTAAATCACACATGACATGTATCAAGTATATTACCACTTGTGAAGGTATATAATCATCATCAAGGGGTTCATTTAACTCTTGAATTTGTTATTTATATTAGCCATTATTATATTGCATTGGGAACATTTTTTAGGGAGAATTTGTTTGCTCTCTATAATGTTTGGAGAGGTGATAGTTTGGACCTGCTTAAAGGGAAATGAGCTATCATCCCCATGTAGGTTAGGTTAAGAAACATGCTCCACTATAGTAAAGAGATTTGAGGGAGATTCATTGATATATCTTATTTTTTTAATTTTCAAATAATTATCACATGTTAATGGACTAGAAGGTACTTTATTATCATGTGAATGTAAGCTATGTAAACTATGGATATAAGAATAAGTATGTGTGTGTGTTTTTTATCATTTGATCTATCATTAGTTTGAACATGAGAAATTTTAGAAGTACGGGGAGAACTAGAAGGTGTAGACTCCATGTATTCTTCACCATAATCATAGTAATCATAATTATTCCAAGGTTCATCTAAATTAGAGTTTAATTAACTTGTAGAAGTAAGAGTAGAAGAAGTATCATTCGTATGCTCACTAAGAGAAAGTAAAATAAGATTTTAAATTTTTACTACTATGCAATATATCAACATGTGTGGAATGGATTTATTCACTATGTGTGGAGTGCATGAATGATTATTACTTTCAATCTTAGATTCAATGGTAGAAGAAGTAACAATCATGTTTTCATTTGGCATATTATAACATGTAGGAGAAGAGTTAGAGACATTTACATTATTAATGTGTTGCAAATAATCATTGCATTGAGATTAGAATATAAAATAAGGTGACAATAATTTCATCTACCTTAGTGTGCGCATTGGTTAGAGGTGTAATATCATTGGTACATGTTTTTTGAATTTAATTAAGAAGGGTAAAGAATATATATTATTCTTTTCAGTGTTACTTGAATCATGCAAAATTTTATTTGTGTATTGCATTTATATTGATTTAATTTAAATAAAGAGATATAGAAAGTAGTTGAAATTATAAGATTGCATTGGAATAAATCACTACCAACAAGAGGTTCTTTTGGAAATATATTGTTAGTTTGATTTTGAAGTGTAGGCGAAGAGGGAGAGGAAAGAGAAGAAGATGTATCTAGTATATCCTCGTCAACATTTTCATTGTCATGCTCATAGTAATCCTTATATCCATCATTACAATAATATTCATCATCATCATCATTATAAATTAAATCATTATCATGTGCCAATGTGCAATCTTGAAAATTTGTCCATTCATTATTATAATTAAGAGAAAAATTTAGAAATTCATCAACTGGGTAAGGGTTAAGAGGCTTCTTGGATGCCATTTTAAACTTACCTAAGAAGATAATGTAAATAACAAATAACAAGAACACAAGAGGTAGATTTTAATCTAACATAGGTATATGTGCAACTATGGGAAATATTTAACCCAATGTGTATAAGAAATGAGGATTGTATTTAAAACCCTAATTGCTAGTATTTAGATGTCTAAGGACCTAGTATGTGGATCTAGGGTTTGAATAAGGGTTGTTTTGGAAAAAATTAAATTAATGAAACCCTAATATAGGATTGATTTAAATGAGCTATGTTATGTCAAAAATTAGGAAAAAATAGAAGTTTGTAACCCTAATTTAGTGCACATAAATTTGAAGAAGGTAAACCCTATGTAAAACTAGGGTTTTAATCAATATTCAAAGTAAGTCAAGTTCACCAAATGTTTTAACCTTTTAAGAATTATTAAAATATAAAACTTATGTTTTTAAATGGATGAGTATATAAATAACTTGGAATGAAATCAATAAATAATGTATTTGACAAGCCTTTCATAAAATAACAAAGATGTAAAGAAAGAGTACTTACATGGAGCAAAATAGGTATTTATGTCACTCAGGAGGCTAAAACAGGCTTGAGAAGTAGTCAAACACATTTCATTTTATAACTGTATCTAAAATTAGGATTCGAAAAGTAACACCATATGGCATTAGTGTCTAATTATAGCACTAATGTCCTTCTTGAAAGAGTTGTCTAAAACTTTTAGGTAATCTACAAGAGATTTTGGGGGACTTTTTGGTGGTTCTATGTCTTCTAAAATATTGCTTGTGTCACTATTTTGATTGAATATCTTTTGAAACCCTAATGAATAATATCTACACACATAAAACAACAACTAGATCAAATTAAAAAGAAAAGGAAAAATTGGGTTGTGGGATATTACGATTGCATAGAGTAGAACCCATGTTATCCTGGCCACTACTTACATTAATCCTAATGCTAAGGGTCTAAGATCACATTTATTTCTTTTTAGGGAATGTGCATAATCAACATGCATGGTATTATAGAATTACTTTCACTTAGGCCTTTTTTAAATCAAGCATACAATGTCTAAATGTAATAGCTGAGTAATATGAAGAGTATTGAGTTATATTATTGATTGATTCTATGTAATTATATGTCAAAATAGTAAGTGATAGATGTAAAATGCCTTGTGAGGATCTTTATATAGAATTAACTTTTATTTGAATGTAAGAATTTATTCATTGGCCAACAAGTCATAAAAGAGGGATAAAAGCATAAGAGAAGGCTCAAGGTAGTGTTAAGACCCAAAACATGGGAGGAAATGACCATTAGATCATAATTGGACACTAGTGCCACATGGCTTTACTACTTGATAATGGTGCTAGTGTCTTGAGGCCTAAAAATAGAGTTAAGATTAGGCAGGACAAGCTAGGGGCCCCTGTGACTGGGAGGAGGTGACTCAGGATTAATAGGGGTGAAAAAATAAGGAAAAATAAGACATAAAAAAGATCAAAAGACCCAAAATGACCATAAAAACAAGGGATATATTTATCACTAAGACCTACATGTGAAAGGGAAATAAAAGACATAATACTTGTGGTTACTCATCTAAAAAAATATATTTATATGCACCATGCTATCTATAAAGATTTAAGCATGTAAATCATGTGATAGTAAGGATAATGTGTCATAATAGCATGATTAATAAATCAAATCATATATGAAACATGTATCTTAATGCATACAAGTGTCATGCCTAGATAGATATAACAATTAAGCATATAGTAGTATATGTTTTCAAATTTGAGCTATAGATTGAAAATAATAAAAATATTAACCTTAACCCAATAATATAAAAACATCAAAGGGGAACAAATATAGGAACAAATAGAAATTAAAAATGAATTCTTACCATCACCTTGCTCCTAATGACTTCCCTCCAAGATCTCCAAACAGATTCTCCAATGCTATTTGACTTATTTGTTGGATTACTTGATAATGGCTCCAAGATGGTGGTTTAATGGCTTCTTGGATGCTATAATGGATGAAATAAAGTATGAGGGATTTAGAGAGTTGGTATATGCATGAAAGGATGCCTTATGGGCTTTCTAATTAGTTTAACCAATCTCTAAGCATGGTTATTTATGGGTTGATGAAGGAGGATTTAAATGAAATTTTAATTCATTTAGAACTCTCTAGTTTAGAGAATTCTAGAAAGTTATGAAATTCTCTTGATTTAGAGGCTTCTAGATTAGATTATTATTTAATAGGGATTAGCTAGGGGTTTTAGGGAGGTTTAGGGATATAGGTGTGTAGGAAAGGCTAGGGATATATTGGCTAGGGGTAGGAATATTTTTGAATTTTTAAATGGCAAGTGAGGCTAGTGGATAATTAATGAGCTGAGATTAATGTATAAATGGGATGTTAGTGGTATAATAAGGGGACTAATGTGTCATGGGGGTGTATAAACTTTTGTATGACATAGGGGATACATGATGGGGAATAGGATTTAATTAATTATATTAGGATAAAGGTTATGGGATAAATTAAGATAAATAGTGGAATTAGTGGAATAATTAGGGTGAGCAGATATAGGTGTATATATTTTGCCACTCTTTGAAATGGAATTATGAGTGATGAATTGAGGAGTAATGGTATTTAAAATAAAAACCATTACATGGATGAGTTAGTAAAATGAGGTTACATGATGCCCCCTTAAGGAGACATGAATGGAGGTACGAGATAGATGAACCCTTAGAAAGATATCCCCATGGTGGGTATAAGACAAAAATAATGAGGGGTTAGGATTCCACGAGTGTTAGTTGAGCTATGATAAGATGCCCTAAGTGGAAAGGTGATGAGATAAGGTTATAAGTGTAAGATTAGTTCCAAGGGGAATGCACTTAATAATAATTAGCATCTTAGGATGAGTCCTAGGCAATGACCAATATCAAGGAGAGAGGAGAGTGGAGAGTGGATTCATGTGATAAAATGAATATTATTGAGATAATGACATATGTTTGAGAAATGGATAGATAAATAAGGCTGCAAGCCATTGACATTTCCTAGGTAAGGACACATGTAAGGGAGAGTTGTAGGCCAATAATATGAGAGATGATAAGTGATTGGTGATGATTGATGGGTTTGATATGATAGTCATATCTCAACATGATTTAAAAGATTTGATTGACCTATAGGGGACATGATAGGGATTGGTTGTTAGTAGTGGTCAAGCTATCCTTGGGCACCAATAAGTGGCCAAGTGTTTCCTACATAGTCTGAAGAGAACTCAAGCAAATGTAGTTCTGACTCAGGATGTTAGATGATGAGTGGGGTAATGGAAGGCTAAACCCATGGGAATGATTAAAATTACTTATGGGATATGGAATAGTGACTATAAATTTGATTAAATGTGACGAAAGGGATACATGAGTCACATTTAGTTGGTTGGTTAGGAAAATAGGGTTAACGAGGACTAAATGGGGTAAAGGGAGAAAATAATAGGGTTAATGGGGGTAAACATAGAAAAGTGGTAGGGGGGGCGGAGTAGGGGTAGAATAGGTAATTTTCATTCTTTGTAATTTTTGATTTAAGATCTAGAGGTAGGATGATAGACCGCATCCCATGAACTTCCCACCATTAGAGAGGGTCTGAGAGTTTTAAGACTAGCAGACGTAGGACCATCGATGAGTGATCTATTTTATCTTTGTCATTTTTATCCTTAATACATTTATTTTCCATATTTATTATGGGTAGGGGTGGATAGGTCAAAATCATAATTAGGGGTATTACCCTGAGTTGTGGTTTTGTATCTACAAGAGGCAGGAATGCATTTATGTGTTACAATTTTGCAAAACTACATGTGACAACCTATGGTTTTGTAAAACCATATTGGGTGATCTTTGGTATTACAATATTACATGAGGGATATGTGGTTTTTCAAAACCATAAGTGGTGACCTATAATTTTGAAAAATTTCAAGTATCGACATGTAATTTTGATAGAATTGCATATTAGGTTTAAGGTGAGATGCAGCTTTAACAAAAGTTAGTTTTAGGGGTCGATTAGGTAAAGGAATGAAAAGAACATGGCTAGCAGGATAGATGGATTGGCATGGATAAAAGGGTAAGACAGGTAAATAGGATAGGTTGATAGATTGAATAATAGGCTTAATACATTTGATTGATAAGTAGGTTAAATAAGACAAGTAAGATTGGATATGGATAGATAGGATAAGTGGATGGGTAAGTTGGATTCATGTGGGTAGATCTGTTAGATATGATACGTAGGATTAGTGGGATAGGTATTGATTGATAGATGGATGGATATGTAGGATTGATAGGTGTGATTGGATATTTTGGATGGTAGTAGTGATCAAGGGCTAATAGGTTATTTATCATGCAAGAGGATTTGGGCATGTTAGAATCTATATTACAGTGCTTTCTAGTTCTACATGAGATGCATAGGTTATCTTTAGTGGATTATGAAGTACTAGAGATGAACAATTTATATTACATTGATATGATTCCATTTATTAGGATAGACTAGACACTCATCATAACATTAGTGTAATGATGGCACTATGAGACAAACATATTATAGTTTATTATGGGAGAGATGACAATTACCTTGGAGGACATGTTGCAAATCTTCTAGTTGCCAATGAGAGGTGACATGATCTACTGGTGATTATAGATACTGAGCACTATTGTGCAAAGATTATTTGGGTATCTATAGGTCAGTGTGTGAGACTCATAGATAGATATAGATATGGAATTTAGAGATGATTTTAATGAGAGGTTGACCTTGTGTTTATTCTCTAATCACTATAATACTATTAACAAACAAACATGGGTAATGGTTTCATCTTAGGTTAGGGGATGTAGTTATTGATATGGTTTAGGACTACCTAGTTTTTGCATGGGATCCTATAATACTATGTCATTTATATAGGTATTTACACATGGGGTCCTACAAGGGAGTCGCTAGCTATAGGCCATCATTACTGCTTCAAATCTAGAGTTAGGAACATATGGCTTTTGAGAGGACACTAGGATACACGTGATGGCTGGGAGCCTAATCATCCATTAGTTTTTAGGTGGTACATTATTTTGGGAGTGCATTGAGCACATCAAAGAGATATGAGGTTATATAGATAGGACTTAGATAGCTTGAGCGATGATCAAATTACATGGATGCCCTATAGGCAGGTTTAAAGGGGGTGGGTGGAGGATGTCAACATCACAAGATACATGTTGATAAAGTGCTACCTAATTGGATGCAAATATTACATTATTGAGAGATATAGATTGGATAGGGTACAAATATAGTTCAAGTTCCAATAGGACATCCCAAGTGAGGAACACCTCTTCACCAAGAGGGATAGGGAGAGACGCTAGTGGGGGTAAATAGTGGATAGGGTTCTAACATGATTTGACTATGACAACATTGATCTTATAGTGTAGGAATACTAGATGCCAATGGAAAATATAAGGGTTATAATGGATTATATAGGATGGTGGCATTAGAGATAGCCACAAAGAATATTAAGACCTCCATAGGGAGATAAGAGGAGAGTGGTGGTATGGAGGCTAGTGTAGGCACAATATTGTTTGAGGAGATAATGAGCATAGAGGACACAACCCCAACCTCAAAGAGATGTTTAGGGTGTATAGGATGGGATTGATCGGGTGATGATCATTATTGATATGGAGATCAAGTATTTATAGGAGACTAACATATAGGTGGAGGAGACCAGGTGGGGAGAGAGGCAAGTCAAATGTTGTAGGCCCATCCAAGCCACTTATTAGTGTAGAGGATTAGGCACAGATGAATAGTCTAAGACAGGAGGTGAGGGGTAGGGTGGTATAGGTGGTGTGGATATCTATAGAGTAGGATAGGTATCATTCATAGGTTATGCACTTATAGTACTAGATCATGGAGAGAGATAGTAGATAAATCTTATATTAGGTTAGCTCATAGGTTTGATGGGATAGATTAGGATGAGGGGTGTACAGATAACACCTTTGTGGGGTCAATTGGGCTAGAGTCATGATAGGGATGTTCAAATAGCAAGCTTATAGAGGTAAATTTAGATAGAGGATGTATACATAATGGCTTTAAAAGTGTAGATTGGGCAGATCCAAGCGAGGTTGAGCTAGAAGGAGATAGAGCTATAGGGTGTCAAAAGGGACAGGGAGGAGGGAGATGCCTTATTATAAAGGCAGGGTTGAATAGATATTATTCGATAGATATCCTACTTGATGAGAGAGGCATAGTATTATATGGATTTGTATGAGGGTGTGGTACTATAAAATTAACATGTACCATCAAATAGATATTATTCGATAGATATCCTACTTGATGAGAGAGGCATAGTATTATATGGATTTGTATGAGGGTGTGGTACTATAAAATTAACATGTACCATCATATAGGGCCATCACTTCCTCATATTTAGCACATCAACCAATGAGGTGGACTCTGAGACAGTCATGATTTGATTTTGTGAGACATTATGTGTATTATGGACATGAATTTTCATATGTATCACATGGATACCCATAGAGCCCACATTATATATATATATTCTGGACTTTATGGACATTTATGTGATTAGGGTATTTTTATTATGATATATGATGTGATTGTGATATTGATTAGATTAGACATGGGATATTTTTTTATTAAATGAGATGATGAGATATAGATGATGTGATGATGTATTGATGAGATTAGATAGTTGATTATTGTTGATTATATTATGGATAATGTGTGCTATGGATGTTCTTTGTTTATAATAATGTGGATGACCTTTTTATTTCATGTATATGATGTGGATGACATAGTTTGTAAATAGATGATGTGATGTATTATTATTTTTATTTTACATGGTATAAGGTGATGTTATAATGAAATGGAAAACATGGTAATATTATCACATGTGCTAAGATATAGATAGGAATTCCTTTGATTTTGATCATATATCTCACAAATTGATAATGGGTGAATCCTCCTGAACCAAGGAGGTGGGATGGCTGAGTTAATAGGTTATCGTGGTCAAATGGGATTGTTTATTTTTTAGAGGATACGATTTATGGGGTATCTTAAAGCCATAATAAATTTAAGTAATCTGATAATAAAAATAAAAACTATATATATATATATATATATATATATATATATATATATATATATATAACTAACACTTAAAAAGACAATACAACAAGATGACGACAAAAAAGATTATGATAACTCAACAAGAAATATTAAAATAAAATATTTAAATGACACAATAATATTACCAAGACAACTTAATAAAAATATTTACATATGGATTAAAAAGACTAGATATATATAAGGACTATTGACAAGATTACTCAATAAAAAGTTTCAAAGTGATTTAAATGATTTCTATTTTCAAACACAACCTAAAAAGGCAACTAAACAATGTAAAATAAAGGGGATAATGATGATGACTATTTACAAGATAGGTTAAAATCCTAAAATGATATAATAAAGTTAATGATAAGTTAATCAATATTTGACTAATATGTATAAAGTGTGAGAAGAAGACAATGTATTTACAAGAGGAATGAATTTAATAATATTTTCTAAATGGTTATATACAATGTAGGTTGGAAAAATGGGCTATTGACGGAGCACCCTAAAATATTAACCAATGACAATAGTTCCCAATAATTTTTATGACAATTGAACAAGGATCAAACTAGATATAATGACAATCCTAGGATCTAGAGTGAACTTTTAGGATTCAATTATGTATAAAACATATTATATATCCAGGAGGAGAAATATATTATGACCCTTATTTAACAATTAAGTTAGTGGGTACTCATGGATGTATTCTTAGGGAATGAATGGGTATGGATAAATTAGGGTGTAATTGAGGCTGATAAGAAGAAGAGTCATCTAGGAGGATTTGATTGGGATGTGGATTAAGATGTCAAAATAGAACTATTGGTTTTGAAAGTGGATCAGATGTTCTAGATAACTCTTCAAAAAGTATCCCCTTTACACTTCCAACAATAATCTACCCCATTGTTAAAATGTTAATTATGGGATATACTAAGATGGGGGGTGAATCAATATATCATATATCTTATAAACTTTCACTTAATCAAATTCTACTTAACCATACATTCAAGATATGTAATAAAATTGAAACAATAAACACCACACAAGAGAGAGAGAGAGATACCAGATTTTAACATGGAAACCTAATGTGGGAAAAACCATGGAGAACAATATCAAGTATATGAATGAGAACCAACTCAAACTAAAATATTCACAAACACCAACTTGCAGGAGCACCAACCCCTTTGTTGAGCATCAACACAAAAACTAATTTAGAACCAACCCCTATTGTGTATACCACACAACTATATTTCAATGTTGCTTTCTCAACAAATGATAACACATTAGAATATCCCTATCTTTTCTCTCCTTTGCTCTTCTAAGCTAGATATAACAATTACAAACCATGCTCTCTTCCCCACATTACAAATGGCTTTCCAAGACTTTATTTATAGCTTACCAAATGACCTTTGGCATTCACCCTTTGTGACCCTTCAATCCTCATGGTAAATGGCACCAAACTTGCATGACCCTTTGAATCCTTGCATTTAAAAATTCACATGGTGAACTTTCATGAGAAAATGCATCCTTTATCTTTTTGTCTTTATCTTAGTGACTTTGCATATTCCTCAAAGTGTCCCTTCATGAGAAATTACACCCTACCTCTTTTGTCTTCACTTGGTGACTCTTGGAATTCCTTAAGATGACTCTTCATGGGAAAATGCATCACATTCCTCTTTTGTCTTTACCCTGTGACTCTTTGACTTTTCCATGGGCCCTCTTTTGACTTTATGCAACCAAAAATATATTCAGTAATATTAAATAAATATTAACACACATTAGCCAAGATATGAACATTAAAAACACCATTAAATGCTATGGGGCCTTTATCACCAATAATGCTAGACCTTTAACATCAATGACAATATTTCCAACATTAAAAATCATATCTTCTTATTTTTAAAAACATATACCTCATAGCCATTATTAGGATCAAGTCTTATCAAACAATATGGGAAGATGGAAGAGGGAGAAAAATTATGGGAAGTGAAGTGATGATGGATGGATGTGCCCTTAAGTATGGGGTCCTATAGATAGAGGATATTTTGGGCCCTCTAGGTATAAATCTATTTCAATTTCATAATGTTCATAGGCTCATTAAGCTCATCACCATCTAGAGTGGCTAATTTGTATGCCCCTGATCCAAATTTGGCAATAATGACATAGCCCAAGCCAATTTGCTTCAAATCTCCCCTTCTTTTCATGCTTAGCATTGGTGGTTTTTTTAATTTTCTTTTAGGACTAGGTCACCAAATTCAAATTCTCTAGACTAGAACTTCTTGTGATACTAACCCTTGAGCTTATTTTGGAATAACCTTAGGTGGTCAAGAGTATTTTGATGCTTTTCATCCAAGAATTCTATCTCCTGTAGTTGCTCTTGTCTATATTTATTTTTAGTTATCATACCCCACAAAGATATTTGTAATGAGAGGAGCTCATCTTCAACAGGAAATATTTCTTTTACTCCATATACTAGGTCTATAGGACCAAAATGATGGATATAGTTGTAGATGCCAATTTATTTTAGCATTGCTAACAATTTTATTGAGAATTTTGATAAGAATTTTATTTGTTGCTTTTGCTTGACTATTGCCCTGGGGATAATAAGGCATAGAGAAATGCTACTCAATATGATAATGATTGAACAAGTCTTCTACCTCCTAATTTTTAAAATATTTTTCATTGTCTAATATGATTTTGGATGGGATTACATAGTGGAAAATGATTTTATTTAGGATGAACTTAGATATCTATAGATTTATGGTGTATATAAGCGACATTGCTTCTACCTATTTAGTGAAATACTTTGTTGTTGTGATTATGAACTTGTGCCCATCTGATGAAGTAGGATTAATATTTCCAATAAGATCTAATCCCCATAAATAAAATGTCCATGGGCTCATTATAGGTCACAAATCTTGTGAGGGGGCATGTATGAGATTGTCATGCTCCTACCAGGCTATACACTTACGTATATGTTGACAAGCATCATGATCTATGGTTGGTTAAAAAAATTCATTTTGAAGTAAATTATTGGCTAGGGCCATCCCACTAACATGACCTCCACAAATACTATCATGGACTTATTTGACTATGATAATATCCTCCTTTGATGTCAGTCATCTTAACAAGGTCCCATCATAGCCTCATCGATAGAGCATATTGCTAAGGATGGTGTAATAGGATGTGTATTAGATGAAGGCTTTATGTTTATGATGATTTAGGTTTGGTGGTAGGGTATTATCATGGAGGTAGTGTAGATGTCATGATACCAAGGTTGACTGGGATCAAGGATTGAATAAATTTGATAATGAGCCAATGCTTGATGGGCAGGGAATAATAATTATTCAACTAGAAAATTGCCTTCAAGGACATCTTCTATGATATCTATTAGAGAACCTATAGTGGTCATTGCAATCACAACTTTGTTACTTCCTTTAGGCACTTTTTTGAAAGTTATAGACTAAAAAATTTTCCTCAATTGATCAACCATTTGATTAAAGGGAAGTAACTTCTCATCCTTGGTCTAGAACTCTTCATTCACCTATTTAATAATCAAATGAGAATTTCCAAAGACCTAAAGATTTTGGATATTCCAATGGATGGTGAGTTGTAATCCAAAAACTAATGGCTCATATTCATCAATGTTTTTGGTACATGGTTAAGAGATTTGAAAGGCTTTAGGGATCAAGTCACCTTTTGGGGTTACCAAAATTATTCCTACTCCTAATCCATGTGTGGTGAAGGATCCATCAAAATATAATTTCCAATCAGGTGATTCCTCAATTGTCAATATAGATTCATCAAGGAAGGTCGTGATTAATGGTTTTGTGTCCACCATGGGTGTTGTTACTAGTTGATCTGCAATAACTTTCTCCTTGATGGCCTTTTGATTTATATACTCAATTTAAAATTCACTTAATAATATGATCCATTTAGCCATTCTTCTAGTTAGGGCTAACTTAGAAAACATGTATTTGAGTGGGTCAAATTTACTATTAACTTGACATGATTATTCAACATATAATGCCTAATTTTTTGTGAAGCAAAGATTACAACCAAGCAAGCTTTATCTATAGGGGTGTAATTAAGCTCATATGAAATTAGTGTTATGCTTAGACAATAAATAGCTCTTTTTTTGAATTTATCATTATGATGAGCTAAGACATCCCCTATAACACATGGTGTAGTAAATATATATAAGAGTAATGGCCTTCCTGCTATAGGTGGTGAGAGGACTGGTGGTTTAACTAGATATTAATTTAGATTATCAAATGCCCTTTGACATTCCAGGTTCCAATCAAACTGAGATCCTTTCTTGAAGAGATGAGTGAAGAGATGGCACTTATCATCCAACTGATAAATGACCCATCAAATGGACTATTACTTCCCTTGAAGGCTCCTTAGTTACTTCAAGTTATTAGGTGGATGCATCTCAATAATAGCTTTTACTTTAATAGGGCCTAACTCAATGCCTCATCAAGAGACTATGAATCCCAAGAGTTTGCCTGAAGTGACTCTAAATACACATTTTTTGGGGTTCAATCTGACTTTATATCCCTTGAGCCTCTCAAAGATCCATTTGAGGACTGGTGGATGTTCTAATTTGAGCTTGGATTTTTTTAAGATGTCATTTGCATAATCTTCCACAATATAATACATCATGTCATGGAATATGATTATCATGAACCTTTGGTATGTTATTCTAGCATTTCTCATGCCAATGACATTACTTGATAGCAAAATATTCCCCATGAAGTGATAAATGTAGTTTTATGTTGATCTTCAAGAGCAATTTTGATTAAATTGTAACCAGAAAACCCATCCATGAGGGAAAACATTTCATATATTGTAGTAGAGTCCATGATCATGTTGATATTGGGTGGAGAAAAGTCATATTTAGCATATGCCTTTTATATATCTCAGAAGTCAGTAAAAATACATATCCCTACTTATGGTTTGGTGATGGGGACTATATTAGAGATCCACTCAGAGTAGTCAATGGTTCGAATGAGCCCATCTTCCAAGAATTTTAGTAGTTCTTCCTTGAATAATAGTGATACTTTAGGGTATATATTATATAGATTTTGTTTAATTGGTTTAGAATTTAGATGGACCACTAAGTAATGTAACATTAAGGTAGGATCTAACCTACACATGTTAGAATAACTCCATGTAAATACATCAATAAATTCTTTAAGAATCCCAATGAGAATGTGTTGTTCCTCAAAAGTGAGAATTGCCCCCAGATTGATAATTCTAGGATTTTCATCTATTCCAATATTAATTTATATGACCTCCTCAATGTGGTGATGTGATTAATCTTCAACCTATGCTAAGTGTGGTGGTAGTTCTTTGCCTGAAGTAAACTCATTTGGAAGCTCTACATCTAGCTCTTGATAGAGCTCTTATTCATTAGGGTTTAACCAAATTTCTTATATATTTGGAGAGGGATAAAATTCATCGTATCCTTCCTCTTATATTTGATTCAATGACTCTTGTTTCTCTCCAAAATAGGTGGACTCATTTAAATGGATAGTTAATCCTCTTTTCTGATCTCCTAATGATATAAAATCTCATGCTCCCAGATACTTAATGATAGCCTCATCATTTTGGAATACATCAAAGGATGGATCTATCCTCTGATCCCAGTTTATTAATGTGGGGTAATAGAGGGAGATGTTGATGGTGAAAATGGTAGTATCAGAGAAGAGGTTTATGGCAACCAAATCTTCATAGAGGCTATAAACGAAACTTGTCTTGACTTCTTCATTAGAAGTATACTCTTTAGGAATTGAAGAAGTATCTATGGCAATAGTGTTTAGGTCAATACCTAATGGTTTTTACCCTAGGCCAAGTCATCTCAGATGTTCATGAACACAAATAGATTCCATCTTTCCTTGTTATTCTTAACCTAGTCCTTTGCCCTTATAATTCATGTTTTGAAGTATTTTATGAAGTTGGGATATTTTTTTTAATGAAAATATAGGGCCTCATCTTCAAGAATGAGCCAAGAATCATGAGGTTCTTCAAAATATTTTTTTGATATCATCCTACACTTATGAAGGCCATTAACCCAAACTAATATATAATGGGTTTATCTTTCCTCATATTTGGGGACACATCGCTATGTGGGGATAGTGGAAGGTCTTTGACATAAAGATTTTTGTATTCATATTCCCCACAACCCTTGGAAATGATTTTAAGATGATTGATATATGGTGATTCAAATGAGGTGGGTGATAGGATATCAAAGTGGACATATTTCATAGATTTAGGATTATAAAAGGAACTTTGGGTACTATGGCAATAATAACCAGGATTTGATTATTCTATTTGGCAAATTTCACCTAGGATTGTGACCTCCATTCCTGAATGTGAGAATTTGAGACATTAGTAGAGGGATCACTCTCATCTCATGGATCCAAGGGCATCCCAAAAGTAAATTATAGGGGGAATCCATGTCTACTACATGGATAAAGGTTTGGTGGACTATGAACCCCATAGCTATAGGAAGATATATTTTCCTAGTAGATGGCCTTTCATTATCATCATATGCCTTGATCATTATTAAAGTGAGGCCCAGAAAAGATTCATAATACCCCAACTTCTTAAGAAATTAAATATTACACAAATTTAGGGCTGATCCTCTATCTATAAACACCCACAAGATTTTGTGATTGGTGATGGATATTTTAGTGGATGATGGATAATTGTGATAAGGGCCTATTGGTGGCATGCCCTGGGCACTAAAATTGATTTGTTGTGAAGGGGAAAAATGACCCACCAAGGCTTGAAACTGACTTGTGTCGATATTTCTAGAACTTTTAATTCATTCAAAACTTGATTTAATATCTCCCAATGAATAAATGATGTTTTGAGAAGATCCATAAGGGATATTTGGGTTGGGGTCTTCTCAAGATGTATAATAATGTCATAGGGCTTATCATAATAATTTGAGACTTTTCTAGGGATGGTGACTTTTTGAGATGAGGAGGTGGGTGACTCATTTAGAGGTATTCCAAGAACTATGATTTTACCACATCTAGTAGTAACCACACAATCAATAGTGGACCTATTGAAGTTGAGGATGGAGGATGGTGGATATGCGGGCTCTTAGGGGCCTCTAATTTTGATAGTGTTAATGTAGTGGTATAGAATGGAGTGATAATCAATTTTATTGGATGTAGAAGATTGACCCTAATCCCTCAATGGTTTTTTTTTGCCTCTGATCATGCTTAGGTAACGAGTCCTAATATATAGCTAACTATTGATATTTAGATTTATTTGATTGAGTCTCTCCTTTAAATTTTATTTCCCATTTTTATATTAGATCCTAGATGAAATGTATTAATTACATACATGCCTTAGTGTCATGACCTTTGACTAGTGATATTTCCAAAACTTATCTTCTTGATACCAATTAAGGTGTGGCTTATTATCATCCAATGGTTAAATATCATGGAGAGTGATCATATTGGTAGCAATTAATTATTGTAGGACCATTTCCACAACTACACGAAGACTATGAGATGCATTTTTCCCATTATAGGCTTTGGTTTCCCTCTTAGTGTAGTTCCCCCAATTTCAATGACTTGGGAAAAGATTTGATCATGGTTTTCATAAAAATATATTGATATAACTATGTTCTAACCTCATCATTATTAAAGAAGTCATTTGTGATTCATTCATCTCCTCTAGGAGTGTGCATGTCACTTTGATTTTATTCATTATTCCTAGTTTGCTCACCTATTATCCTAAGGACATCATCCTCTTGGTTTTATTATTTTCCCAATCTTATAAATTGGGCATGGGTATTAATAAACATGGTGGATAATATAGGGTGATATAAAGGTGGTTAGGGGTAGATTTGATGTGAGATGAAAGGGAGTATGACTTTTGAGTACTAAAATTATCTAGAGTTTTAGACTGGAGTGGTCAAGAGATTTAATATGGATGTGGTAAGATTTAGATTTAGATAGTAAGGACTAAGTTGATCAAATATTAGCAACATGAAAACCCCATAAAGGTTAAATCTAGCAAGGAGACTAGTGATAGGATGACTAAATGCCTTTTCACACTAACATGATGATGATTGGATGGGTGATAGTTATGAATAGGTGGGATGATAAGATAATGGGGTGATAGATAAGACATAATAAAATTTATAAAATTTGGTGATGTTTAATCAAGGTATTATGTTCTAGAATGAACTAAGTGATGAATAGGATTAAGAGTGATGAGTGACCACTATAGTTTAGTTGTCAAGACCTAACATAATAATTAAGAGTGTGGATAATTAGATTAAGATGAAATGGTTTAATTTTTTTCCTAAGATGGAAAAATGTCTTAAAAATTACTCTAGGTATTTTGTGTAAAAGTGATAAGGCTAATTTATCACACAAATAACGTGGGTCTAGAACAACATGCACACAAGAACACCAATCAAAAGCCTTAATATTAGTAAACAAAAGGGTGTGTAACTCGATGAATGCACTATCTAATAACTTCATGGGTGAGGTTGTAGGTCAGTGATTTATTATAGAATCTCCTCTCAACCCTGTTTGCACTTGATGATCACTTGGGAGCTGATACTAACTCTGATAGCAAGTCACCTATTATGGCTAATATGTCCTAAGTTAGGTTTATGCAAGGTATATAGGGGCATCTCTAATATATTCAAGTTATGTGGGGACCAAATTTGTGTAAGGTTTTGTCTAATGCCTAGTTCAGAGAATTAACTCTTCCCCTTCACAAAAGACATATATGGGGTCAATCACTTATCCTAATGATAATTGTACCTATATTTTTACTCTATTAGAATACAAAATGTGGTTGAATGCACAATGATAAAAGATACATCACCAACTCCTAAAAACTAGGAAAGTGTATAGGGATGAATTCCATATTACATTTCACCCTATAAAATCAAAATTGGATTAACAAACAAATAAGTAAAAGTTTATTTAACATACTAATTAACTATGTGAGAGAATTGAAAAAAGTAGGAAAACATAGATACATATACAAATTCAAAATTTAAATTCTATACTAAGCCCCAATCTTATAAATAAACATGCTAGCAAAATGATTTAGGCGCCCCCCCACTAAGGTGTCTTGCATGGAAACTTGTTAGTAGTTTATAATCAATCAAAATTGCCTCTGACACCTATAAATTTGCACTTACACAGTCAAAATTTCAAAACCATTTCCAAAGAGCACATTACCACAGTTGACAAATAAAACCACCTCTAAGAGATATGCAATTTTGTAGACAGTCAACTAGCTCTCACAGTACGATTAGGCAATACCATATGTGGTTAGTGCAAAATCGCTTCTAGAAATCAATACCATGACTATCTATATGCAGTTTGGAAACCTATCAAAAATATAGTAAATTTTAAGACAAAATAAAATATATAGAGATTGATAAAAGATATTTTATTCTATTGGAAGTAAAATTATTAAAACAAGTCTATATTACGTACTTAATTAGGTAGATATGTTATTGAATGCCCTAAGTCAAAATCACCTATGAATATTCAAAATTGATTATAAGAATCAATAATGCCTCTTTCAAATCTATAAATATAAACACTAAATTGAATTCCTAAGAAAGGATAAAAATTATAAAGAACAACTGGACTTAGTTTTCAATTATTTTCAAAGTTGCCTGTCGATGTTCAAAATTGCTTATGAAAATCAAAATCACCTTTATCGAAAGGTAGTTTTACATAGTTTAAATTTTAAAATATATACAAAATGTGCAAAAGGTATACGGATATGGTTTATGAAAATAAAAATCTTATCTATCTATATAAATCTAAATTTTTACGACTAAAGATTAGAAAATATAATAATAGTAGCTATTATCTATTTGCTTACAAACTACCTCTGTAATCCGCAAAACCACAACTAGAATTCAGAACCACCTCTGTCGATAGGTGATATTGAATGAGGTAGTTGAAAGGGTGATTTTAGGGATATTAGAGTTTGTTTAGATAGAATATCCCCTTATCTGTAATTATATAACAATCAGATAGAGACAACAAAAACTATTAGAGAGCAAAACCATAAGACTAAGTTAGTATTCTATGCCTAAATCAAAACCACCTCTTACAAAGGCAAAACCATAGTTTTAAATTAATATCATGAATAAGGAAAGGTGATTTTGATTAGTATAAAAAACCTAATAATGTATAGGCAATAATAACTTTAATGTTATCCCTACAACACCACTAAATTAGCTCAGAGTTATACAAACCAACAAGAATATAAAATGACTAATATTTGACCTTAATATAATATTATGTCAAAAATGCAACTAGACTATCAAACCCATAGTTGAGAGTCAAAATCACCTCTATCAAGAGGTAGTTTTGAAAAAGGCCAAGAACCTACCAAAAAATTCAATAGTTAGCAGTCAATCTATGTAATTAAGTAATATTACAATTGGGATCTTTGATATCGCCCTTGTAAAATCATGATTTACAGTGCAGTATCATACTTTGTCTAGGATATGAAATTTTGATAATTTCAGAGCCCAATCTTCTTCTAACTACTCATGCAAGATAATTTATCACTTCTCACACACACCAATATTAGTTTAAAGGAGGGTTCCCATTCTGGTCACCAATGTATGCTTGTAAATTTTAGCTATGGATTGAAAATGCTAAAAATAATAACCTTAACCCAAAACTAAAAAAACATCAAAGGGAGAGAAATATAGGAACAATCAACAATTAAAAATGAATCCTTACCATCACCTTGTTATTAATGGCATCCCTCTAAGATCTCCAAACTAATTTTCCAATGTTATTTGACTTGTTTGTTAGATTACTTGATAATGGCTTTAAGATGGTGGTTTAATGGCTTCTTGGATGCTATAATGGATACAAGAGAGTATGAGTGATTTAGAGAGCTAGTATATGCATGCAAGGATGGATAATGATCTTTCTAATCAGTCTAAATAAACTCCAAGCATGGTTATTTATAGGTTTATGGAGGAGGATTTAAATCAATTTTTAATTTATTTAAAACTATCTAGTTTAGAGAATTCTAGAAAGTTAGGCAAGGCTTTAGATCTAGAGGCTTCTAGATTAGATTAGTAGTTAATAGGGACTAGTTAGGGGTTTTAGGGAGGTTTAGGGATAAATGTGTGTAAGAAAGGCTAGGGATAGGGTGGCTAAGGGGGTAGTTGGAATATTTTTGAATTTTTAATTGGCAAGCTGGACTAGTGGCTAATTAATGAGGTGAGATTAGTATTTAAATGGGATGTTAGTAGGATAATGAGGGGATTAATATGTAATTGGGGTGTATAAAGGTTTGTATGATGTAGGGGATATATTATGGGGGAATATTATTTAATTAATTATATTAGGATAAAGGTTATGGGATAAATTAAGATAAATAATGGAATTAGTGGAATAATTAGGGCGAGTAGATTTAAGTGTATACAAGTCGTAATCATCACATATATAAACACCAAATAATAAGTTGTGTTTTAATATGCATTATATAGATCATGGAACCATACACAAGTAAAAATATGCATAATATAGATCATGGCACCACAAACTCAGTATAATATCTTAAATTTATGCACGCAATGTCATGTCCATGACACACATAATATAAGCACACACATTAGTAATCAATTCCATGTATAAGAAGAGTCACACATAGTACTCTAAAGGAAGACACAATGCCATACAAGGTAAGAGCCACATATAATAAACAAATAATGTCACATAAGACAAGAGCAACATTCAATGTAATACACAAGCAAGGATCACACCAGGCAAAAGAGAAGAATAGTCACACATGAAGACAAATAATGTAGGACAAAATATTCATACAATATAACAAACAAAAACAACAACAAACATGCATAGAATAATAAAATCTAGTTTACAGTATCAATCTATGTAATCAACACACATGGTAGAGTTTATTATCTATATAACAAAGAAAGATAAAATATTATATGGTTTTAGTAGTTGATTTGTTTAGAAAGACACAAGTAGGTATAAATATATGTGAACCATTAAATTTTAAATTTATTAGGACCCTTAGTCCTAACCATATTTTCTACTTTATTTCATTAATAAAAGGTTACAAACACATATGCTTTGTAATACATCCCTTGAGTCCATTTTAAAAATCACACATTCATGTGGAGTAATAGTTAGCTAGTTTTGAATTAATATAAATAAGAATCTATACTAGTGATAAATCAGCCACGAATTATATTAAATTGAGTTTGCTCAAAGGAGGTCACCCCTCAAAGAGGATAGTGAAAATTGTAATGTAATTCTAACTTCTTTATAATCTAATCAATCAATCTCTATTATTTAGTGATTAAATTATGCATATTTGTAGTCTAGTTCTAATTTTTTTCAGGAAGGATCATATCATTTGGTATCTGAACTCTTTCAAAGGCCAATTTTTTAGGAGCTTTAGTGAGTTAAGGCTATTTAATTATGTCTATTGTATGCTCTCACCTCACCCTTATAGGATCTTGGTGATCAAAATATAGCGACAAAGTGGTACCAATAAGTTTTTACCCTTGAGTTTCATTACTATAAGATGAGTTTTAAAACAAATTATCATTGAGTTGATTTTTAAAATTTGTACCTATGTCGATATATACAATTTTTTGGTCAAATGTCATCATCTCTATGAGCCACATTTTAAAATCCTCTCATGTGCCTTGACATTTTTGTACACAAGCTCCCCAAACCATTGTGTATGCATCATTTGATCCTGTTGTAACATCTACAACAATAATATGTGTCATTAATGGTGTACTTCATCTTCAACATCAAGAATTGTATTTTATTATTAGCTCTAAAATTTGATCTAGTTTTGGCCATATAGCCAATTAATCACATTGTAATTTTTATGTATAAGCTCCAAATTTCAATCCAATTTTGGCCATACAACAAGCCTATCACATTATAATTTTTCTATATAAGCTCCAAATTTTGATTTGAATGACATTGTAATTTTTCTATATAAGCTCCAAATTTTGATCCAATTTTATCCATACATCCATCTTATCACATTATAATTTTTTATTATAATCCCCAAGTCCAATCCAATTATGGCTATACAATCAATTGATCATATTGTAACTATAATTTTTTATAAAAAAATGGTGCCCATAGGTCGAATACACCATTTTTATTCTCACCAAACTAATCATTTTAAGGGGTATTTTAAAATTTAAAAAAAATATATAAAATTTCCCATATAAAAAAATATTTCCACTATAGTCCAAAAGAAGTTTTTTCCAAATTTTTTCACATGTGTGGAGATTAAACCATTGTGATCATCTTTTCAAGCACTTAAATTTAACATATAACTTCATTCAACCTTTTCTAGAACCTTTATACCTTTTGGTAGTTGGTTGTTACTCATGTCAGGACCTATACCATGGCAAATGGCATTGCTCAACTCAGGACCAAATTTTAACCCTGACTGTCTGAACTACATCATTTCATCTTTAGTCTCAGTGATAAAATTTGAACAATCCAAACTAATGGGGATCATCAATCCAATGATAATTATTCCTATAGAGCATCACTACGTGACCCTTGATTAGATATTTCCAAATTTGATGGCATTAAACCCACTTGTTGGATTTACTTTGTTGAATAGTATTCCATCCAACATCCCATTATGGGGGAAGAAAAGGTACCAATTTTTTCATTCCGCTTAAATAAAGAAGTTGTTCAGTGGTACCAATGGTACCAAAAGTGAAATCCAAAACCTGATTAGGATGATTTTCTAAGCTCTTGCTAGGATATTTTGGGCCTAGTGCCTATGATATTTTTATAGATGCCTTGACTAAACTTTGTCAAACTAGTAGAATTCATGAATATCAAAAAAAGTGTTAGAACTCATAAATTATATTGAAGGCCTCTCTGATGATTTATTTAAAATTTAATTCATAAATGGACTCAAGGATGTGCCTTGAGTTAAGGTTAAAATGTTCCAACCTCACACCATGATGGAAGCCTTGAGTTTCTCCAAGCTTGTAAAGACAAAATCACATCACAACATAACAATTCCAATTGGGTACCCTCTAAGACATATTTATTCTATCACCTTAATACACAAACCCCTCTCAAAACAACACCCATCAAACATCTCACCTATTTATAAATGTGTGCAAATTGTAACAAGGGGTTATGTTATAATTATGATGATAAATAGGCTAAGGGACACAAATACATCAAACAAAAGTTGTATCTACTCTATGTTGAAGCCCCACCTTATACAGACACATGGGAGGATACTTCATATTCATAATTAGATGAACCAGAGTAGGAACCTGATGATTCAAGGCCCTCATATGCACATCCATAAATTTTTATGCATGCCTTGGCAGGGGTAACCACTCCATAAATAATTCATATACAAGTATTTTTAAATAAAAAACCCCTCACCATTTTTAGTGATTCAGGTAGCACTCATAACTTCATCGACCCTCGTGTAGCTAAGTAGGCAAACTATTTTGTGTACCCTTGTTCTAGTTTTGAGGTGATGATTACCAATGGTGGAACATTTCCCTACAAGGGAAAGTATCATAATGTTTGAATTTTATGGGATACTATAACCTTAGGACTGACATGTTTATTTTATCCTTGGGTGGATGTGATGTTTTTCTAGGCACACAATGGCTATAAACTCTTGGACCTATTTTTTTAGATTTTTCAGAGCTATGGATGTAGTTTTATGAGAATGAACACCGACATACTCTGAAAGGCTTTATTCTTGGATCCACTAGTATCATCAGCTCTAATCACATGCATAAACTTCTTAGAAAGGGTTCCTAAAAAAAAATTACCCAACTCTTTTCTCTTCACATTGGTCCCCCAACTAATTTTAGCCAATCATTAGACTTGAAAAATATTTTGGTCAAGCATGCAACATTATTTGAGGAACCAATTGGATTATTGCCTTGCCACCTTGAAGACCACCACGTCCAAAAAAATTCACATGCACCACCTAACATTTATCCATACCATTACCCCTTTCTTCAAAAGATATATATTGATAAGATGGTTTAATATCTCCCATAAGACAGAGTCATTTGACCCAACACTAGCCCATATTCTTCTCTAATGTTGCTTATTCATTAAAAAAATTGATCTTAATGGCTCTAAATTGATTTTTGATAATTAAATAAGTTCACCATTAAGGAAAAATTTCTCATTACAGTAATAGATGAGCTCCTATATGAACTCTATGGTGCCACATTTTTATCCAAGTTAGATCTATGCTCTAACTATCACCAAATCTGCATACATGAAGCAGACATTCCAAAAATAGCCTTTTACACACATGATGGTCACTATGAGTTCCTTGTCATAGCATTCGATCTTACCAATGCCTCTTATACATTCTAAGCCTTAATGAATAATTTTTTTTCCCCCTTCTTATGTAAGTTCATCTTGGTCTTCTTTGATGACATCCTCATCTACAACTAAACTTGGAAGGATCACCTCAACCATCTTGACATTGCCTTGCAACTTCTTTCTAAGAACCACTTATGTTATAAATGTTATTTTGGGAAGCCAAAGGTTAGATAATTCATACATATTAAATCATTTACTAGTGTTCATGTGAACCCCACCAAAATTGATGTTATGATAAATTGGCTGCAACCAAGAGCACTCAAAAGTCTGTGTGGATTTCTTGGCTTGACAAGGTACTACCAAAAAATTTTCAAGGATTGCACAAAAATCATGGCCCCTGATTATGCTAAAAAAATACTCCTTTGTATGGTTGATAACATTTTAATAATCATTTGATCACCTTAAAAAGTCATGTACACCACACTAGTGTTGGCCATGTTTGATTTTTCCATGCCATTTATTATTGAATGTGATTTTTGTGGCATGGGACTTGGTTTTGTGCTCATGCAAGACAAATATCCCATTGCCTTCACTAGTAATGCCCTTTTTGTGCATAATTTTTCTTGCTCCACCTACAATAAGGATATGATGGTTATCCTCTATGTAGTCAACAAATGGCATCCATAACTGGTAGTCCAAAACTTTTGCATCAAAACTGACCACCAAATCTTTAAATATTTTCTGGAGTAATGATTCACTTCCCCATAACAACAAAAATGGGTTTCTAATCTCATGTGGTATGATTATGAGATCACATAAAAAAAATAAAATGTTGGTGTTCAATGCTTTCTCTCTATAATTTTGAAGAATAGGGGGACTATATGTTGTATTTATTCCCATTTCCACATGGTTGCATGATATTCACTAGGAGTGTCATCATGACAACCCCACCCAACAAATCATTCTCTAACTATTTATTGATTTTATTGCTAAACTTCACTATACTTTGGATGGCCAAAAATTATGATATAAAGGCCACCTTATAATAGTGATAATATCCAAGATCAAACATACTATTTCTTAAGAGTTACATGCCTCCTTTTTTGCATGTTATTCAGGGTTTCTAAAAACCTATAAGTGCATTCACCATAGTTTTTTATGGCCCAAGAAAAAGAAAGATATCAATATGTTTATTGTATAATGTGATATATGTCAATGCCACAAAGGGGAAATATTCACATTACCTAGTTTAATCTAGCCACTACTCATTTCACACCATCTTTGAATTAACATTTTGATGTATTTGATTGAAGGTCTTCCCAAATTAGGATGCAAATATATCATTCTCATGGTGTCATATCATATTTCTAAATATGCTCATTTTTGTGTTGTAGACAACCCATACGCTACTTCAACCATATCCCTAACATTTCTTGATTAGATATTTCAGCTTCATAGCATTTTTGCCTCTATTATATTAGATTGTGACTCAACTTTTGCAAGTCATTTTTGGTAGGAAATCTTCAAATGCCTCAACACACATCTGAAAATGAGTATGTGATACCATACACAAATTGATGGATAAAACTAAATTGTCAATAAATGTCTCAAAATAAATCTATATTTTTTACATAGAGCAACATCAATGGGTAAAATAGTTACCACTTACCAAATGGTGTTACAATACCTACTACCACATGACCACCAAGCTCACCCCATATGAAGTTGTCTAAGGTCAAAAATTACCATATCATCTCTCATATATACTAGGCAAATATCAAAATTAGGCTATGGATACTACTCTCAATACATGAGAAAATATCCTTCACCTCCTCAAGGATAATTTCCATGTGGCACAAAATCTCATAAAGCAACAGGCAAACCAACACCACTCTAAATGATCCTTTCAACCTAGAAATATGGTTTTCCTTTGCCTTTAACCTTATAAATAGACCTCTCTAAAGCTAAAAGTCTAAAAAAAACTAGATCCTAAATTCTATGATTCATATAAAATTCTCCAACAAATTAGCCCCATCACCTACAAGTTAGAACTTCCACCTTCATCATGTTTGCACCTCATTTTTCATGTCTCTTGCTTAAATAAGGTCCTTAGCCATAATTTCACCACCCAGAAGATGCTCCTAAAACTTGATGCACAAGGGTATCTCCTTTTATAACTTGTAGCTCTACTAGACATCTACTCTCATAAGCGTTGCAATTAGGTCATCATCAAAGTTATAGTATAATGATAAGGGATGCAACCAAAAGATGCTACTTGGGAACCTCTTCTTCAAATTTCATAGTAATTTCCTCACCTTCAAGTTTGAGGGAAAATATTTTAAGGGGGAGTGCATATTAGGAACCTTCATCCTAACCATTATTTGTACTTTCTTTCCTTAATAAAATGTTACAAATGTATATGCTTTTTAATAAGTCCCTTGAGCCCATTGTAATAATCCCACATTCATGTGGATTAGTAGTTAAATAGTTTTGAATAAGTATAAATAAGATTTTATACTATTGAGGAATCACCCATGAATTATATTAAATTTAACTTTCTAAAAATAGGTTCACCCTCTAAGAGGTTAGTGCTATTTGTAATGTAATTATACTTTCATTTTAATATAATCGGTCAATTTCTATTATTTTTTAATTAAATTTTGCATGTATTTAGTCTAGTTCTAATTTGTTACAAGAAGGATCCTATCAAAATATAGAAATATAAAGCATGTGTAAAATTTGATGCAAGGGTTAATATCTTATGGAAATAATTGAGATCATCTATGAATTCAGTCTAATAGAAAACAAAAATCTCTTTTTAGCTTATGGATGGTCAATATAAAAGTTCATTTGGTCATGCACTTAATGCAAAAAATTACTAACATGGTTGACTATCTTTTAACCATGGATATCATGACTCTCCTTCCTCTCAAGTTAAAATTTACATGTTGGAAATGAAACTCAAATATAATCTTAAAGTTTAAGGGAGTTTGTATTGTTATATTGTAAGCCATATGTATTCTTCTATTATGAGTGACACTTCATATTTGAATTTATTTTTCTTTATTTTGTTGAAAATATTTTTCATATATTAATAATATAATGCATCATTATAGTTAGTCATACAAAAAAATGAGTGGATAGAATCACACATTGAAATATCAAATCAGCCAAAGTTGAGAATGACTACATATTCAACTTATAAATATGAGGAATACTTTTGAATTTCATTTTTCATTATTACACATATTTGAATATGTAAGGGCTTATATTTGTTTTTTGGTTGATAGCATAATAATTATGACTTATTGATTTGTATTTTGGCCACTACTACACTAATTGCAATTAGTGTCACCATTTGGGTCAGAGTTGTATTATAAATTGATAATTTTGGGTGTGTTTTCCCCAAAAAAATTAATATTTTTTGTTGATTTTGATGGTGCAAGTTCGACTTAAGGTCAATAAATTATTTACCCTGATTTTGGTTTTAATCAAAATAAGGAATAAACTAGTTGAAATTAAATAGATATAAGCATACATAATTGAACATATAGAATTCAAATCTCTCTAATAGGTTACAATGAGAAACAATTCCAAATGATAAAAATGAAATTAGACAAAGCAATGTAAATGATAAATAGATAAATAATGATCACACATGTTTGTTGATTTAGAAATTTGAGAATGTAGATGGTCTATGTGGACTATATGTAACTTTCCCCTAAATTTCTTAAAACTATATGATGATTCGAGATATACTAATTAGCTATAGCGACCATGATCCTATGTTGATTTTTTCAAGACAAACTTCTTCAGTTGTGACTTTTTTACTCTAGCCAGGTTTTTCCTACTATGGTGGGGTTTATCTAGCTAGGGTTTCATAATTTGGTTTTTTATGTCACATGTTCATTTTCATCTTCATTTTTCACCTATAACTTAGTTTCATAATTATGTTATAAAAAATGTGTAGAATATATGAATATCCTCCTTCAACTAGCTTGCACTCCAAAATAAAATAAATAGTTATAGAGTCTGACAACCACCAAAGTAGCATTATAAAGTATGTATCTCACAATTAGGAAATCAAAATTCAACATGGTTATGTGAGTGTGTGGGTGGAATAGCTTGAGTGAATGTTTTTGAACCTCATATTCATTAGAAGTGTTGATGCAATAATGTGTAGTTTAATACCCTCCTTTGGAAAAAGGAAAATGTAGAGGAACCAAGATAGAATGATAATGTCACAAGTGTATGATATTAAATGAATCTTAGCTTGAGTGATACTTGATTTTATGCTTAACCTTGCATGTGACTTGGCTCATGGTATTTGGATGTGTCTTATTCTTGATTCTAGATGTAAATGATTTGGTTAGACCTTGTATATATAGGGTGATCTAAGATAACTTAAACATGTTGCTAACTGTGGTAATGTAGAAACATAAGAGTAAGGGCACAATATTTAGGAAATGAAAGAATATAAAAGGGATAAACTCGTAGGGTGTACGAGTTTATCCAATATGGACCCATACAATATACATATATGTCTAGGGGATGATTTTGGCTCTTCTTTCAAGGCAATTCTAGGTAATAAATGATAAATAGTCCATATGTGATAACATATACCTCTTTTGTAAGTGTTAAGCTAGTTTTATGCTCAATAGACCAAGTAATGACTATTATGGGGCTGATGTAGTCTTAGATACAAGTTAAATGTGTAAGTTTTCTAAATAAGGTAAATTGGCAATAAGACATTGTAAATAAGGGTATTGTACCAAATCTATGTGTCTACATAATGACTATTAGGAACTTGGAGTACAATTGATTACTTTTGTATAAGCAACTAAACACGAAATTGAACCAAAAGTAATAAGTAACTAGAAATTAGAAATAGCAAATAATAGGAGATAGAAGAAATAACCAATCTTGTATTAAACTCTTCCAGAATATAATGAAGAAATCTCACTCTTCCCACACCTCTTGGGTGTACAGTATTTCTCTCTCAAGAGTTCTCTCTCTCTCTCAATCAATTACAATTAACTCAATAACCGAGTTGTTATTCCCTT
The DNA here is from genome assembly GCA_037957365.1 of Torreya grandis. NCBI lineage: Eukaryota > Viridiplantae > Streptophyta > Pinopsida > Cupressales > Taxaceae > Torreya > Torreya grandis. The sequence goes on along the minus strand of JARHVA010000917.1, from coordinate 2,146,076 downwards.
CTCTTCAGCAGATCTTCCTGATCTTACACCTTACAGATCTAATTGATTTTGCTGACAACTTGATTACAATACATGCCCCATGGGTCTCTTAAATAGGATCCAAGGCATACAATAATTAGAAACACAGACTCAAGACTTAAATTAGTCTTTACATGCAAACACTTGGTCCTCCTAAAATTAGAACAAATCTAATTCTAAAAATGCATGTAAACGCACACACACAGGTGACCGATGCTAGTTGCTGTTAGTCTACATATGACTAACGTCGATCGATCCCTGACCAATGTCAGTCGGTTCTGATCCATGCTTGACCAATGTCGGTGATACTGCCAATGCTGATTACTAGTTAATCGATGCCGATTATTGGTTAAGCCCAGCAACCTCCACATGAGCTCAACAGTGAAGCTTTTAGCTCCACAACTCAACAATGACCCCACTTTGATGTGGGTATGTTAGTGAAATGCATTCATGTGTTAAAATATAAATGTAAATAATTTGAAACACACATCTTCACTTACATAGGTTATGATGAAGGGTTCATTATGCATATTCAAGATAATCTTCTATCCATCATATAGTTGACATACATGAAATGAATGAAAAATGTTGTAGGTAGTCAAATGCTCATGATATATTTTCATTTTTGAAAATTTTCTAGCTTGAAATTGAAAAGAGACCATAGAAATGAATACATGAGCTTGGTATCACCCAAAATTCTACACCAAAAATACTTTAAATAGGTGTTGAAACATAACCAACACTTCTTTGGGAGTCTTTAGAAAACCAATCTAATTTTTAATTATGGAAGTAGATGTTTAACCCTTTTTTGGAATCAAGGATTATGGGGGAGTATGATATTCAAGAGTGAAGTAAACAATTCCTAAAATAAGCCAATTAAATAATTAATTTTATGATATTCAATTTCAGTGTTGAATTATGAAAAATATTAAATATAAAAATTATAATTCAAAATAGTATTTTGATTTTATAATCATGAAGAAGAAACAATACTTAGCTTATGTAGTGATGCATAGACATATTTGAGATGTAAAAGTGTGGAAATAGGTTGTCTGACATTTAGTAACTAGTCAAATTCTATAAATATTATTTCTATCATTTTGGATACTTGAATCAACATGTGGACACTTACATCGACGTTATTATTTAAATCTCAATGTAACTATCTTTTATGGAATGTTCATTATATCAAGATGTGACCACCTAAGAATTTAAAGGTTTTATAACACCTTTCATCTGATGTATCTGGAACTCATGCATAGGCTTTCTATCAATGTTTATAGCTCAAGCCCCAGTTATCCACCTAAGGTTAGGTGACCTTGAAAAAAATGGGTTAGTGGGCTCATAGTGTCAAGTTATTCTCAAATATCCATATGTAAATGAGCATTTCCTATATAGCCAATACTCCAAAGAGGGCCTTAGACATATATAGCTCTCCTTTATGTGTTTGTATGTGTGTGAATAATAGTGAACAATGTTATATGTGAGTGCATGCAATAATCAATCTTTTAACTTGACAAATATGGCTCATGGGATACCTTTTGAATGCTTTAGACCTATAGTGTGATTGCTCCTATGAATGATATGTAAATAGCGATGAATAGGGAAGAATAACTTAGCTATGCACTTTGAAATTTAATAGTATGTCTAAGCTTGAGAGGTCATTTTTTGATGTCCTATTGAATTAGGTTTGACTTATATTTATACTAGCTCTTTTTAAATGATCCTCATGGAAGGGTTAATTACATTCTTAGGCCAACTCATGCACATTGAAATATTTGAAAATTTGAGTGTTTATAGGGCAAAGACACTTGTCTTGGAGAAGGTGTTGTACTCAACACATCCCCACTCTCTTTTTTTTAGTAAGGACCCATTAAAAGTTTGAAAAGTCTAGTTCTATTTTGAAAAGCTTTTTCATTTTCATTTATACGTGTATTCAACAAGATTCAAATCATTAAAATTCTTTATGCAGATGAGTGTTGTTTAATATAAATGCAATTGACATTTATTTGTTATCCAAGTTTGAATTATTTGATTTATCCAGACTAACCTCTTAATGGCTTTAGAGAGTTTTGCATGTATGTAGTGGGACCTAAAATCCTAAGTTTTGGACTTCATATATTTTATACTTCATGAGTTGTGTATTCTACCTATTTTTGGTCTTCAAAACTTCTATTCGAGAAGTTATTTTTTGGCATTTATGTTGAAACAACTTTTGGTCTTCAAAACTTTTATTCACACCTTTTTCCCATCAAAACCGTTGATCTTTGATAACTTAAAGCTTTCACAAAATTTTACACTTCACTAGTTTTGGAATTTGGGAACATTTATAAAGTGCAACTTCCAAGTCTTCGTAAGTTTACTTCATAGGATTTGGTCTTCAAAGATTTTGTTCAAAACTTTTTTTCTTCACAAGGTTTTTTTGTAGGATTTGGTCTTTGGATAGTTTGTTTGTAACTTTTGTTCTTCACAGCCATTACCTTCACATTTCATGTATTCAAGGTATCACAAGAAATGGTCAGCTCGATCTCAACACAAATCTTGACACTTAACTTTCAAAGGCATGCTACATGGCATAATTGATTTTGTGCAAAATTAGCGACAAGGTGACACTTAGCCAAGGCTATAGTGTGGCATTTCTCTAAATTTATAGAAATTTTATCTAGCATACCCACCAAAGTAAAGTGGAAAATTTTGAATTAGATGAGTAAAATAAGCTTAGAGATGTCAAAATTAATGGTGCATGAACTGGAATTAAAGTCATACACTCAATTCTATATTAGTGAATTCTAAAAGTAAATCATGCCTATTTATTACTCAAGTGAATTTACATTAATAAGATAATTCAAATCCACAACTATCTATTTTATTATGTGAATTACTTCCAGTAAGAAAGTAAATAGTTAAATTAGCATGATAATCACATAACTGAACTAGGTAACAATTGATTCTTCTTCTAAGGTATTTAGGGGAGTGTTGTCACCTTCTAAATTATATAGTAAAGACTCCATAGAATATACAGATACCATCTTTGATTCTACTATGCTCAATGATGAATATGATAATTATTCAACTCTTTGGGATGTGATCAAGAATGTCGATGCTAATTCATGTGAAAATAATCTATAAGCCTCATAGAGGTAGATGGTAGTGGAATTATTAGATTAAAATGTTAACAAACACATTTTACAATAGCTAAGCCTAAGGTGATTCCTTGCATCAACCTGATGATGGACTTATTATTCACAGGGAAGGTGATAGGCAATGGTTTCCTACACCACCTAAGACACAAAGTAATTATTGTCTAGATCTATGGGGATGCATTCTAGAGGTATATATGACTACTCACTGTACATTCCACCTTTGATGGGTACCATGTTGAAATATGGAAGAAAACAACCATAATTAAAAATAAGTTGAGGAAGTGTATTATTCCAAGAGAATTAGTCACCCTCAAGACTATGGATCTAGTACTTATCGCTAAAATGTGGATGGGAAATCATGTTAGAATGGCCTTATTAAACAGGTTATATGGTCACCCTAGTATCCACTTCCTCCACCTCGAATGGGTGTCAGTAGAGGACCTATTACTTACTTTTGAGCTAACCCTTACACTGGGAGAGATAATCAACACAAGACTCTAAGAGAAAATGTTTAAGAAGGATAAGAACCCCATACATGGCCATTTCTATATGATGTTGTATCTATTGGATGTAATCATGGGCACTATCTACATGAAAAATGGATCTCTCTAGAGATTAGCTCTAGATTGTATTAAAAACCAAATATGTGACTTCTTTTCCTTCCTCCACATCTATGCATATACGAGGAATATCATTAAAAATATTGAGAAAATTTATCCTCAAGTCTGGAGGGAAATTCATGAGGAACCCTTGCCTAAGACATCAAAAAGCATTGACAAAATGCTAGGGATAAGGGGGATTATTGGCTCTATCAAGACTACGAAGTAATAATGGTGATGGGGAAAAAGGTTACCCCTTTGCATCTCCTTAAGTATGTCCTAGATAGACTAGTTAAATAGGACATTACTTACTAGCTATGGTGGAGTGTCATTGAAGATTTGAAGAAGAAGAATAAGGGCATGTTTCAAGGATTTTTTTTTTATGATTGGTCAGATGTGTTACACCAACATAAATTTTTTTGGATAGGTCAGTAAATCCAGGGAATACTATTCATTGGTGACTTCACCACATAGGGATTAGGATCCTCATGACCTAATTCAAAAACACATCCAAAGTTTAGGCATCCCCTACCAACATAAACCATACAAACATGGTTTCATATTTTTGAATGTAAAAGATGATGTTGAGGTTCTAGAGAGAGTAAAATTAGATTGAATAATAGAGGAGATTTTAAAAACTATCTAATGAGATTCTTCTATAATAATTAGAGAGGCATATAATAGACTTTTACCTCTAGGTGGATGGGCTACAATATAATTTTGGACCTCTCAACCTCCCCAACAACCTTTAGATCATGGAGAATCATCAAAAACACCACCCATTATGAGGATAGATGTAAATCAATATCATGATGTGGAATAAGCCTTAGTTGTGTCAAGTTCCTCATAAGAAGGGCCATCCCAAGCTACATCACCAATTATAATGATAATCATTAAGTTAAAACAAGAGGTGGAGGAAATTCATGTTACTTCAAGTACTTTTGGGAGAGTTGAGGAACCAATTTATATTGATTCTTCTGATTTCAAAAATCTAAGCCTTCTTGTTGCCTCCTCAGTCTTAATTACTACAAGTGTGGATGTCACACCCACTTCCACTCAGTAGGTTCTTTCATTGGCTAAAAATACAACCATTTACTATTTGAGAAAAGAAATATATCCTAAGTACTCCCTTAAATCATTGGAATCCTAGCGAGTTCAAATCTAAGAGCACCAACACAAGAGGAACTACCTCCTTTGATTGGCCACCCTAAAGATGAAGAAGATAAAAAATTGTAAAGGACTAAATTATTAAACCTTCATGTATTTAATGTAAAAGTACCAATGGATATTGATAAGTCAGGTGAGGACATTGCTCTTATAACAACCTCAGTCCATAATTTGTATTCAGTCCATGTGGTTTTTACTATCTCTCCTATTGTTTTAGTTTCATTGGCTTCTATTATTCCTAGTGTTGATTTGGACTCCTTAATTCCTATTACTTCTAGTATTACTATTGTTCTTGTTAGTCATGTTTTTTCTAGTGTTGAGGTTACTTCTTCAGTTCCCATGGTTTCCACTTCCCCTAATACTACTTTAGTTATCGTTTCCCCTATTGCTGCCAAGTCCAAAAAGGTTTATTTTAAGAAGACTAGGGAAGCCTTGACAAGTGCTGAATTGCATGTTTCTTATACTCAATTGAGTTTGTCAATGTTTTCATCCACTACAACCTAGGCTACTTATATTTTCCCCTCGTCCAAACCTAAGAAGAATAAACCTACTTATATTTTTCATCCAAAACCTTAGTTTGATAATGTAGACCGGTCTATGATCATCTCACCATCATTACTAGACCCATTACATGTAGAGGCATTAATTTAATCTTCAAGGGACATTTTGATAGAGACCACAATTGAGAACACTCATCCATTTGACTCCTCTCAACTAATAATCCCATAGTGGGTTGTAGGCCTAGAAGCCCAAGTTTCATATAGACCTAATTTGATAATAACTAAGCTTCTCACTATGAGATACATTTTTGACAAATCAATGGGAATGATCTAAAGGGTCAAAAAGAGGAAAATAGAGGATGAATCTAGCCAAAGCTTGGTTTTAGAGGAAATGTAATATGGTTTCTCTTTATCAAAGAGAAAGAATAAGATACTTGGTGAATTTCCATATAATGAGTATTTAAGACTGAATTTCCATATAATGAGTATTTAAAGTCTTATCTCAAGACACAAATAGAGGCTTTTATATAACTTCATGTAGGGACTGAACAATCCAAACAAGATTTATAAAAAGAGCTGGATAAAGTAAGAGAACAACAACAAATTATTAATATTCCTAGGGATATTTAAGATGATGTGCAAAATGCAGCTCTTAGACATTATAATATTTTGGAAACTAATGGTTCAAAGTGGGTTGAATTGTCCCCTCACATTATTGAAACTATCAAATTATTTATTTCTTTGAAAGAAGATGAATATAAGTTGAATTTCCTTGTATTTTATACAACCAATAAGGATTAAATCCATCTTGATTTGATGACACCATTGGAAGCATCCAATGCTCTCAATATGGTGGTTATAAAGACATTATAGGTCAGAGAATGGGTATCCAAAGTGAAAGCCTTGATTCCTAAACTAGTAAAACAAGAAAAATAAGTCTATAAATTTGGGATGAGTTGAAGCTATCCCAAACCCTAGATCCTTTATGAAAATTAATAAGCAGGGCTAGTTATGATTATAATAAGTAGGGCTAGTTTTGATTAACTACTCTAGCAAGAATCAACCAATTTTAAGCAAAGTCTCCAATGATGCACACAACAATAAATTGAATAAGAGTTGGGGTTTTCTATGAAAAAGGTTATGGAGATAGATATATATTAGGTGGAATTTAGAGCCACCAAGATGAAGCATTCATGCTTACTAGTGTAGGTCATAAGGTACATAAGCCCTCTCTTTTGAACATGGGCATGATAAGGTTTCAACCTAGTGTTGGATACAAACACTACCAAAAATTGGAAGTGAATAAATAAGATATGGTTGGTTCTTTTATTTAAATTACACCTTCTATTATAGTCCCTCCAATGACTATCAATTCAACCATGCAGACCCCATTAACTAGTAAACCTTAGTTTCTTTGATTTTTTATATGTATTTTGTATGTAAATTGATAATGTAATTAAGACATGTAATATTTGATTGAACAATTTTGTAAACATGCCCATATTGCATGGCTTTGTAAGAGTGAGTCTAATTTTAAAAGACTCAATTTTAACTAAGTTTAAAAATACATGCAAAACTTACATTAATTAGAACTCTCATTCTAATTATCACTAACATGTAATTTTAGAATTTTGCATGGATTTGGAGGATGAGGTGACCCCTCCCCAAATCTATTTATACTTGTGTTGTTCCCAAAATTTGTCACTTGTTTTTGGGACAACATATCAACTATTTTGGTCTTATAGGCCAAAATTCTCTCTTCCCTTCTCAAAAAATGTTTTGAGCACTCAAGTTCTTCAATTAATCAAGCATTTTTAGTCAAGGGACTTGCAGGTTCAGCGGGTTCAACAACTTCAACAAGCGGACTCTCATAAAGGAACAACTTCCAAACACTTGGGCAATTTCAAGGTTATTTCAATGTTGAGGTTCAACCAAAAGGTCCATCGACAGGATTCAAACAAATGGAATGAACCATTGAACCATTGAACCCCGCTTCTGCAAGGTTCAAAGGTTCAACGAGTTCAAAGGTTCAAAAAGATTTAAGCACTTCAATGAGTTCAAAGACTTCGGCAAGTTCAAAGTTTAATTGCTTTGAAAAGTTCAAACAGCTTTAAAGGACTTAAACAAAAGAAGACTTCGAAGAAGAAAGATTAAACCGTTAAACCGTTGAACCTTGAACTAAAAGAGTTCAAAGTTCAAAGGTTCAACAAGTTCAATAAAGTTTGAGAGACTTAGAAGAACAAAGGATTCGAAGAGCAAAGAATGAACCATTGAACCGTTGAACCTTGAACCAAAAGGTTCAAAGGTTCAAGGTTCAAAGTGGCCCAATCAACCAGTGACATCCCCACAGACATCAAATTAAGGGTAATAAAATATCTATTGTTTTTCAAATATGGTGTAGACCTGAAAACAAACTCAGTGACTAGCCAAAGAAGAAGCCTAAGGAGCCAGCAGAAAGTGAGAAGATAGCCCAAGAGCTCAGATCACCAAGGAAGGACAAGACATGGTGAGGAAAGAGGGAATGATGCAGAAAGACCAAAAATATGTGTGCAAGAGTTATTTCTAGTAGGTGAAATAGTCCACTAGGTGGACATCAGAGAGTATGAGCACTCAATAGCATGGCTTATTTTTCTAGATCGAGTAAAGGCGAAGTGGACAAATACACAAATGTCAAGAAGAGGACTAGGTAGCCCATATTTTAAAAGGGACATTTGAGATGAATTGACATGCCATAGTTAAGGCTGATGCCCTGTTCCAACATGGCCCCTTTACAAAATTTTAAATGCATTCAAGGCATTAAATGTAGCATGGGCCATTTTGTGAAACAAAGTGCCCAAGTATTTCTTCGAGCACTATATATTATAATCTCTTATTTTATGCAAAGGAGATCTCTCTATTATAGAAGCAAAACTTTGCCTAAATTGAAAGGCATTTCCTGAGACTTTGAGCTCAGATTGTTAATCATATTTCTTTATTTGAATGAGAAAATAGGTGACCTTTCAGACTTTGTGCTAGAATACCTTGTGTTATTTAAGAAATTTTTCTTATGTCTATTTCCTAGAAGCATTCTTGTTCATTTAATTTAACAAGTAGAACTAGTGGAAGTAATCAAGAAGGTGTCTTGAAGCTGACTATGGAGAGACTTTGTGCTGCCACAATTGTCTTTAGCATGTTTGTTTTTCTATTTTTGTGTAAAGGATCTTGGGATGACTTTGTGCCCCCATTATCCTTTGTATATTTCACTCTTTGGTAGTTGAGATGGAGACTTTGTGCTACACCTCATTCTACTAGTTATTGCACCCTATTACATTTACTTGTCACTACCAAAAAGATTCATGTTATTTGCTCAACAACACTTCTGAAAGAAGAGAAGTGCCTTCTGTCATTTCACCAAGATTTCTTCTTTGATTTGTGAACATCATCTCTAAAAAAAGAGAGATGGATGGTGTTATCCTACCCTTGAGTGTTATTTTCTACTTATATATATAGTAAAAAGCACCTCATATTTATAGGGAACCTCCCCTTGATGAGAGGAGAGATTTGTCCCCTTTTGATATGGTCAACCTACACATTTGGCTGATAAATCTCCCTATGTTGTGGTGAAAACACCTATTTTCCCATCAGTTAGCTGGTGACAAAATATTCACCCAACAATTTTTGGTGACTCCACTGGGGATCAATGAGCATTTCCAGTCCTTTTCCAGTCTATTCAAATTGAAGCATTTCATATCACTGGGGAATGATGTGAAGTAGAAAAGAACACTACCAGCTTCACACCAACAGTTTTTGATGACTCTGCTGGGGAAGAATGAGTAGTTTCAGCTCTTTTCCTTCTCCATTTTCTTTGTTGTTCTAGGTCCTTTTCCATTACCATTTTCCTCCACCTTCACGCCAATAGTTTTTGGTGACTCTGTTAGGGACACAACAATTTTGTGAAAATTGAAACCTCAAGCTTCAGATTGAAGCATCACCTGTGTCTTATCCATTATCATTATAGCCTTATCCATTTCTATTATATACTTTGAGATGTGAAACTAGAGATGCTAGAGATCAAGCATTTCATTTCAAAAGTCAATTCTCTGGTAGCTCCATACCAACTGGAAATAATGAGCAGTTTAGAGCCTCAAGCTCTAAGCTAAAGTAGGGCCAGTTCTTTTCCATTTTTATTCTACAATATAGAAACTCCAGGTTATACAAGAAGCCAAAAAGCTCAAGGTGTTGTTGACTATATTTTTGAGTTGGTGTAGTAGAGCAATTTTCATTTGTTTCCTCCATAACCTCACCTTCAATGAACAAGGAGTCTTCTTCCTACCAACACCAGGTCACCAATACAAGGCAGAGCTTCTTTTTCCTCTACTGGTAGAGCTTTTTCCATACATAACCTACCAAGATTTGTTATCCCCCCTTTCCATAGTCATACAATGGTAGCTCAAGGCCCCTAGGGTAACTCTTTTGGTCCACTCAATCTAACTCCACCTCTACATGAGCTACCTCGCAGTTCTAGGAAGAATTTCTACAAATTCTATGGTGATGGGAGAGTTTACCCTGATGAACATATTACAGCCTTCAGCATAGCCTATGACATGATAGGTGTGGAGTATGAAGACGTAGAAGTCAAGCTATTCATAGAGACATTACAAGGTGTTGTTTTAGACTAGTTTTACCATCTGCAGGCTCGATCTGTGACTAACTGGAACAACCTCAAATCCAAATTTGAAGCCAAGTTCAAGCCTACAAAAGATGTGCATGCCCTGCTCACCCAGCTCACACAAATGAAGAAAGAGACTCATGAACCTATGAGAGATTTCATTGCCAAGTTTGACAAGTTGAGGAACAAGATCCCTGTAATTGCTCAACCAACATCTAAGAATCTCAAATACTTATTTATCAACTCTTAGCTGCCTAAAGTGAGTTTCCTACTGAGATGTGCTGGCCACATAGACCTTGCTACAGCTCAAGATTTGGCCACTAAGGTGGAAGATGATCTCATCTTGGTGGGGAAGATAAGGAGAGATCATAACAGAGGTAAATCTTCTTCATCCTTTGAATATCCATCTATAGGCACCACTGATCCAATGGTACATAAGCTAGCAAATGAGTTGTTATCTCTAAAAAAGCAAATGGTGCAAGGGATGTCTGCTCCTCCTTCATATCGAGATATACCAAGGATGACATTCCCCAATTAGTCATACCAAGGCAATTCTACCAAGAATCAAGGGTAGCCAAATCATCTTCCTCCCCCTCAAGAGAAATTGCTATTGAAGCAGCTCCAACCAACTCAGCAGTTGGATACCTTGAAATAGAATCAAAATTTTCTTTCCAATCTAAGTTGAACCAAGAAGATGGTGTTAATCTCTTTGTGGAAGACCAAGATGAATCAGCTAGCAACTCCAACATTGGTTTCCTAAATTACTAAGATGAACCCAAAAGTAAAGGTGAAGCAATTGATGGATCATATGTTGTATTCACCTAGTCCTAGAACTAATCAGCCCAGTAAGCTGATAAAAAAAAAATAGAGCATTCTCAACCAGCAATTTCAATTGCTAAGTGGGAAACCACTCTACCTTTTCAATCAAAGGACCTAGTGATTGCTAAAAAGGTAAGTACATCAATCATTCCTTCATCTTCAACTTCAAATTCACAGATGAGTACCACCCCTCCTAAAAACTAGATGGATGAACTTTCTTCCTCTATCATTAGTCCTTTCTAGTCATTTGACATAGTTGACCATGTCAATAAGACCAAAATTCAAATGACTGAGTTTGAATTCTTGCAATCCAATCCTAAGCAATTGCATAGATTAGTGGAATGTGTGAAGGATAAATCCGTCCTTATAGGACAATAAATTCTAAAAGTAACTCCTAGTCCCCTCAAGAATACATCCACCTGGAATAACCTTGTGATTACTCCTCCAGCTGCCCTTAGGAAAATAGAACCATTTTATGTTTCCCTATTGATAAATGGACACCAGCTAAATAACTACATAATAGACTCAGGCGCATCTGACAATGTCATGCCTGCCAAAGTGGTAGAATCTCTTGGACTCACACTGACCAAGACCTTTGGGAGATGTTTCTCCATGGAAAACAAATAAGTGCCTTTATTGGGACAAATCAAAGATGCCCAATTTACATTTGCGGCCTTTCTAGTTAAAAGGATCAAAATGACAATCTTGGTGGCCAACTTCCCAGCCTCATACAACATCCTTCTTGGGCAAAATTTTTGCAAGGACATTGGTGGAGAATTAAGCATGGATCTATCTGAGGCAAGGATCCCAATCAAAGGCATCATGTAGAAATTACTCCCTGAAAAGGAGGTAAAATAAGTTGTCACTCAAACATCAGCGCCTGAAGCTCAAATTTTATTTGAGTCTTCAAGCATAGGTAATTACTTCCCGACTAAAGAGGATGTTCTTATCTTAGCTGATGAAACTTTTGAAAATGACAATATAAAAATTGGTTCAAATGAAACAACAAAAAGATTTGTAGAACGCAGTACAAGCTCAAAAGAATCCTCCCCTCCAAATGAAGGAAAATCTGAAAAAAAATTTAGTTTTTAGTGGCATATGGATTCTAGAATTTGATGGCAGCTGCTCTTCTACCGGTTCTGGAGCTGGAATTGTTCTAATATCTCCTCAAGGAGATATTTTTCCTTCTTCATACAAGTTGTAGTTTAGCAACACCAACAAAACTGTCGAGTATGAATCTCTATTACTCGGTTGAAGGATGCTCAAGACAAAGGTGTCAAACACCTTCATGCCAAAGGAGATGCTAAACTGATGGTTTGTTAGGTGATGAACCTATGTCAAACCAAGAACAAAAGATTGTGCCATTACCATAATCTGGTATGGGACTGTATTGAAAGTTTTGATGATTTCAATATATCTACAGTGCCTAGAGAGCTTCATAATCATGCAAATTCATTAGCTATCTCTGTAACCCTCATTGTTCCTCAAAAAGACTTTGAAGAGCACAATTACACTATCAAACTAGTCTTTTGACCAAGTGTACCTGATAATGCCAACCATTGGCAGGAGTTTGATGCTGACAATCAAATCATGTGCTTCACTAGACCAGAAGAGCAGCAAATTATGGTAATGGACAATATTGTTGCATGTCAAAATCAAAAAAATAAACTCTTATACAAGAGAACAAGGATCCATGATTTTTAGACTAGAAATCAAGTCTTGTTGTGGGGCAAGAGGAGAGAACCAAAAGGAATACACAAAAAATTTGATTCCTAGTGGAGAGGTCCATTCGCCAATCATCGCTTCTAGGGAGAAAATGGTTTCTTACTGATATATCAAGACATAACACTATTTTCACTATCTCACAGTGGGTGACATTTGAATCACTTCAATCCTTGAAGTATCAAATAAGATCAGTTTATACATATGTATAATATTTGTTTAGTCTTTAGTTCTATTTGGTGCTTTTCATTTTCATTTATTTTTGGCACCTTTTTTTTGGGTAGCATGACTCTGTATCCCAATGGTATACTTAAAGGCATCAGAGATTTTGGATTCTACTCCCTTTGATTTTTTTTACAATCGATGAAAGTTCCCCAATTGGAGCCAACTATTGTTCCCAAAATTTGTCACTTGTTTTTAGGACAACATATCAACTATTTTGGTCATGCAGGCCAAAATTCTCTCTTCCCTTCTCAAAAAATGTTTTGAGCGCTCAAGTTCTTCAATTATTCAAGCATTTTTAGTCAAGGGACTTGTAGGTTTAATGGGTTCAACAACTTCAAGAGGTGGACTCTCATAAAGGAACAACTTCCAAACACTTAGGCAATTTCAAGGTTGGTTCAACATCGAGGTTCAACCAAAAGGTCCATCAGTAGGGTTCAAACAAATGGAATGAACCATTAAACCATTGAACCCTGCTTCAACAAGGTTCAAAGGTTCAAAAAGAGTGAAGTGCTTCAACGAGTTTGAAGGCTTCAACAAGTTTAAAGTTCAATTGCTTTGAAAAGTTCAAATGGCTTTAAAGGACTTAACGAAAGAAGACTTTAAAGAAGAAAGATTGAACCATTGAACCTTGAACTGAAAGAGGTCAAAGTTCAAAGGTTCAATGAGTTTAATAAAGTTTGAGAGACTTAGAATAATAAAGGATTTGAAGAGAAAAGAATGAACCATTGAACCATTGAACCTTGAACCAAAAGGTTTAAAGGTTCAAGGTTCAAAGTGGTTCAAGCGACTAGCAACCAGTGACATCCCCATAGATGTCAAATTCAGGGTAATAAAATATATGTTATTTTTCAAATATGGAATAGACCTAAAAACAAACTCAGTGACTGGCCAAAGAAGAAGCTAAAGAAGCCATCAAAAAGTGAAAAGATAGCTCGAGAGCTCAGATCACTAAGGACAAAACATGGTGAGGAAAGAGGGAATGATGTAGAAAGACTAAAAATATTTTCACATGAGTTATTTTTAGTAGGTGAAATAGTCCACCAAGTGGACATCAGAGAGTGCGAGCACTCAATAGTGTAGCCTTATTTTCTAGATTGAGTAAAGGTGAAGTGGACAGCTATGCAAATATCAGGAAGAGAACTAGGCAGTCCATACTTTGGAGGGGACATTTGAGATGAATTGACACATCACAGTTAAAGCCAATGCCCTATTCTAGCATGGACCCTTCACAAAATTTCAAATGCATTCAAGGCATTGAATGCAACATGGGCCATTTTGTGAAACAAAGTGCCCAAGTCTTTCTTAGAGCACTATATATTGTAATCTCTTATTTTATGCAAAGGAGATCTCTCTATTATAGAAGCAAAACTCTACCCAAATTAAAAGGCATTTCTTGAGACTTTGAGCTCAGATTGTTAATCATATTTCTTTATTTGAATGAGAAAACAAGTGACCTTTCAGACTTTGTGCTAGAATACCTTGTGTTATTTAAGAAATTATTCTTATGTCTGTTTCCTAGAAGCATTCTTGTCCATTTAATTTAACAAGCAAAACTAGTGGAAGTAATCACGAAGGTGTCCTGAAGCCGACTATGGAGAGACTTTGTGCTACCACAATTGTCTTTAACGTGTTTTTTTTTCTATTTTTGTGTAAATAATCTTGGGATGACTTTGTGCCCCCATTGTCCTTTGTATATTTCACTCTTTGGCAGTTGAGGTGGAGACTTTGTGCTATACCTCATTCTGCTAGTTATTGCACCCTGTTACATTTACTTGTCACTACCAAAAAGATTCCTATTGTTTGCTGAACAACACTTCTAAAAGAAGAGAAGTGCCTTATATCATTTCACCAAGATTTCTCCTTTGATTTGTGAACATCATCTCTGAAAAAAGAGAGATGGATGGTGTTATCCTACCCCTGAGTGTTATTTTTTTGCTTATATATATAGTATAAAGCACCTCATATTTATAGGGAACCTCCCCTTGATGAGAGGAGAGATTTGTCCCCTTTTGATATGGTCAACCTACACATTTGGCCAATAAATATCCCTATGTTGTGGTGGAAACACCTATTTTGCCCATCAGTTAGCTGGTGACAAAATATTCTCCCAACAACTTGAATTCTCTTGTTTTCAATATTTGGAAGATTTTATCAATATAAGAAGTTTTTTTATTGTCATGCAACTATGTTGATGTCCTTTTCCATGCTAATTATATGTAATTAATTGTGTTTACTTTCATGGTTGTTTGATTCAATAATTTAAAGTGTGCAAAAGCTACCAAGAATTCCTTATTCTTATTATTGGTGTATGTTGATTTAAGATGTGCAATAACTATTGGATGATTAATAATATCATTGATTATATGTAATTAGGTTGGATGTTTTAGTTCTCTAAGTGTGTAGAAGTGCTTTCGTTGATATAACATTCTAGGTGTGAGCAAAAAATTACCTTATATACCTCTGAGATTTGAGCTATAATATTTTGAATAAGGGTGTGCAACATCTACTCTAAATGGAAGAAAACTTTATTTGAGACCTTAGAGTTTACTATATCAATTCTTCCCTAGAATACCCTACTATGTTTGTATGTGTGTGTGAAATAGATACTAGTTACAAGCATTGGTATTAAGGTACCTATCCATAAAGAGACCAAACTAAAAGTAATCCCTTTGAAACAAAGCCTTCTTTTATGCCCTACCTTTCCCTCTTTTTGGAGTTTTGTTTTTGAGATATACTAACTTTAGGATAGGTTCATCCATCCAAATCAACTAGGTTTTAACTTTCTTCTAGGTTTCACTCATACATTCACACCCAGTAAACAAATTACATGTTCAACCTGCTAATATACCACCCAGTTGTTCAACCCATACCTATAACACATACCCTGGAGTGGAGTTTATCTCCATTGAGATCCTAAAATGTTAGAGGTTACCTCATTAAATCTATGGTGTACATAAAACCCACATCAACAAAAATAAAAGTTAGTGCTAGAAGGAGGGAAGAACCACTATGTGATTTTCCCTAGAAACATTTTTCCCATGCATCTGAGTTATACTCGAGACACCCAAGAAAGTAACCAAGTCTAGAGCCCAAACCAATCTTTTAGTTTCACCTTTGTCAATTCATCGAAGGCCTAGATCTGCACCAATTATCCCCATAATAGCTCAAGTCAAGAAACCTTCCACACATTCAACATCTTATGGTTTAGCCTTGGTTAGTTAGATCTATTATTGTAGTCCCAGGATATGTGTATAATTTACTAAAGAATCTAGAAAAGTAGCTACCTTATCTCCCCTTTAGGAGGAATAATGGTAGAAGAGCATATTAATTCTTTCAAATTTATTTTAAGATTGATGAATGTTACTGATGAATATAATTCATGCATGCATGCTTTTCCATTTCACATTGTAGGATGATACTTACAATTGGTTCCTCACTTTGCGAAAAAATTGGATGAATTCATGGAACTCATGTCAAAGCACCTTTCTTTCCTAATTCATACAAGTTACTAGTTTGAATGTGGTGTATCAACATTTCACCATTATGAAAAGGGATCCCAATGAGATGATTTGTGCTTTTAATGTGAGGTTTTATAAGATATAAACTTAGATAAACACTAAATATAAGACACCACCAACATTAACACTCAAAATTTACAAGAACACCTTGGATCTAATTACTTTGGTATTTTTGTGAAGATCTACTACTACTAACACTATCACTGGTCTATGAAGAAGTGATAAACATTGATAGGTAGCTAAATCCTTAAATACTAGGCATTTCAAAATTCAATGCTAGTTTCCTAGCTTTTAATCCAATGCCTTATGTGAATTAAAATATTTTGATATTCACCCTGAATTAGTTGTATGTACTTCCTCCTATGATGCATCATACATTGAATTAAAACTATGGATTATTGAACAGCCCTACACAAATGAATGGTCAACAGTAGATTTAGCATTTTCTCCCATCATATACCATAATTACCCAAGGTTTGGATTCTACCAAAGTAGAATTAGATTCTATACAAAGGATGGTTCAAAAGCTAAGCAATGACTTTTTAGGCATATAGCGAAAGATAGGTAATGCTACTGGTCAGAATAATAATCAAAATTTTGGATTTCAAAGATATAACAAGCCTTTCAATAAGCCTAAAAATAATGCAAAATAGAAGCAAGCCAATAAGTTTCTAGAGATCAACATAGTGGAGATAGCTCTACCCAAATTGGTGCAAGGTTCATAACACATCACAACATGGTGAGATTGACTATGTTGAGTTTTGCATGGCATTTGAAATATTTTAAAAGGTAGATGGTGAGGCAAGTTTTAATGAATAATCCATAAGAGTTCCCCCATGATACTAGTTCTTCAAGCACAACTATGGTCTTTTACACCTCATGAGTTTCATTTCCCAAACAAAGATGAAAATGTGCCAGAAGACAACTTGATTGAGATATATGATTTCTAGTAGTTCTAAAGAAGTAATTATAATTTTAGGAACAAACATCCCTTCACTACATCTACTCCTCTAAACAATATGACTATTTCCTTGAATCTGAAGGTTGATAACGCTCCACTCCCCCAATAAGGAATGATTAGCCTTTGAACAAGGAAAAACATGGAAAAGGAGGATACAACATCATTATTGACATGAAGAAGATAAAATCAAACATCACTCTTCACAAATTAGCTTAGATTACTAAACAAAAAGAGCTCTTATGGAATTCCATTATAGGGAAGTTTGTTGTAATAAACTAAAATTCGCTCATACAAATGTCATATACAAGAGTAAACCATAAGTTCCTACTTTTTTGTTAACTATTAAAGTATTTGGTAAGAATAGACACAATTATTTAGTTTATTCTAAATCCTCAACCATTGTAGTTCCAACTTATATTTAACAAAAGTTGGGATTAACTCTAATCTCATCTAAAAGGATGGTTTCATAATTGGATAAAATAGTAGTGTGTATGGTTGGAGAGTTGAATGATGTACACATTCCAGTTAAATATGAGCCATGTGTGTTGTGACTATAGACATCCTTGTGGTATACATCCCAGAGGGATATGGACTACTACTAAGCAAAGACTGGTAAAATACATTAAACAAGTATGTAGAAATAAACTTCTCTCACATTTGGTTGCCTTGGAGAGGTATTCCAAATAAAATTTGAAATGATTGAGAACTAAGAATGAAATATCCCACCATAAAATACAATTCTAAGAAAGAATAACTAAGTTAGAAATATCCTAATCTTGATATGTATACCTTTACCATGAAGTATGAGGTGCAAAGGCTAAAAATCTAAGGACCTTCCCAATTGTGAACTCTCCACTTTGATAGTGCAAGATCTAAACAAGGTTCAAGAATTGGTGTTGAAAAAGGTTAACCCACTAGGCAAGAAGTACTTAGTAGCTTACAGGTTGAAATTTACATGCACTAACAATAAAGCATAATATGAATCACTAATTTCGAGATTACAATTCTCTCTAAAAAATAATATCAAGCAACTACTACTATATGGAGATTCAAAGCCAGTGATTAATCAGGTCAGAAATAAATACCAATATAAATTGACATATATTGAGAGGTAAAAATAATGAGCTTGGGATTTGATTGATTCATTTGAGGCATTCAATATAGTAGTTCCTAGGGAATAGAACTAGGCTATTGACTCACTAGCTACTTCAACTATTAATTTAGCACCATTATAGGAGTCTAAAGTATATATTTTCTCTATTGAAATTGTACCTTACCCATCAATTCTTAACAATGTGGAAAATTTATAGGTGTTTGATGATGATCAACAAATTATCCAATTCTTGACCAATTCAGGGAAATTTGAAAATCAAATGATAAATAAATTAGTTATTTATGCCAGGAGTAATTGGGAGAGGAAGGGGTCATTCAACTCAAAGAAAATTGTCTTCCTTTAGGAGTGGTTTATTTAGAGAGAGCATTTGATTTATATCCCCAAGCTCCATAGCAAAGACAACCCAAAGTCAATGAATATGAGTTCAATAAGGAGAACTTGGGGGATAAGAGTGATCCATGTTATGTCAGCACTGGTCTTAGTTTCATCCCAGATGAAAGACAAAGGGTGAAATATTTGTTCATCTAGTATAAATATGTGATTGCATGGACCTATAAAGACCTGAATGTTTTCAATCCTAGAGTGATCACCCATATAATTCCATTGAAGCCAGACCGTAAGTCATTCATACAAAGAGAAAGGCTTGTGAATCCCATCTTGAAACCACTCATACAAAAGTAAGTATAGAATCTATTGGTTGCTAGGATAGTGTTCCCTATTAAACACTCAACTTATGTTGCCAAATTGGTTTTAGTCAAAAAAAAGAGTGGGGAAGTCAAATTTTCGGTTAACTTCAAGAACCTAAATAAGGATTCTGAGAAAGACAATTACCCTCTACCTTCCCTAGATGAGGTGATCCAGATAGTAAGTGGTTTTGAAATGATGTATTTCTTGGATAATTTTTAGGATATAACTAGGCATTGTTAGAATTTGAATATAGGATGAAGAATATATTTACCATGAAGTGGGGTTCTTATGTATACAAGAAGATGCCTTTTGATCTAATTAATGTATAAACCACCTTTTAGTGAACCATGGACCATGAATTTCAAGGGATAATAGGTAAATGTATAAGCATTTATATGGATGGCCTCACTATTTTCTCAAGGAATAGAACTGATCATGTGGGGCATCTATAGTCAATATTTGAAAGATGCAGAAGGTTTGGTTTATCATTAAACCCAAAAAAGAGAATGTTTGGTATTAATGAAGGTAAATTATCAGGGCACATCATCACCAAGGATGGTATCACCATTGATTCAAGTCAATTTTTAGATATTTCCAAGATTATGCTCTCAAATAATAAGAAAGAACTCAAGTCTTTCTTCAAAAAGATAAATTTTTTGAGGAAGTTTATCTCAAGTTTTGTAGAAAATTTTAAACCTCTAAATGCAATGCTTAATCAAGATGATAAATTAGAATATACATCGAAGGCCTGAAAGTATTTTTAATACATTAAGGATATCATATCTCGTACTCTAGTGTTAATAATCTTAGACTTTGATAAGGACTTTTCCTTATACTCCTTTGCTTTAGAGCACATAATTATTATTGTACTTACCCAAAAGAAGGATGAAATTGATCATCCTATTGCATTCATGATAATTAATTTAAAGGAATTAGATCTCAAGTACTCCATGATAGACAAGAATATGTTTTCTCTTATCAAATTGGTAATTAAATTTAGACATTACATCTTGAGAAATAAGACTATCATTATTGTGTCAGACCCTACTATCAATCTCATTTTACAACAAAATAAATTATGAGAGTGCATAAGGAAATAAATGGTAAAATTACAATATTTGACATAGAATCAAGCCTACCAAAATTGTTAGAGGACAAGGCATCATTCATCTTATGACTAAGAAAGACCTGTGTATAACCATTGAGAAGGCCTATCAGACCTAGGTATCTAGAGGATATTGATATGTTGATATCATTCAATATTTACTCATAAGTACATATCCCTTAGAACTCAGTAGAGAATAGAAGAGAACCTTGAGGCTCAAATATACTCACTACATGATCATAAAAGGAATCCTCTATAGAATAAATTATGAAGGCATCAACTTAAAATGTGTATCATGAGGAGAATCTCAAGAAATCTTAGAGAACATACACCAAAAGATTGGCAGTGGTAATATATCTAGAAACACCACAATACATAAGATTATCAGAATGGGCTACTATTGGCAAACAATCTTTAAAGATGCACATGCCCATGTAATAACATTCTATGAATGTCAAGGCTTGTCAAAAAGAAAAATGCACATAGAAATGCCATTACAACCTATCATTGAAGGAAGACCATTTGCTCAGTGGGGCTTGGATTTCATTAGTGTCATCAACCCAAATTCTTTAGTTAACCATAATTTTTTTCTCATAGTCATAGATTATTACACCATATGGACTAAATCATTGGTTACAAAACATTTCAGAGCATAAGATGTAATCAATTTTTTGAGGAAAACATCAAAACTATGTTTGATACGCCCATTTCCTTAGTTTGTAAAAATAGGATAGCATTCTAATTAGCTGAGTTCACTAAATGGGCACATGATAATTAAATAACCATTAGGTCATCTTCCAATCATTATGCATAAGGAAATATATCAGTTGAATCAATAAATAAGAACTTAATTGATGCCATTAAAAAGGCAACTAAATACAAACCTAGAGAATGGAATCATCTACTAAAATATGTGCTATGGGTGGACCAAATAAGATTCAAACAGACCCTCAAAGCTTCACCTTACTTGATAGAATATACATGACAAATAGCGTTCCCAATCATGCTCAAATTACCAACATATCAATTTAGACAGGAGTACATGGAACCAAGTGAGAAAGTGAAGTCCTGTTTATTGTATATAATAGAGATGGATGATTCAAGGAATGAAGCCTTGCTTAATTTTAGTAAACATCAAGACTTGATCAAAATATGGTTTAACAAATGATTAAAGTTTAAAGCATTTAGAATATCTAATTTGGTGCTTCTATAGGATAAAGCCCATGAAAAGAACATACAACATGATAATTTAACCCCCTTATGGACCAGACCTTACCAGATATTGGAGATTTTGAATAATAATGCTTTTTATTTAAGTGAACTCTAAGGTAATAGACTAACATATCCAATTAATGGGTAGTTTTTAAAGCACTAATTAATGGTTGTACCATCTAGAGATGTCCATGAATGATAAAAAGTGCCAAGGTAGAGGTAGGAATAGGTTAGATTTATTGATTTTATAGTTAGGTTTCTTGTGACAGGGTTAATCAGAGTCTTCAAAGAACCATGTAGAAATATGGAAGCATACAGATAGAGATAATAGAGATGAATACAAAATATTTTAAAACATTGATAATATATTACTCCATTCACACACTTTGATTACTAAAACATTTGGGTGTTACATATATATAGGAAAACCATTACTATATTTATAGAGATTATCTCTTCATTAAATTCTCACCCAAAATCTCAAAGATTATACAAACTCTATATATAATATATTGTTGTAAAACTATATCTAAATAATATTATATACTACTTATATTTGTAATATTTTTTATAATAATATTACTACCAAGTATAACTAACAAATAACCTATATGTAATAATTAATTATTACTCATGTAATTATTCATATTATTATGTACAAATTACAATGAGGAGTAATTATTCCCTAAAATTCCCCCCTTAGGCCTTACATGGTAATTTTTGTTTCACAAGACTTAATGAAAGTAATGAAAGAATGCATCAACTTCTTATCTACCATTCATTATCGAGAGCACACCAATCGAATTAGTGTGGGAACTTCAAATAGGGATATATACCATCAACCATTTACTGAGGGAACACATCAATCTAGTAGTGTGGGAACCATGATAGGAACACCATCTGTTCAACTTTCAATCCTGCCTCTAAGAATTGGCACAAATAGAACTATATGCCACTGCATATTCTTAAGTCTACATACTAGTGATGAAAGCTTGATACACATGACCATTACTATGCGAAGGAACACATCATGCATTTAATTTATGTGACTATAACATATGTGTCACTGGAGGTCATCTCCATAAAGAAGTAAGGTAGTCATGGGATCTCTACAGTATCTACTCTCCTAACTATTACCACATTCTTTTTTATTCTAAACACCTTTTTAATGTAATACCTTGTGTGACAAAAATAAATAAATATACCTCTTATTTATCCCACATATAAATGCTAAATACACACACACACACACATACCACTATTGCAAAAAGTGCCCCTTCATTAGTGGCTAATGAGAGGTGTTGAAAAACTCCATCCACTAGTGTACTCCAACCTCCAGTAGAAGAAGTTGATTACTCAGTCGATATGTTGATGTAGTTTATTTTCATGTTTTTTGGATTGAAATGGAGTCCCCCCCTCAATACTAACATAATCGACATTAGGACATTGGGGTTACCTAAAAATGCATCATTGTACAAACAATTTTAAATATGATGACACATAAATAATGATTCGATAAAAAGACTTTGACTCTTTGACAAGAAATGACATATTAAATTTTTGACATTTTAAACTAAATTGACACCTTTGATAATACTATTGACACAATACCACTACTTAAATATTTAATCTAAAACTACTCAAATCAAAACCTCACTATTTTTAAATTTTTATTTCTAATATAGATAAATAGCTAATATTATAAGACTATCAACTAAACTCTAGGAAATAACCAACACACTAAAGCCCAATAGTCTATCTATTCTTCTATGCTATTATTTAAAAAAAAACCATAGTTGTTTATCAATTCACAAATCATGGGTTTCACCAAGAGATATATCTTGAGCTTAGAAGCATTAGTATAATACATACAACTTTTGATTGACAGTCTTCCATGAGTTAGTAGATGCTATCAATGCTGGTTAGAACCATTTTGAAATGATTTGGTGGTCATAGTAATAGACAAGTGTAAATCTAAATTAAATAGACAACTAGTAAATAGGCATAAATAACTTTCAATAGGACTGCATTCAACTATATACATCTGCCAAGACCTTTATCTACCATGTTAGATTCTGAATTTATCCCTAAGAATAAATTGACGAGCACCCAAGTCGATCCAATATGCTAAGGTGAGAAATACTTTTAGGCTCATGAGTAGTTATTCTATGATAGTCCTTTATGATAGATCTATAATAACTTTAAAGAATTTGGATGAACATAACAATAAATAGATTCTATGTAATATATTTTGCCACTTCTGATGACATAAAGACTTTGAATCCCATCAATAGACACTTTTCCTCATGATGTATGATGTGATGCTTGGTATGACAAACCCTTTATCTTTTCTCTGATCCAGCCAATAAATCCAATTTGTATTAGCTTGTATTGGATAAGGCAACAAGAAAGACTACACTATATTTTTTAGGACGTGAGAAGCTTACTTTGATACAACCCAAACTGTGAGAATTGATGTGCTTCTCTCAATTTAAGATAAAACAGATCAAAATGTCATATATGGAGGACTGTTACTCAGGTCTGTAATTACACACAATGAAGTGTCGAGCCTTAATATTCTTAATTTAGCCACCTTTCCTTCAAAGAAATGTATGGTTTCCTCTAAAGACTCTCATGGCTAGAACCAACTACTTTGATACTAGATGACAAGGTTTATCAAAGTCTTCACAAAATCATGCATAAATATGCAAGCATACACACAGAGACAATAGAGTCAAATACAAAATATTTTAAAACCTTGATAATATATTACTCCATTCACACACTCTGATTATTAAAACATTTGGGTGTTACACATGTATAGGAAAACCATTCCTATATTTATAGAAATTATCTCTACATTAAATTCTCACCCAAAATCTCACAGATTATATAAACTCTATATATGATTTTTTATTGTAATAATATATCTAAACAATATTATATACTAACCTATATTCAAAATATTGTTTATAACAATATTAATACCAAATATAACTACTAAACAACCTATACATAATAATGAATTATTACTCATTTAATTATTTATATTATGATGTATAAATTACTTTGAGGACTAATTATTCCCTAACATCTTGTTTTCTATCATTTGTTTTCTTTAAAGTAGTTTTTTGCTCTCTAGATTAGCCTTTCCAAATTTTAGCATTTTATTTTCCTTTAATTTAGTTTCCTATTTTTTATGATAGATGTCTTTATTTTTTTGACAATCGGATTGATTTTTCCTAGTATCACCAAGATAATATCTAATTCACTGGATTTTCATTCATGCTTAAGTTTATGTATGTTGAATCTATAAGAGAGGTTCCAAAAAAAGAAAAAGTATGGAAAGAACATAAAATGGAGCACACAAATTAGTTTGTTTATAGGTTTTACACCTTTGTATTTGAGATTTTCAAGATTAAAGTATGCATTAAACAAATTAATTATGATTATATCATAAATGGATACTTCCATCAGGTATTTAAAATCTACTCTCATTACTCCATATAAATTTATATAGTTTTCTCAACTCTTTGGATCAAACACATATCCACATTAACACTTGTTGAAGGTAATAACCATTGATACAAATATAGCTAGCAGAGACATTTTAGTAAAATAAGTTTTCACATACACCAGATCATGGTGGTTATCACTCTCTTTCTTTCATTAGTATTCAAATAAAAAGGACCATTGTATCCACAATAGTGATCAATAAACCAAAATAAAATTTAAAGATAATCAAAGACTTACATGATGAAATAAGATCAATGTATCATGCATCATACAATAATATGAGAGAAGAAAATAGGAGGAACTAAAGGTATCTCTGTTGGGGCTATAGACATCTAGCTAGTAGCAAAGCAATGCCCAAGATCTCCTAATTTCAATATGATTCAAGGAAATCAAAATGAAACTTACAATTTATTCCAAGTCCTTGCTACAATCCTCAAGATAAGGGTAAAATAAAATCACTTCATTAAACATATCCAAGGTATGGGCTAGGCTAGTATGTTATATGAAGTAATTCGGAGTCTTTTTCATGTTTTTGGTTTAATTATTCTTTTTTTTGTATGATTCACATTTGATTTAGGGTTGTTATTTAAACATTCAGGGTTCTCAAATACTCAAGACTATTCCTTGTAGAGATGGAATACACAGATAGTTAGATCAAGCATTAGTCAAGAAAACTCAAAAAAATTGCATAAGAACATAATTAACTAAGCCAACTCTTTCGACAGGGTTTGGCAAATGACAATTAAGAGATATTATAAGAAATCATACACAATACCTTCCCAAGAGTATCCCATCACCGAAATGTAGCTTAAAACTTAATTTTTCCTTTTATTTGATGCTCAAGTCTTCATCATTAATGCAAGGCAAAGCTATTCTATCATCTCTTATACACTAATGAAAATAGGCTCATGATATGAAATCAAATGTATTCCTATAAATGAATCTATTCTATTGCAAATTAATCATAATAAACATCACACATAAATGGCTTGTGGAGAGAATTATGCATAATAATTTTACACAAATCAAGCTTAGAAATGGCCTTGGCCCTCCTATTTTTATATTTTTGAATTTGATCAGGATCAACCATGACTGTCCTTCTTGAGATCAAGATGTGTGGCCATGAATTAATCCAATTTTGTATAATAAATCCATAAATATTTGGAAATAAGGGGCATTAAAGAGGCATGGGAGGCCTTAAGCCTGATATTTATTGCATTTATGGCTTATGGATGCCACCCCATAAATGATGTCATTTAATGATGCAGATATTTAGAATCAATTTCCAATTAAAATATATTCAATAACTTCCATGGATTTTTCACTTAAGCCCCTGATTTGAATTAATTAGCTTAAGTAAGATTAATCATTTTTATGCAATTCTTAAGAAATCGGTTGCACATCATTAATCCAACTAGTCAGAATGTTATATTACTAGGTCATAATTTGACTAGAGAGAAATTATAAGGTGATGTTAGTTGTGTATGAACCAATATCCTATTTATGATGTTATCAACACAAAAATAACACATGCACATGTCATGTGTTTCTGAATTAAAAGGAAAGAGTGATCTAGAGCACCAAATGCGCTTTCATCATTTTGACTCAAAATGATTTGAGAAAATTTAATAATCTCATAAAATGCATTACCCCATTTAGGGATACATTAGCCTAAATTAGCACTTGTATACAACAAGATCAAACCATTTGGCATGTTGAAGTGATTTTGGTCCAATTTGTGCACTTTCACAAGTTTTGAGTAAGATTGAAAATTTGAACATAATGGTGTTAGGAATTGGATGTCTACATTTTTCCCTATTTAAAAAGGCATGGTCAATCATATAGGTGAAGAAATGTATTTTCAAATAAAATAGATATCAAGAATAATTTGGAAGGAAATGACCCATGATTCCCCCTCAAGAGGACATACAAGGATGAAAGAGAAGGATGGACTCTCAAAAAGAGAGAGAAATAATGAAATTAACTTGTGGGACTGATTAAATCCATATGAGCTAATACTTTCATGCATTGGTGCCATCAATGATCAAAATATAATTAGAATATAAGGGGCCCCAAAGATAGGGGGAAGGGGAAAGATACAATCCAAAAATATAAGTGACACACTTTGAACACACCTAAAGCTAGGGTGGAAGTTGTGTGCTTAGGAACTAATAAATCTTGAAATAAGTTGCACACTAAAACATTAAAAGAATGAGGGAAAAATTCTATAGAGATTTGAATTAAAATAAATAGGAGAATGTTTCTCCAGATAAAGGAAATAATAGGGTGCCCCAGTAGAGCAAATTTGATCAATTGATAAAATAATTTTTCCCTAATAGGGCAAATTTTGATCAGCGATAAATAATTGTGCCCCTAGTAGACCTAATTTATATTTTTGATTGGTTCAAATGTTATGCCCTAATAGGGTATATTAGTAAGCATAGATCAAGGATATAACCTAATGCATAAAGTAAAGATGAGTAGGCATAAATGTATAGGTGATGGTCTAATGACTAAAATAGTCATAAAAAACCAAGCATATAAGGATGCACAAAGTGATGAAAGAGATGAATAGAATGAATGAAGGTGGTTGAGCTAACTTGAGCTACATCATGTATTCAAGCATTACCTACATAATCCAAATGGACCTCAATCCAATATAGTTCACCCAGAAGTAAGATAAAATGTAATGAGGAATGAAGAAAAGAAGAAAAATGGACCATTATTTGATTAGACTCATAATGTATGCCAAGAGATGCACGTCTTACATTGGTACCTAGTTTCATTGGTACACTGAGAGCTGATCTTAGGAGCTATATTGACTTTGAGACTTGGATCCAAAGAACTTAGTGCTTGCTATAGCAAAATGAAATCATGTATCATAAGCATGAGTAACCTATAATGACCTTGTATTTCAATTATGATGAGCCGATTCAAATGTGAATATTTATAACTTAGGAGAATGATAAGAACTACCAATACCAAAGTTACAACTATTTATAATTAAATAAAAATAAGCACAACTAAAGAGAAAAGAAATACATAAATATAACCCAACTCAAAATCAAGATATGAAGAATCAAGACATAAGTGGGAACAAGAATGTATAAAATCAAAGCAATAACAACTTAATAAACAACATGAAAGCAAGATATGAATAATCAAGCTCCATGTGTGTTAACAAGATGTTCCTAAAAAACAAAATAAATAACAAGACAAAGTAAGACCACAAAAGACCAAAAATAAACAAGAAGAAAAAGCAAAGGAAAAAGAAGAGACATGAAAGCACAACAAAACACCAATAATAAATAAATAAACACACACAAACAAACAAGTATTTAGTCATAATGTTAGTGCATTTTGAAAACAATTATTCAAGAATGTGTAGTATAGGTGTTACTTTCTACAACAACGTAACAAGAACAAGGACACAAATTTGCCCGCAAGTGATAGGGAGACATCAAGACAAAATGGGAGAAAAAGAAGGGGGTGGTTGAGCTGACTCTAGATGTACGAGACAAGTGGATGCTACCTACATAGTTCCATGGACATGAGATATAACATGAACTTCAGCCCAGAAATATTTCTCCTAGGATATGGGATAGGATAAAAATGATCACAAGAAAACATGATTATCATTGTAGAAGAAAATAAGAAAAATGGGCTCACAAAATGGTGAGAGCATTCAAATGAAAATGATCTTGTAAAATGGTAATCACGTGCAATGATTACTTGTAAAATAGAAAGAGTGTAGGAGATCAAAATATACAAAAGTGAAAGACAATGTTTTTGTCCTTTTTATAGATAATTTTCTAATGTTTTTGTGTTTTGGGGATAAGCAACAAAAGTGAAATATGTACAAAATGTCCATGGAACTACATAGATGAGGATATTCACATCCACAGGCAATAATTCAAATAACAACTATGTTGGATATAATAGGGATCATGAAAATAAATAATGGAATAGGGAACCAACTAATCAAGGAGATTCTTGTCCAAGATTAAAAGCTCCAATAATAGCTAAAGCCAAATGCAATGGCCCATGCTCACAAATTGGTGAGAGTGAGATCTTGCTAAAGCAACAATGTCTAAATAGCAATAAAATAATATAATAGTATGTAGCATGAAATAACTCTGAAGAACCATCATGTAGGCAAAGATCTTGAGCTGAAGATGTATCCATGTTCACTTGTCTGAAGAAAAAGCTATAAAATATTATCCCTAATGAATTATTTTATAGAGCTAGCATTAAATGTGTTCATAATGATTGAGTCATAATCAAGATCATAATTAGTCAAGAGATAAAAGATGTCTAGGTTACAATGGCCTAGGATATGAAAAGAATATGGTTTTTAAAAAGAACGGTCTAGAATGAATATGGTATAAAAGAGGATGATCCAAAGTGGGATAAAAATGATCCACAGTGAAAATGGTCCAAAGCTTTAACTGTCTAGAATCATAAAAGAATATGGTTCTCAAAATAATGGTCGAGGGTAGGTCAAAATGAATATAATCCATCATGGGATGGTCCAGGATATAATTATCAAGGATGCTATGGATCTACTAGTTCATAAAAGTGCACTGAAATTGATGTGAGACATGATTACATGAAGGCCAAATCTAGGAAAACACATATAGATACAAATTATGAATAAACCAAGACTAATTTGCACATAACAAAGTTAATGGCTCCAAATCACTACATTCAGATTAGATAATCTATATGAAGTACAAGTACAAATAGGATTGGATGTAACTCCTCCATGAAAGGAGGTCAAGGATGCCTCAAAATAGAGTGTATATCCCTAGTCTAAGAACAGTCAGTCAACAAAGTAACCCCCACAATGAATGAGGCATAAGATAATCGCTATGACATATGACAGGTCAACAAAAACTCCTATGACTATACACCTAAGAAACACTATCCACAAATGTAAGAAATCCAAATGACATGAAATATTTGAGTAGGAAAAATACAAGAAAATGTGAGGAAAATAAATCCTACCTAGCACCCCCCCATAAGCAAAACTTAGGTATGAAATGATAATAATGGATCCCAATAACTAGGTCTGATCAAGTACCCATGTATAATGCAATCCTTTATACATAGAGAAGAGAAAACCCAATGGGAAAAAACTCCCCCCAAAAAGAGAGAAATGAAGAAGTGAAGAGGCTAAAATCCCTTAAGATTATGAAGCTACCAAAGTGGATCACACCCCAAGAAGAGCTCATAGATGAATGAACTTGCTTTTAGTGAAGGGTTTGGGGAAGATATCAGTAACTTATTTTGAAGATTGGTAAATACTAAGTCAATGATCTGCTCATGAATTAGCTCTCAAATGAAGTGCATATGAATTTGGTCCTCTAATGAAGGACTAAATTCTTATTTATCTGAATTGTGCTCTAGTTGTAACAAAATATGACTTAGGCCACTTGATCTAGATACTAAGCATAGAAAGAACCCCCTGAAGTCAAATAGCCTCAGTAGTTACGTTCATAGCTCCCCTATACTCTGCCTCTATGGAAGATAGAGCAATATCATTCTACTTCTTACTCGACCAATTGATGGGGCATGAACCTAATGAAAATTGTAACCTAAAGTGGACTTACAATACTCAATATCGCTAACCCAATCTAAGTCTGTATAGATAACCAAGTCAAAATTTGAACCAACCTTGTAGTGTATCCCATACCTGTTTGAACCCTAAATGTAGTGTAAGATCCTCTTAGTTGTTCTCTAGTGTAACTCACGGGACTCTTATATGAATCTCAAAATAATACCAACATCATAAGAGATGTCAGGCTTGGTGTGAGTCAAGAAGATAAGGTTACCAACAATACTCAATATTGCCAACCCAATCTAAGTCTGTATAGCTAACCAAGTCAAAATTTGAACCAACCTTGTAGTGTATCCCATACCTATTTGAACCCTAAATGTAGTGTAAGATCCTCTTAGTTGTTCTCTAGTGTAACTCATGGGACTCCTATATGAATCTCAAAATAATACCAACATCATAAGAGATGTCAAGCTTGGTGTGAGTGAAGAAGATAAGGTTACCAACAAGTTATAAATACAAGGTATCATCAACCAATAGAGTAGAACAGTCAACCTCAAACCTAAATTCATATAGGAATGGAGTCATAGATGGCTTACAATCAGCCATGTGAAACTATGCAAAAATATCAAGAGAGTAATTAGGATGTGCAAGTGAAATCCCTGACTTGGTCTGAGTGATCTCAATGCCAAGTAGTGTAGTAGGCCCAAGTCAATCATGGTGAATCTATTTTAAAGAGTTTTCTTCACTAATAAGATAGTTAAAGAAGAAATCTCGATGATCAAAAGGTTATCAACATACAAAATGAGTATAAACAATGAATCATCCTATCACAAAAAGTACACATTGGGGTCTGAGAGGCATCAAGTAAAACCTAAAGCAAGAAAGATTTTGGCATACCAAGCTTGAGGGGCCTATTTAAGGCCATAAATAGATTTCTTAATTTTGAACACTAAAAAATAATCTCAAATAAATCTAGGTTGTTTCTCCATGTAGATATCCTCCTTAAGGTCTTCATGAAGAAATGCATTCTTCATGTCCATCTGATGTACACTCTAACCATGTGTGGTGGTTACTGCAAGTGTGAGTCTGATCAAAAACATCTTGGCTACTAGTGTAAAGGTATTTTAGTAGTTGATGTTGGCTACCCATGAAAAACCTTTGGCTACCAATCTAGCCTTGTACCTATCAATAAACCCATCTATATCATACTTGGTTTGATGTATCCAATGATATCATACAATATGCTTTCCCATAGGAAGTGAAGTCAAATCCCAAGTATGATTGCTAATTATGGAATCATATTCCTCATCCATGGCTCTATCCCACTCAGGTATGCCTAATGCCTCTTTAAAAGTATATGGATCAGTCATAAAAGCAAAGAAGGCATGTGGTTGACTCTAAAATTATGCCCAAGTACATCTATCATCATCTAGATCCTCTACCCAAGTGCCTGCACTATGAAGTGTCTACCTAACCCAAAAAATGCCTAAAATGGGTGAGTCAAATGTTGAATCCTCATCCTCTGATGTATGCCTAAAATTGGATGAGGATGAATTTTCATCACACTACTCACTATCAAAATAAAAATAAGAAGCCTCTACCTCAAGTACCTACTATGAATAATTTGAATCCTTGGACTGGTCATCCAAATTGAGTGAAACTGATGTAGATGGAGAAGTGTCTATCAAAGAGTTGGTGGGACTCTCTTGAAACCTAACACTTCTCTCAATGAACAACTAATGAGTCATAGGGTGGAGAAGCCTATAACCCTTGACCATATCTAAATACCCAACAAAGATACAAGGTTTGGATTAAGCCTCTATAGCCTTGCATTTCTTTTTGGGAATACATGATTTCATTGATGATCTGAAGACCCTAAAATGCTACACCTCTAGTTTCCTATTATGCCAAGATTTAAAAAGAGTAATTCCCTATAAATCTTTATGAGGAACCCAGTTTTGAATGTAGCATGCACAATTTATAGCCTCTACCTAGAAATATGGAGCTAATGATCTAGATTGAATAATATAGTTTTCCATCTCCTTCAAGGACCAATATTTGCATTCTTCTACACCATTATGTTGAGGAGTGTATGGTATTGTTCATTGAGGATCAATCCCCTCTATGGTACAAAGCTACTCAAATATATGGTTGACATACTCCCCCTATTGTTTGTTCAAAGTATTTTGATGCACTTTCCAAATTGCTTCTTAAGAAGATCCTTGAAGTCTCCAAAATTATCGAACACTTCAAACTTTTTTCTAAGAAAGTAGACCCATGTGTATCTAGAAAAGTCATCAATGAAGTTGAGGATGTATATGGTCCTAGTATAATAAATATGGGGAAACTACCCTATGACATCACTATGAATCAACTTAAGAGGTATTGAAGCTCTCCTAGCTTTTCCTTTATCAAATTTCTCTTCAGGATATTTTCCAAAGGCATAACCCTCACAAAGTCCCTTAGAGAATTTAAATCTAGGTAAATCGATAACCATGTCTTGCTGACTCAACTACTCAAGATAGAGATAGTTAAGATGGCCAAATTGCTCATTCTATATCCTACTAACTCCATCTAAATGGGTAAGTAATATGATCGAAGAAACATCTAGAGCAAAATGGGAGAAGGTGTATAGCCTAGAATGGTGATTAGCCCTCCCCAATG
The DNA here is from genome assembly GCA_037957365.1 of Torreya grandis. Taxonomy (NCBI): domain Eukaryota; kingdom Viridiplantae; phylum Streptophyta; class Pinopsida; order Cupressales; family Taxaceae; genus Torreya; species Torreya grandis. The sequence continues at coordinate 2,112,898 of JARHVA010000917.1, read as the reverse complement.
CAACTATAATATCACTATGTAGCTCTCTGATCTCAATGGAATTTGGTTTGAACTCGACTCTAATGCCCTACCCTATGTGGGTAATCAGATATACTAAAAGGAGATTAGATGATAATGAAGGTACACTTAGAAAATTTGTGAATGTTCTAACTTCAACTTCAGCAGACCCTCTCCTTGCAACTATTATTGGAGTGTAATCGCCCAAAGTGATAGAGGACATGCTATAGGGATCTAAGTCAAGAAACTCAACCTCTAAAAAACTAAAGCTTTGCATTTAAGTTTATCTTTCCCTTTTTCCTTTGCCTTAGAGGATTATTTAACTGATGAAAATTATTTGACAGACTCAAGGACCCCTATATTTTTCTTATCCAAGAGATGTATAAGGTGGTCTATCTGTTTCTTCATGCATTTGTACTCATCATGCCCATTCCTCTTACAATAGGAACACTTAACCTTCTCTCTCTTAGGTTTCCATTTAGATGAGAAGGTTTAAATGCTAGTTTTTGTAGTGGTTTTTTGTTCTTTCTTCTTCTTTGGATCCTTACTCTTTTATTTATTATCATTGTTGCTAGAGGCTTTCTATTTCCCATTCCTGGTAATGAAGGCTGAAGGTTTGGAAGATTTGGGTTCCCATCTAGATCAACTTAACTTGTTATTTAGCCAAATATGAAATGAATTAATCTAAGGATGGCATTTTCTAATTGGATCCTATGACTCTCTTGGTAGCATTAAAGGTAGAGACAAATATAGAGTAATCAGGTCTTAGTTTTGCATGCATAGAAAGAATTGATTGCTTATCTTTCTTCTCAGTTCCACACTCTTTTAATTTCAATTTAAGTGACTTAAGATTGGTGAATAATTTCTCCAATATGTCAATGTTACTAGGGATCAGACTAATTATCTCAATCTCAAGCTCATGACCCCTCATGGTGTTGACTTTTCCAAACAAGTTTTCTAGGGTGTCCCATACTTCTTTGAGAGATTTGGATGACTCTATGTGAAATAAGACTTCTAACGACACTAAAAGACATAACATCCCAAAGGCTTTGTCACATTTATTAAACCATTTTATTTTATCTGCATCCACTATGGGCTCATTTTCTACCCTTATAGTTATGCAAAATAACCCTTTACCCATAAGAACCATTGTAATCTTACTATTTCATTCACAGTAGTTAAAGGGTGTGAGTGAATTAATAGTGCCACAATCTATTGTAAAATTAAGATTAATTTTTTTTTGTTGTTACAAAAATCAAATATGTAGAAAGAAGAGAATTGTATATCAGAATCATAAACCACTATACCACCCCCTTAAACTAGGTCAAACAACCCCTCCAAATTTGTCACTTTATAATTCAATTTATTTTACAATACAAATGGGCTATCTATATTGCAAATTAAAAAATATGCACTTTTGTAAAAGATAGTGCTCAATTTTGAGCTACCATCTCAAAAAAAATCCTATCAATAGCCCATTTTTAATAAAAAAAATGCACTAAATGATTAAAATAAACTTGATGCTAAGGGATTACCTAGCCTTCCAACTATTGGTGTGGATTTATAAACACTACAACCATAACGAGGTAGACTTTAATGTTTTAGGATCTCAATGGAGATAAACTCCACTCTAGGGCACAAGTTATAGGTATGCAATTTATTTTAACCTGTTGATGGAATAGCAGCAGGGCATACAGGTTGTTGACAAGCTTTTTGGATGGAAGTGTGGTTCTTGAAGATAGTGGATTTCTAAGCGAGTTGGATGGATGGCTGGTTTTTAATCTAAAGTGGGTAGATCTTTAAAACAAACTCAAAAAATAGGGTAGGGTCATATAGAAAAGAAGACTTCATGGTTCTCAAAAATCACTTTCTTGGTTGGTTTCTAAATAGACCTATGCTTTCAAAACCTACACCCATTGCTAGTAGCAATTTCACACATACAATTAGACATGGCTAATAAGTCTAGGGAAATGAAGATACAAGAAATAGACAAGCCTCAAATAAAGGTTGCTCCTTTTAGGGAAGCTATTGCACAAGCTTAATCAAGAGATTATGGCTCACGCTAAGGAATTATCTGAGGTAGTTATTACACACAAATAAAAAACTACATCAATGAAAGCACTAGTACATATTCAAAAGTGTGATTCAATTTGAACTTAACTATTCTTATCAATATATGCACTAATTTTTTAATAGATGTTGCACATCTACATATCAGTACATCAATCAAAATAATCAAGAATCTATTTCATAGTTGTTGCACATTAAAGATTATTGAAATACACAACCATGGAAGTAACATATAATCATACAAAATTTGGAAAGAAAATACTCAAACACTTCACTAACAATCAAAATTATTTTTCTGCTTTGTATTCAAAATTCTCTAACAAAAGTCTAAGTTGGGTTACAACTATATATATAGACTTGGGGAAGGGGGTACCTCATCCTCCAAGTCCATGCAAGGTCATTACATGTGGTAGTTATAACTTTAGTCTAAAACCATTAAAGAGAAAAATTATAGCTATTAATTAAATAAGTTGACTTTTCCAAAACTATGCAATGTGTGCATGTGTACAAAATATATAGTCAAGTTTTACAATGAAAGGCTCAAACTATAAATAAATTCTAAATACATCTATCTTTACAAAATTGTACATGCCTAAAACCTTAGCCTATCAAGGTTTAGTCATATGAAGTGATGCATGCATCTTGGTCAACGTGGCCGTTGACGTGGTGGTTACAGATGTTGACACACCACCAAAAGTCAAATTTTTCTTTGATTTATTATCCTCGTAAACTTTATGTGTCACATCATGTTGCTACCATATAATAATCAAATTTAGCAGCAGTAGTTGATGAATTATTTTTACCTACCCAAGGAGCCTTGCATGCTCATCCTTCGTTATCTAAAACTTACTCTTGAAAATTTCAACCTTGATTACTTTCTTCTAGGCCTTACTTAATTCCAATTATATCTCTTCAAGTGTTAGGCCTTGTAAACTTTGCTTGAAATCATCTGCCACTACCTAACTAAGTTTGTCAAAATTGATCCTACTGATCAATTTACTAGTGGCATCCTTCACTTTAGAAAATTTCAACTCATATAAAATTTGGAAGAGTTGGGCCTCAAGCACTTGATACTTAGGGATTAAAGCCCCAACTAATTGTATCCATTCTTTTGTTCTTCCTACCTAATGACAACCAAATTTAAGGCATTATATTCCTTTAGTGTTTTAATGAGGTTGAGATGATTATATAGAGAGTTACCCATGTATACAACTAACATCTCTCAATTTAGCACTAACATGAGGGGCCATCTCAGCCTTCATAAACTCCATTATTTCCAAAGAGTTATAACACCTAGAAACAACTTCCTTCACCTCAGCTTCTATACCCATAGGAATGCGTACCATATTTTCTTGCTCCTTTAGTTGCTCCACCTCATCCCCTATGTCTGCACTTCAGTCTCAAGCCCCTATCGAGCCAATTTTATGCCTTCATGGATAGCAACTATTGCATCCTTATGTGTCTGTGCCAAGTCTACAAGATTTTTAATATATGAAGACTATTGTGGCTACCTATTTTGCCTCTTCATGAGGGAGAATACATATTGTCTTTCCTCAAGGATGTTTTTAGTGCTTTTATCATCTTCTAACTTCCTCTTCCTCACTCTTTGAATGATAATAGATGGGGGATCGAATATAGTGGAAATTGATGGAAGCTTGGTGATTTTTGGCATTTGGGAAGCCTTGCTTCTCTAGTTAAATGCCCATAGAAGAATGTATAATTGAGATGCATAAAATATTATGAAAATAACCACTTCCTCAGCCTCTTCTTGAACCTACCATTTTTTTAGTCCTAACAAGGATGTCAGGTAGGGAAGGCCATATAATTTTAGACCAATCCACTCCCCTAAATTGAGGGAGTGGGTGGACTATGCTCACTTGGGGCTTATCCTTCCTCCCCCTACTATTAATTATCACTATGGTTTCTTTTATGTAAATGGTGGATGATAATGGAAGGGAAATTTAGGTGGAATGGACATGAAGTTGTAGGGTGGTTAAAGCAGTCTACACCTTCCTGGACACCTTCATTTTGAGGGATTTGATAGTGGAAGTGCTAGTAAGGATAGAGGATGTAGGCAGGGGGAGTGTGATGGAAGTGGAAATAGAGGGATCAATGGTAGTAATGGTAATGGATGGGTCAATGGAGGTGAAAGTAGGCACTTCCACCTGGGGTGATCTTAGCATAGAATAAATTGAAACTCATCCAGAGATTAGTACAGAAGATAAAAGAAAACTTATAAGAGGTTGGGTACCCAGATAAGATAGTGATATGGGTCCTACTTGAAGGATCATATCCTTAACTACCTCTAGCTCTACTTATTCATAAAATTCATCTTTAATGTCTTTGATTACCACAACTTCTTTCTTTTGAGATGTAGCAGGCAAGCCTTATGTCATTTTCAATATAGGAGTCCTAGGTTTCTTCTATAGACTAGAGGATTCTTTAGTTGTGTACGGGAGTATTGGTATGTTGGTGTCACTAATTCTAATGTTGTTATCCTAATAGATGTAGCAATCTATTCTTGGGGCATATTAGTAGATACTTGAATGGTGCTCATAATTGGTTGTTCTTGTGTTGTTCCTTCCCCATCAAAATCTAAGCTAAAGGGATCCCCTACTTGTGCTTCATCTGTTAGAATTGGGATCATGTAGCTTGGGCTCTTTCTTCACAATCATTAGCTTTGATGGGAGGGATAAAAATGAAAGACTTTCTTATTTCTTGGATTGCTCCTCAGACTGTCTTATCTAGAAATCAGATTATTCCCATCCTTTGTATAGAGCCTTCCTATTGTCCAATTCTCTAGCTGTGATTGAGAGGTCATCTTGGATCATCCATAAATGATCTTCCTTCACTACAAAAATCATGGATCTCTCTAAATTATCCTCATTAGACTTTTCATTAAAAAATAAAAAGTCATATGGATATAGGACATGACTATAAGGGATGTTAAATCCCTATATGTGTTTTTGAACCTGCCCATGAGGATCCCAATCTCTATGTGTAAACACAAGGAATGGATAAATTTTGAATTTTCCACCCACTTCCATGAAATTCTTCCTCATTGTATAAACCATTCTTCCAATTTTTATGTGGTGGCCAAAGAATAAGGTTTTCTTCTATTTGGATAAGTCCTCCTCGATACTCCACCATAGTTGGAAAGTAATTTCTTGCTCTGCCAACTTGTCTAGGACGTACTTGGGGAGACACAAAGGATTAACCTTGTTCCCCCAAATCATGATTACTATGAATTTTGGGTAGAGTAAATAATATTCTATACCATCTAATTTCTTTATGTTATTTGGCCTAATTTTGGGCATAAGAGAGCCATGAATGGCTTTCCAAACCTATAGATAGACTTCCTTTGCTATCTTAACCATGTATTTTTGTATATGCATAAATTGATAATGGTCACAAATTCTATTCTTTTCATAATCCATGGATGAAGTCCACAATTCCCCAAGATATGTATAATAGGTACCCATGACTACATCTAGTAAATAAGACATTATGTAAAAATTTCTTAAAGGCATGGGATGCTTGTCCTTATGGATTATCTACTCTCTCTCTCAAGTGAAAGTTGATTATTTCACCCAGGGCATATGCAACATCATGGGTGAGCATCATATACAATAATGTCACCCAATCTAAATTAACAAAATGAATACTTGTCATACCATATAATCAATTGAGTAGATCCATTCCAATGTAAACCCGCATTCTACATTTATTGATCAAAATTACTCATTTTGGCTTCTTCCCCTTCCATGTAATGGTTTGGTCTGGGAGTAGCCATGAAGATAATGCCTTCTCAATTGAACTCTCTTCACCAAATTGTGCCACTATGTGCTTATCAAAATAATCATAAGGTATATTCAAATATAAATACCTTTGGAAGTCGGCTCCTGATATGCACATAACCACTATGTTATTGCTCAAATGATGTAGGAAAGAATCTTGAAATATATTTCCTAAGAAAAACAAATCATATAGAAGGTCAATACATAGATTTACTTCTATATTGGTGGTATAAAAGTGTAATCTTTAACATTTAAAAGCCAGTAGTTCCTTGATGAATAGTCTATCTGTAAATGCCATCTCATCTTCTAGTAAAAATACATCCACAAAGTCAAAAACCTCTCATAATTTTGCATAGTTATGGTACCTATCTCTAAATATTGTAGCATCAAAGATTGTATCTATGAACTCTATGGAGTCATTGATTGAATATGGGGATGGTGGATTTGCCCCTCAAAATTCCCTAGATGAAGATTCCATTGATATGTATATATGTTTTGTGTTGCTTGCAGTCTTCTTCTATGTGTTATGTATGTTGTGCAAACAATTTGGTTCTTTGTTTTGCTTGCAATATTCTTGAGATAGTAGCTAGGGCTCTTTGTCATTGTAGGAAAGAAAGAGACTTTGAATGAAAGTTAGTTTGAAATTAATGATGGATTTAATAGATATGAATCACCTATATAAGATTCTACCTTGAATAGTGGTTCATGTGACATAAATGTGAAACATTCACATTGCTTCTATTTCCTGTATAATTCAAACTTTGTTAGCTCAAGTTAGTAGGGGTCTTTAATAGATTGATGGGAAGTATTTTCACCTTTATTTTGGCTAAGTATGGTGAGGCTAGTAGTGCTCTTAGTAATAGGGCACTAGGGTGTATATTGGAAAAAAGTGCTTTGGCAAAATATCTGTTAACTAATTCCTTTGAGGGAATTATTTTGGACAAAATATCCACAATAATTTTCACCATAGGCCTATTTCATCGATTAAAAGTTTCAAGACAATTACCTTGAAGGATCACTTATAAGAGGCTAAATGGCTACTTTCAAAATGTCGAAGGGTACTTTCTCAATTGGGTAACAATTTGAAGGGTCCACTTCGTAGGGTATTTTATCCATGACAAAAGTCCTGAAGGATCTACTTTATGAAGGCTGAAGGGGTACTTTCAATTTTCCTAAAGGGCACTTTCGTATGACTAAGGGTCATTTCAAAGGTTCCAAATGGCATGTTACACAAAGCTTGAATGGTATATGCCTTAGGTCTGAAGGGTCTACTTCATGGTAAAAATTCTTGAAGGATCTACTTTGTAGGGTATTTTTGGTGTGGGAAAGGTTGTGATAATTATCCTAAAGACTAAGTAGTCACTTCAAAAAAGGGCTAAAGGCTTGGAAAGAGGAAATTTCAAAGGGTATGTCCATGATAAAGGGTCCATTATAAAAATGATGAAGGGAACTTTTCGTAAGGCAAAAGGCTAGGACAAATATCTTGAAGGGTAGGTTTGGTACAGAAAAAGGGATAGGATAAAATCCAGACGGATAAAGGGTCTGAGATAAAAAGTCTCAAAGGGTAGTTTAAATAAATCCCAAAGGATATGTACCTTTAAAGGGTTGGTTTGAATTGGTAAAGTAGTCGATGAAAAAGGGCCAAAGGGCTAGTCTATAGGGCAAAGGACACTTTTGAAAAAGACCGAATGGGCTAGTTCAAAAATCCTAAAAGGTAAGTGGAAAAGATCTGAAGGGTTTACTTCATGGCATAAAATTCTCAAAAGGTATACTTCATATGAAAAACATGGTATAGGACAAATATCTTGAAGGGTAGGTTTGGAAAGTTTGAAGGTCTTGTTTATCAAGAAATTTATTTCAGATAAAATGTTGCATACTAAAATTCCATCTGATAAAAATCTTACAGACCTAATTCCTTCAAGGAATTATTTTGAATAAAATGTCCATAATAATTTCCCTAATAAAATAAGTCTGTGAAAAAGGAAAGGTCCATAGCAATAAAGTTTGAAGGAATAAACTCCAAAAGTCCAAAAAAAGACACTGGACCAAAACACCTGAAACATAAAACCCAAAAGGGATAAACTGCATAACTGCCAAAAGAATAAGCTTGAAAATATAAACCTAATAGAATAAGAGATTTAGCCTTATGAAAATGCAATGCCAATATCACCTTGCCAAAGTATCAAACCTTAAATTAGTCTTTGCCAAGGATTTGCATAAATACATAAAAAGGGGGCTCAAAGCCAAGACCAAAAATCAAAAATGTGGGTCCCCATTTCTCCTTTAAAAAAGGGAGATGTTGAGTAAAACACTAATCAATCATTGGAACTGGCTTAGAGTGTAGAATGTAGAGGTTTTGATCATGAGGGGGAACTAGCCTCCTACCAACCTGAGCCTCACCCTTCATCTTTGTCAAGTGGAGATACAAAGCTTTAAAAACCTCTAAATTGACTTTAATGTTGATTTCTCAAAAATGACTTAACTCATAAAATCATAACATTTGATTTTAGAATACAAAGATAAATCAAATGAGAAATAAATAGCAATAAAGCTAAATTTTAAATATTTTGATGGATTTGAAGTGGGCTCACCAAAGAGAAGCACCAAAATGAAGTGCCCAAACCCTAGCTTCTTTTTTTTGGATAGTTTACCTAATTTTGGGCACTACCAAAGGAGAAATGTAGGTCTAAAGATGAACCAGGGCATTGTTGACAGGTTGGGGAAGGTTGTGAGCAGCCACTAGAGACTTACAGAGAGAAAAAATGTATTTTTTTTATGACACCAAGTACAAAAACCTGGCTAAATGGAAATTTTTATAGTTAGAGCCTTCAAAAATGCCTCCCATAGATCTGAGGCTACATGTAGAGGTCAAAAAAACTTTTTCCAATGGTTTACAACTGGTCAAGGTGCCTTTATACTTTATTTCAAGCCTAAAACAAAGATTACGGGGCACCAAACTTCCACCAGAGAGAAAAAATCATGGTCTAATTTTTGTACTAGGCTACATGATGTTGGGAGGGTCATGGAGATCCTTCACAGAGCTGAGAAACACTACAAAGGATCCATTGAAATCTCCTTGAAAACTTACAAATAGATTTGTCTTGACAAATAACCAAACTAGCAAATAATAATACCATAATAACTAAAACTAGATAAAACTTCTTGCAAAAATAATTAATCTTAAATTCAAAACTAATTGCAGTAATAAACTAGACACTAGCAATATTAGCATGGCTCTAATACCATATTAGGGATGTCACGGATCTGCTGGTTTATGGAAGTGCATCAGAATTGATGTGAGACATGATTTACGTGAAGGCCAAATCCAGGCAAACATATACAACTACAAATTATGAATAAACCAAAACTAATTTGCACATAACAAAGTTAATGAATCTAACTCAATACATTCATATTAGATGATCTGTATGAAGTACAAGTACAAATAGGAGTGGATGTAACTCCTCTATGAAAGGTGGTCAAGGATGCCTCAAAATAAAGTGTAACTCCCCAGTCTAAGAATAGTTAGTCAACAGAGTAACCCCCACAATGAATAAAGTGTAAGATAACCAATATGACATATGATTGGTCAATATAAACTCCTATGACTACACATCTAAGAAAGACTATCCACAAATGTAGGAAATCTAACTGACATGAAATATCCGATTAGGAAAAATACAAGAAAATGTAAGGAATATAAATCCTACACTAATAATAATGGTAGGATAAAATAACTTCAGCACAAGTTGCCCCCAAGTAAGGGGTCTTATAGATAATGGTTAAAATGGTTGTCATGTGTATAACCATTTGAGATGCATAATGTTCATGGGATCTAAAAGTTATTCACCAACTAGAGTAGCCAATCTATATGCCCCTGATCTATAGTTTGCTGTGATAGCATATAGTCCAAGCCAATTGGGTTGAAACTTACCCTTTTTCTTGCATTCAACATTTGTGTTCTTCTAATTCTCTTTCAAGACCAAATCACTAATCTCAAACTCTTGAGGGAGAATGTGCATATTGTAGCTTCTCTGCAATTTATTTTGATAAGCTTGTAAGTTTTCTAGGGAATCCAAACACTTAGCATCAAGAAGTTCTAGTTCTTGAAACCTTGAGACTCTATAATCCTCATCACCTTCAATATTCTCCAAAGAAACTCATAATGAAGGTAGCTCGATCTCAATTGGGATAATAGTTTATGTGCCATAAAAAATGGAGTATGGAGTGGCTCCTATGGGGGTTCGATGACTTGTATGATAATTCTAAAGGGCAAGAAAAATTTGCAAGGGCTAATTATAGCTAGCATCATTAATAATTTTCTTAAGTATAACAATAATGGTCTTGTTTGATGCCTCAGCTTATTCATTGCCTTGCGGGTGATATGGTGTGGATTTCTTATGCTTGATTTTGAATTTTGCACAAAGGTCTTGAACATCTCTATTTACAAATGATCTACCATTATCAGATATAATGTGAGCTAGGATGCCATATTGACAGATGATATGGTAATGTAAAAACATGGAAATCTACCTACCAATGATGTAAGTGAGAGAGATCGCATCAATACACTTCGTAAAATACTTAGTAGTAGTTAAAATATGTTTATAACCATCTGAAGATGTTGGGTTTATTTTCTCGATGAGATCGAGGCCCCAAGTATAAAACAACCATGGTCTAGTGATCGGTTGTAGTGGTAAAGAAGGTATGTGTATCACATTTCCATGTTATTGATAAGGAACACACTTCCTCAAATTATTTAAAGCATCTATCTCCATTTTGGGCCAATAATAACCTATTTTGAGGAGATTTTTAGCCAAGACTACATCATTAGTGTGGGCCCCACACATTCCTTCATGAACCTCCTTAAGCGCTAACTTAGATTCTCCCGAAGATAAATAATGAAGTAGTGTTCCATAATAGCCTTTATGCGAAAGCATGTTTCTAAGGAGACTCTACCGAACTATGTAGTGAAGGAAAAGTTTTTTATGATTATTGGAAAGGTTAGGTGGAAAAACATGATCATGAAAATAATTATAAAAATCTTGATACCAACACAATTCAAGTGTGGGATTGGGATCATCAATGGTACATACCCTTTCTAAATATGACAAGACATGAGTAGGTTGAAAGAGATTTTCAATAATAAATTGATACTCTTTAACACTACTTTCAATTTGTATCATGGACCCAATTATTGTCATTACTTTGGTAAATCTATTATTGGCCCTTTGTACTTGTTCAAACTGTAGATATTTATAATGAGTCTTGAGATTATCCATAATGAGCTTGTAGGGTACAATATTTTCATATCTAGTTTGATATTGATATGTAGTTTGATTGATAATCAATTAGAAATCCCCATAGACCATTAAGTGATAAATATCCCACTAAACTGCAAGATGAAGTCCTGTAATAAGTGCCTCATACTCAGCCATATTATTGGTACAATGAAAATTGATATGAAACACTTTAGGAATCAAATCCCCTTATGGTGTAATCAATAATATGTTGGCTCTAGATTTATGAGAAGTTAAATAACCATCAAAATATAATATCCATTATTCAATTTCCTACTGTACTTCTACTATCATGATAAAATCATCTAAAAAGTTGAATCTAAGTGGTTGAGTATCTATAATAGGGGCTTCTATAAGTTGATCAGCAATAACTTGCCCCTTTATAGCTTTCTAATTTTGGTATTCAACATCAAATTCACTTAGGAGCATGACCCATTTGGCCATACAACCTATGAGAGCTGCTTTGGATGATAAAAAATTGAGAGGATCTACTTTAGCAATAACAATGGTTTTATTTTTCAGCATATAATGTCGTAACTTTTAAGAACCAAACACCATATCTAAACACACCTTCTCAATAGGTGTATAATTATTTTCATAAGCCACCAGTGTGTAGCTTAAAATAATAGATTGCATGTTCTTTACCTTGATAATCATGTTGGGCCAAAAGTGCCCCCAGTGCTTGTTCAATTACCGATATGTAAAAAAGTGATGGTTATCCAAGTATTGGCAGTCTCAAAATTGGTGGGTTAGCTAAATGTATTATGAGCTTCACAAATGCTAATTAACACTCTTGATCCCATTGAAACGTGACCCCTTTCTTCAAGATATGTGTAAATGGGTGAAACTTATGTGCTAGTTGAAAAATGAACCTATGGATAGACTGAATCTTTCCTTCTAGGCTTCAGAGTTGTTTAATATTTGAAGGTGGAGGAATTTCAACTATGGCCTTGACCTTAGTAGGGTCAACTTTAATCTTTCTATGATATAATAAAACCTAGTAATTTTTCTAAATTGATGCCAAAGACACATTTCTTTAGATTCAGGTGGACTTTATATTCATGAAGTCTTTAAAAGATTCTCTATAGAACATCAAGATGTCTATTACATGTTCATGATTTTGTTAGGATGTCATCAGCATAGTCCTTAATAATATCATGCATCATGTCATGGAAGATGATAGTCATGGCATGCTAAAAAGTGGCTCTAGTGTTCTTTGATCCAAATGGCATGAATTGGTAATAGAATATTCCCCACGGGGTGGTGAACACAGTCTTGTGTTGATATTCTTGGGCTATCTTGGTCTAATTGTATCCAAAAAATCCATACATGGTGGACAACATCTCATATCTAATAGTAGAATCAATAATCATGTTGATGTTGGGCAAAGGAAAATCATCTTTAGGGCATGCTTTGTTGATATCTCTTAAATTAGAATAAATACATAGACCCTATGGTTTTTTGTTGAATAAAACTATGTTTGATATCTATTTGGAATAGTCCAGTGATCTAATGAAGCCTACTCATAATAAATTTTCCAATTTATCTTTTACCATTAGAGTGATGCATGGATACATCTTCCTCAATTTCTATTTAAATGGCTTGGCATCTAGATGAATAACGAGGTGATGCAAAACCAAGTGAGGATCTAAGCCTAGCATGTCTAAATATGCCCATGCAAAAATATCAATAAAATCCATCAAAATGGATATAATTTGATCTCACTCTACTTTA